>JAHNEJ010001173.1:0-66412 GCA_022559845.1 Amorphophallus konjac
GCGAGTCTGACTGTCACGCCAGCTATCCGCTGTCAGGTGACAGAGGCTCAGCATGCGGACCTTGAGTTGTCCCGGTGATAACGCGAAAGTTCGTCGTTTAAAACACGCGTATAACAATCTTAAAATCGAACTCGCACAAAATGATCAAAAGAGAACGTAGTACTATGGCAAGCACGGGTCGAATCCACAGGGAAGAAGATATTTTTAGAGTTAAAAACCTTGTAACCTTTTAGAAAATATTTGTGATTTTTTTGTAGCTTAAAGAGAATGATTAAACAAAGAATGATTCCAACAATTAATTCAAAATGCCTATGATTATGAGTCTATGCCATGGGAAATAATTGCATAACATTGAGAAGAAGAGGTAGAAAAAGTAGGAAGAGAGGGAAGATGAACAAACTCTAGATCAAATGAACACTTCTTTCATTAACATAAAGAAACGATTACATGAAGTGCAAGACGAGCTTACAATAAAGATGTGACGAGATTACAATGAAGTAAAATGAAACTAAAGCAATAGCAACAAGAGGAGCCTGAGATGTGAAGATGGTAGCCGCAATGGTGATGACGGCGCCGTCCTCTCTTGGCCTTGGATCACGAACCACCTTGCGGAAGATGTCGTCTACACCGGGAGGAAGTCGCCTTTGTCGTTGAAGCTGCCTTTGGAGGGTGAATAACTTTGAACCCAAGAGGAATTAGGGGATGCCCAAGAAGAAGAAGTTGAAGAGGAGGGAGAGAGAAAGAACTTTGATGAAGAACTCAGATAGAAAAGAAGAACAGAAGAGCTTCAAAATAGATAAATAACAGAAACTAGCACCTCGGATGAACAGTGAAATCACAGGACAGTAAGTTAAAAATGAGAAATATCTTCAAAATCAGAACGAATTAGAAGATGGTGTAGAAGAAGAAGTTGTAGAACACGTAAAAACCAAGAACTTTCATGAAGACAGCAAGAGCAGCAAATGACTAGAAGAGGGAGCAATAAGGGGAAGAACAGAGAAAAATACTGGGTCGCAGATGAACAGGACATCACAGTGAAAAATACGAAATAGCTTAAAAATTAGAAGGAACTAGAAGATGCTCCAGAAGAAGAAGTTGTAGAGAACTTAAAAACAAAGAACTTTTATGAAGAGTGCATGAGCTGAAAATGAACTTACAAGGGAGAACTCGGAGGCCTAAGGTTGGGAGAGAAATTGCCAAAAGAAGAACACCCGTCTCCTTCTTGTCATGGGCTATTTATAGGAAAAGTTGAGTAGATGGAGGGTGGAGATTGTATCAAAGGAGATGAATGGATGGGATTTAAGTAGAATATGATGCATGGGGAAGAGAAAAAGTAGGTGAGTACACCCTCCTTGGGCTTTGGACAACCCCCTTCCCAAGACTCATCATTCCTCTCCTTTATTTCAAACTTTGAATTCAATTCTCCCTCCAACCGAAATATGTGTTTCTTTTACTCAATTTCAAACTTTTAGAATTTCTTTTCCCTCCAATCAAAATATGTACTTTTGACTTGGTCAACATGGTGGTGACAGTTTTGCCCTCGGCTTCTTTTGTAATTGCATTCGGTGTCCTACACACACATAATTGCACTTTAGTCCATAAAAATTACCACAATGTGCACATAAATCTTTAATGCTCATGATTATGCAATGGAGAATTAATGCTCATGGCCCTCAACTTTAATTTATTATTAAATAAGATAATCGAATTAATCAATTTCCGTGAAAGCTCCAATTTAAATGCGGAGTTGAGGTTAACTATAAAATATGCATAATTGCCTAATTATATGCACATAAAATGGTGTATATGCAATGAATTGTCATAAAAAATGGACACTTATCACACCCCCCAATTTACTCATTGCTAGTCCCTTAGCAATGTAAACAATTAGAAAATTAGGACTAGCAAACACTCATGTGTCACAGTTCATGGCAAGAACATTATGCGTAATGATTTAGACTTTGGAGTATTACAAGTTCAAGTAGAATATATTCGGTACAAATTTCATCAGTCCATGTGTTTAGATCTTTCCTCAGGATACACTCAAAATTAAATATATCTTTGTGTATGAGTGATATAACTTGACTAATGACTACCAAACAGTCTAGATGAATGAGTCTTCTACCTTTCACTTAAAGATGATTTTTAATTCTGCCCACATCTTGAATTAAGCTTCTCGAATTACAGGTAGCTTCACTCTGCCTGTTTATTCTCTTTTTTTTTTGACACACGGTGCTGCACATCCCTTTGCCGTTTGACGCGAACCTCAACTCTTGCCTTAGGAGAAGCAGGCCCGGTTACTAAGTTCAGGGGCATTTTCCATGTATTTTTTTCTTTTTTTTGGCAGGTAGCTTTTTCCTCACGATTACTTTCACCGAATGGGCATAATATTCATCATCACCTAAGTGTCCAGCAAAATTCCCATCATCCTAATGTTTGTCATCCACCAATCTTGTTATTGTGCAATTGTGTGCAAGTTCAATAGAATTTTCAAGTGTATTCTGAGGAAAAGGCTAAAGACATAACCAATTAATTCATCCCTTTAACTTGCAACTTTCACGAGTAAGACTCTAAGTCCTATCATTTTAAGAAAAGTTTCTCATCATGAAATATGAACATGAAACACTTGTTAGAGATGTGATGAAATGTTGCAATTATTTTGAGAAAATTAGAGCTCAAGCTACCCCCCAACTTAGGTGACATTGTCCCTAATGACATGAATAAGATATAAAGCCATAAAAAGTAGAGGGAAGGATAGATATGACCTGAGAGAGAGATGTCGTCGTCAAAGAAATATTGCTTCATGCTCCATAAACAAAAGAAGAAAATCAATCACAATTTTTTTTTTTGAAAAGAGACAGGATAATTGGGTTGCCTCCCAAGAAGCGCTAAGTTTAACGTCTTCAGCCAGACGCAATGTAGCTCACAATGGGTCACTCAGCCTGAGAGAGTCCTCCTGCAGCATTGGAAGATTTTCAATGTAAGGTTTCAAACGTTGACCATTGACAGTGAAAGTTTGACTAGTTTTAGGATCAAGAATTGTTATTGCACCATGGTCAAATATTTTAACTACCACATATGGTCCATCCCATCGGGATTTCAATTTGCCAGGGAATAATCGCAGTCTAGAGTTAAAAAGTCAAACCTTTTGGTTGATTTGAAAAGTTTTTCGTGAAATGTGTTTATCATGGAATGCTTTAGTCTGGCTTTATAAATCCTAGAGTTCTCATAGGCCTCATTGCGAAGTTCCTCTAACTCATTCAGTTGAAGGGCTCTATGAGAACTAGCCTGTGCTGAATCAAGATTGAATTGCTTGATTGCCCAATAGGCCCTATGTTCCAATTCGACTGGCAAATGACATGGCTTTCCAAAAATGAGCCTATAAGGGGACATGCCAATGGGAGTTTTGTAGGCGGTCCGATAGGCCCATAAAGCATCATCTAATCTTTCTGACCAATCTTTCCTATCAGGCCTAACAGACTTTTACAAAATATTTTTGATCTCCCTATTAGAAACCTCCACCTGGCCACTAGTCTGGGGATGGTAGGGGGTAGCAATCTTATGTGTTATCCCATACTTCCTAAGCAAAGTCCGGAATTGAGAATGGATGAAATGTGAACCCCCATCACTAATGATAGCCCTAGGACACCCAAACCGAGAGAAAATGTTCTTACGAACAAATTTCATGACAATGTTGTGATCATTAGTCCTTGTGGCTATAGCTTCTATCCACTTAGACACGTAATCCACCGCCACCAAAATGTACTCATAACCAAAAGATGGTGGAAACGGTCCCATGAAGTCAATTCCCCATACATCGAAAATTTACACAACCAGGATAGGGTTTAAAGGCATCATGTCCCTGCGTGACATGTTTCCTACAGCCTGACAGCGCTCACAAGATTTGCAAAATATGAATGCATCTTTGAATAATGTTGGCCAGTAGAACCCACTCTGTAAAACCTTGGCTGCTGTTTTCTTACCTGAAAAATGTCCCCCACAAGATAAGGTGTGACAAAATGTCAGAATGCTATGTTGCTCACTCTCAGGGACACACCTCCGAATGATTTGGTCTGGTCCTAAATGGAATAGCTCAGGGTCTTCCCAAAAGAAGTACTTGAGTTTAGCAAAGAAACGATCTTTTTCTTGTTTGGACCAACCTTCAGGAATTTTTTTCACAACTAAGTAATTTACAATGTGCGCATACCATGGGGGTGAAATGTGGCATACACTAAGGAGGTGCTCATCTGGAAATGAGTCCTGTAAGGGTGTGGTGTCTGATGTTATAATTCGGGACAAGTGATCTGCAACAACATTTTCACTTCCTTTTTTATCCCGAATTTCCAAATCGAACTCCTGTAGTAAAAGGATCCATCTAATCAACCTTGGTTTGGCATCTTTTTTAGACAGCAGGTGTCTAAGGGCTGAGTGGTCAGAAAACACAATGACTTTGGCCCCTAGCAGATAGGATCGAAACTTTTCAAGAGTAAAGACAACGGCAAGTAACTCCTTTTCTGTTGTGGTGTACCTAAGTTGGGCATTGGCGAGTGTGCGGCTCGCATAGTAAATCACCACAGGTTTTTTGTCTACCCTTTGTCCCAAAACAGCACCTAAAGCATAATCTGAGGCATCACACATAATTTCAAAAGGTAATGACCAATTGGGAGTTTGCAATATTGGGGCATCGGTCAACGTCATTTTCAACGATTCAAAAGCCTCAAGACATGATAGGTCAAGATGGAATGGGACTTCCTTAGCCAGCAGATTAGTGAGAGGTCTAGAAACTTTGGAGAAGTCTTGGATGAACCGGCGATAGAAGCCGGCATGACCCAGGAATGATCGGATTTGTTTTACTGAGGTGGGTGGTGGCAGTTTGGCAATGAGCTCAACCTTGGCTTTATCTACCTCAATTCCTCTTGCCGACACTATATGTCCCAGAACAATGCCTTCTTTAACCATGAAATGGCTCTTTTCCCAACTGAGGACAAGATTAGTGTCAATGCATCTCTTCATTACTTTGGCTAAGTGATCAAGGCAGGAATCAAATGTGTCCCCAAAAATGGAGAAATCATCCATGAAAACTTCTAAAAAGTTACCCACCATGTCAGAAAAAATTGCTAACATGCATCTTTGAAATGTTGCAGGCGCATTACATAATCCAAAGGGCATTCTCCGAAAAGCAAATGTTCCGTAGGGACATGTAAATGTGGTTTTTTCTTGATCTTCTGGGTAGATAGCCACTTGATTGTACCCAGAATACCCATCTAGAAAATAGAAGTATTTTTTCCCTGCTAATTTTTCCAAAATTTGGTCAATGAATGGGAGGGGAAAATGGTCCTTCTTTGTCATGGAGTTGAGCTTCCTATAATCAATGCAGACCCTCCATCCCGTGGTCAACCTAGTAGGTATCAACTCTTCTTGATCATTGGCGATCACAGTCAGTCCTGATTTCTTTGGGACTATTTGGGTTGGACTTACCCACTCACTATCAGAAATTGGGTAGATGATACCGGCATCTAGCCACTTGACCACCTCATTTTTGACCACCTCCTTCATGTGTGGGTTTAATCTCCTCTGCATGTCTCTGCTTGGTTTTGCATTCTCCTCCATATAAATGTGGTGCTGACAAATGGATGGACTAATCCCTTTAAGATCAGCGACAGACCAACCTATAGCCCCTTTATGAGATTTAAGGACCTCAACTAGTTTCTCCTCACGGTTAGGTTCAAGGTCGCTTGCTATGATGACTGGCAAGGTTTGGTCTGGACCTAGGAATGCATACTTAAGGGAGGCCGGCAATGGTTTTAATTCAACCTGAGGAGGAAATTGTAAAGATGGCAGAGCTGGTTCAGATTTAAGCTGAGGCAAGGGTTCAACTGGGGGCCACGTCCTAAGTTGAGTTGACAGGATGTCAACTTCTTCTCTCATTCTGATCCTACTATCCCCTTCAATCTCCAATAACTCATCAATGGTGTCAACAACATAGCAATCACCTTTTTGATCATGAAATTTGGATGCCTTAAAAATATTGATGCTAACTTTTTGGTCCCCAAAAGATATGTCCATAACTCCTGAAGCACAATCTATATTAGCTCTAGCCGTGGCTAAAAATGGTCTACCCAAAATGATAGGAGTATGTTTGATTTCTTGGGGAGAAACCATGTCCAAAATAAGAAAGTCGGCAGGGAAGTAGCACTCATTCACTTTAACAATGACATCCTCAATAAGGCCCTTTGGAGTCTTGATTGATCTATCGGCGAGCTGGAGAATAATGGGTGTAGGCTTGAGCTCACCGATGTCAAACTGCTCATAGATGGAGGTGGGAAGTAAATTCACACTGGCTCCTAAATCAAGGAGAGCCTTATCAAAGGTCACACCCCCAATGTTGCAAGAGATAAGGGGCGCTCCAGGGTCCTTTAACTTCCTTGGAAGTTGGTTGAGGACTACGGCACTAACGTTCTCAGGAAGCCGAACCTTTTCGGGGTCACTCGTGGCTCCCGCCTAGGAGTGCACATTTCCTTCAAGAATCTAGCATAGGCTGGGACATGTTTAATGGCATCGAGGAGAGGGATGTTGATGTGTACTTGTTTGAAGAGCTCCATCATCTCCTCATTGTGGGCCGGTTGTTTCTTCTTGGGCTTTAAGGCATTGGGAAATGGCACTGTAGGTTGGTAAGTGCTAGGCCCTTCATCTAGTTTTCGCTTTCCCTTGACATCCTTTTCCTGGTTGGGTTCCTCTTCACTATCAGAAGATATTTCTGGGGCCTGGATCAATGAAGTAGAAGTAGACTCCTGGGGATCTTGGAGGACTTTACCACTTCTTAAGGCTGAAATTGCTTTTGCATTTTCGAGTTGTAGGCCTTTTTGTGGTACTTGGCCTGATGGGTGCTGAAGGAGAGGAGGAATTTGCTGGTTCATGGGGAAGTTTGGTTGTGGGAAGCCCGGGGGATTATTTCGTGGGTTGGCAATGGGCTGACTTGGCAGTTGGCCCACTTCCCTTCTCATGGTGGCTTCAGCCAATTGGCCTAATTGGGTTTCCAACTTAGAGATAGTTTGCTGGTGGGCTTGAAGGGTCTGTTGGAAAGATTGACTTTGGGCTTGAATGGTTTGTTGGAAGGATTGATTTTGGGCCAGAATTAGTTGTTGTAACTGATGGAATCGATCATCAGTTTGAGAGTCCTGGTGGTGATGCAGAGGAGGTTGATAGGTTTGTTGAGAATTGGAAGACTGCCCATAATTGGGCTGAGGAGGTTGGTATGGGGCCTGACCCTGGTTGAATCGGGGAGTGGTTGTTGGGCTTGCGGTCCTCGACCATAAGCATTTCCTTGAAATGATGGCTGAGTTTGGAATTGGTGTTGGATGGGTGATTTACAGGCTTGAGACATAGAGGGGATGATGGGCTGATTGGAAGCTTGTTGATTTCTCCAATTGAAATTGGGGTGATTCCTCCAGCCCGGATTATAGGTGTTAGAAAATGGGTCATAGTTGGGCTTAGAGAACCCCTGGGCTACTTGGAGTTGCTCCTGTATAAAAGGTGGTAATTGGGCTGCTGTTGGACAATCGGACACATGATGGTCCGAGCTAGCACATAAAACACACACCTCATGGTGTGTTGGGTCCGGGTATGGGTTGGACGTAGGTGGGATAGTGGTTTCTTGTTTGTTTTGGGTCAAGAGCTGGTCTAATTTGTGGGCTAGCATATCAACCTGTTCTAGCTTTTGGGCCATGATGTCCACCTTGTCCAGTTTTTGATGGATGAAATTCACATCCACTCTAGCTTCAGGTTCCACACGATACATCCCGGCCCGTTTAGAGGGCCCAATGGTTCTCTCATATGAGGATAAGGAAACATGGTTGATTGAATTCTCGCTCAACATTTCAAATAAGGCATAGGCCTCATCCTCACTCTTACTCATAAAGGCCCCTCCACATGATGCATCCACAATCTGCCTAACTTGATCATCTAGGCCCTCATAGAAAGCTTGCACTATTTGCCATTTGGAAAGCCCATGATGTGGGCATTTTCTGAGGAGTTCCTTTAATCTCTCCCATGATTCATGTATTTGTTCATTTGGGAGTTGCGCGAATCCTGTGATTGCACGTCTCATGGTGTTGGTTCTACCGATGGGGTAGAATTTCTTAAGGAACTCATGTTGCATATCTGCCCATGTGCCAATAGGTTTCCCTAAGGTCCCTAGCCAGTATTTGGCTTTGTCCTTAAGTGAGAAAGAGAATAAGGTCAGGCGGAGAGCATCATCTGTGAAATTTTGAATTTTCACAGTGGAACAAATTTCTAGAAATTCATCCAGATGTTTATAGGGATCTTCATTGGTCTTCCCATAAAAGGATGGAGCATCTGAATGGTGCTAGATTTGATCTCATAGTGCAAAGCAGGGACATTAGGCAGTTGGATACAAGTGGATGGCTGATAATTCGAAGGAATGAAATATTCCTTCATCTGTTTGGGCACCCCTAATTGGTGTTGTTCAGCCATAGGTTGGGTTTGATTTTGAGCCGGATTAAAAATGAATCGCTCAATCTCACTAATGGGCTCAACTAAGTCAAGGTGTTGAGATCTTCTCCCTTGCATAAACCAAGGTTAAAGATGAGAGATGAGAGAATCGTTTTATATGATGTATATTTTTTTAATTTTTTTTTGTTTTGACTCAAATAAGGACGAAGAGAGATAAGAGGAGATTTTTTTTCTTGTTTTCGTTTATTTTTATTTTTTTTTTTTTATGCAAACACAAACAAGTTATCACACAAATTACTTAATGCTCTAGATGTGACCTAGACCTACAAATTGGGTTTCACAAAATGGCTAACGTGAAACTTAAGTTCACCCTCAATATTTCCACCGGTCAGGTAAGGGGTGGGGTAGTGGGAGGTTCCCCCTACTTTCGTAGGGACCTAATTATGCCAAACCACTAGCCCGCTTAAGACGTTTGCCATCCGACCGTCTTACCTTAGGCACCAGTTTTCATAAGAGGGTAAGCTCAAATAACACAAGAACCACAGTGTGAACTTAGGGCCAATGTCTACTGAATTTTATTTGAGGTCTAGGTGATGCAAAGATGCAAGAGAATTATGATTTGTGGGCTAAGGAAGGGTGATGAAATCCCCACCTTATCTTGCTTATGGGTGTTGCCCTTAAGATATTTTGAAATGATATGCAACAAAGCAAGTTCAAACAAGGGGTTCTATGCAAGAATGAAAATGCATGAGCATGCTTTTGGAAAAGTTAGAGTACTCACCTTGCCTCCCGCAATCTTCAACAATGTAATTAACAACAATTAGACAATAAAGAAAAAGAGCTTCTATCCTAAATGATGCATGACTTAGAACATGAAAGTGTGATTTCTACTCTTAGAATGAGAATTTTTATTAGGTTCAAGTGAAGAGTTTTTTTTTTAATTTAGTGAACCTATCTAACCATAATATGCAAGAACATTAAGGAAATGACACAAAATGAGAGGAATAAGTTTGGAGACTTACTTGATGCGCAATCCCTCGTTCTTCTCTCTTTTTTTTTTGAAATGAAATGACAAAATCAAAAGATGAAAGAGAGAAATACAAACTTACCTCTTTTTTTTTGAATTTTTTTTAACCTGTAAAAAAAAAGAAAAGAGAGCTTTATTAGTACACTATATACACAAGGAAAACAAAGTTCTTAAATCAAAAATCATCATTCTTCCCCGGCAACGGCGCCAAAAATTGATAACGCGAAAGTTCGTCGTTTAAAACACGCGTATAACAATCTTAAAACCGAACTCGCACAAAATGATCAAAAGAGAACGTAGTACTATGGCAAGCACGGGTCGAATCCACAGGGAAGAAGATATTTTTAGAGTTAAAAACCTTGTAACCTTTTAGAAAATGTTTGTGATTTTTTTGTAGCTTGAAGAGAATGATTAAACAAAGAATGATTCCAACAATTAATTCAAAATGCCTATGATTATGAGTCTATGCCATGGGAAATAATTGCATAACATTGAGAAGAAGAGGTAGAAAAAGTAGGAAGAGAGGGAAGATGAACAAACTCTAGATCAAATGAACACTTCTTTCATTAACATAAAGAAACGATTACATGAAGTGCAAGACGAGCTTACAATAAAGATGTGACGAGATTACAATGAAGTAAAATGAAACTAAAGCAATAGCAACAAGAGGAGCCTGAGATGTGAAGATGGTAGCCGCAATGGTGATGACGGCGCCGTCCTCTCTTGGCCTTGGATCACGAACCACCTTGCAGAAGATGTCGTCTACACCGGGAGGAAGTCGTCTTTGTCATTGAAGCTGCCTTTGGAGGGTGAATAACTTTGAACCCAAGAGGAATTAGGGGATGCCCAAGAAGAAGAAGTTGAAGAGGAGGGAGAGAGAAAGAACTTTGATGAAGAACTCAGATAGAAAAGAAGAACAGAAGAGCTTCAAAATAGATAAATAACAGAAACTAGCACCTCGGATGAACAGTGAAATCACAGGACAGCAAGTTGAAAAATGAGAAATATCTTCAAAACCAGAACGAATTAGAAGATGGTGTAGAAGAAGAAGTTGTAGAACACGTAAAAACCAAGAACTTTCATGAAGACAGCAAGAGCAGAAAATGACTAGAAGAGGGAGCAATAAGGGGAAGAACAGAGAAAAATACTGGGTCGCAGATGAACAGGACAGCACAGTGAAAAATATGAAATAGCTTAAAAACTAGAAGGAACTAGAAGATACTCCAGAAGAAGAAGTTGTAGAGAACTTAAAAACAAAGAACTTTTATGAAGAGTGCATGAGCTGAAAACGAACTTACAAGGGAGAACTCGGAGGCCTAAGGTTGGGAGAGAAATTGCCAAAAGAAGAACACCCTTCTCCTTCTTGTCATGGGCTATTTATAGGAAAAGTTGGGTAGATGGAGGGTGGAGATTGTATCAAAGGAGATGGATGGATGGGATTTAAGTAGAATATGATGCATGGGGAAGAGAAAAAGTAGGTGAGTACACCCTCCTTGGGCTTTGGACAACCCCCTTCCCAAGACTCATCATTCCTCTCCTTTATTTCAAACTTTGAATTCAATTCTCCCTCCAACCGAAATATGTGTTTCTTTTACTCAATTTCAAACTTTTAGAATTTCTTTTCCCTCCAATCAAAATATGTACTTTTGACTTGGTCAACATGGTGGTGACAGTTTTACCCCCGGCTTCTTTTGTAATTGCCTTCGGTGTCCTACACACACATAATTGCACTTTAGTCCATAAAAATTACCACAATGTGCACATAAATCTTTAATGCTCATGATTATGCAATGGAGAATTAATGCTCATGGCCCTCAACTTTAATTTATTATTAAATAAGATAATCGAATTAATCAATTTCCGTGAAAGCTCCAATTTAAATGCGGAGTTGAGGTTAACTATGAAATATGCATAATTGCCTAATTATATGCACATAAAATGGTGTATATGCAATGAATTGTCATAAGAAATGGACACTTATCACCGCCCAGGCCCTACTCTTGGGCGGCCAGTGTTGTGTCCGCCCAGGCCCCTAGGCAGCCAACAGTCTGGCCTTCCAGGGCCTTCAGGTCTGGTTTACTCGATTTTCGCTATCCCGCATGTTTATAAGTTCCAGTCTTCGCCGTACTCACCGGCAATCATAGTTTACATGTCTGGCTAGTAGTTCTTGGTTCTCGTGCTAGTGAACCACCTCGTGGTGGATTGGTACAGACCGGTGGTACTCCGGTGACTTCCGTGGTTGCGACGAGTTCTCACTCTTAGTGACTCTACCCACTAGACGTAGCTGACTTGGGCACGTCATTGCTTACCCACTAGGGAGTGGTGGAGGCTTGTCCCGAGTGGACGGTTTCTAGGCTGGTTATCATAGGACCCCTTGTCTTTGTAGCATGAGTGTGACTGGGGGGGAAATCAGCTAGAGGACCCGACCTAGAGCAGATGGTCTGTGTGTGCACACATAGTCGGGGGCCGTGGACGCGTGCTGACGAGCACGACCCCGACTAGTCCTTGTTCTATGGTAGTGTGTTGGTGTCTCAGTTTTCACTTGGGGCATGTAGGGAGACACTGGAGGCTGAGGTATAAGTTGTCGGAGGATGCTTCCGGCCTCGTCGCTAGTGGGGTAGTACTCCTGTCACTTGAGAGGTTCCAGCTTGGGTTTCTCTTCATGTGGTTTACTGTACTGGCGGCTCAGTCTGTTCCGTCCCGCGTGGCCAAGGTTTGTTTAGTGGCAGGTGTAGTGGTCCTGTGTAGAGTTCTTTTACTTGTTGTTCCTTGCCTCCCTTGCTAGCTGTTTATCATTCTTATACTTGGATTATTGCACTGTTGTTTTCGTCGAGTGAGGTGGGGATCTACGGGACCCCTACTGAGCCGATGAGACGAGGCTCACCCCCTTTGTTTTCAGGTGAGGCGAGGCTTGCGCGTTGTACTTCGGAGGCAGTTCTTGGTGCTAGTGGTCAGAGTAAGATGCCAATGTGCCAGAGCTGGGGTATGACCCGTGGACTTGTACTTTTCTTTTCAGTAGACTGTACTTGTGTTGGACTTGTAGTTCTGGACTGTATAACTCTATTAAATCATGTAATAGTTTAGTTCCAGTATTAATTAAATTGTGCATTATGTATATATTCCTGTGTTTATTCTAGCTCCTTGTACACTCCCACACCAACCCTTAACCCTTTCGGGCCTCCCGGCCTGTGGGTGGCGGGCCAGGATTCGAACTATCGGGTCTTTTTCGGTACTCAGATTCTTGGTCATTACAATAATCCCCTCCCACATTAGCTATCATAGAGAATTATTTGCATCTATAATATCCTGTCATTCACATGCATGAGACATGAAAAATATTAAATTATGAGGGACAACATCCACTACAATTCTGGAAAATACTGGTACATCAACGTCTTGAGCTATTCAAAGCAAGAGAAAATACATGAAAGTCATATCGTAGACTAACTCACACATGAAACTCAACATCCATAAACGAGAATGACAAAGATGCCAAGCAGTATGACGAAAAGGAAGAGAATGATAATGAAAAGGATAACTATGATGGGTAGGTGATGCATAACAATAGGAGTAGCCCTCGGGTGCAGGTTGATCGGAGGAGGGGTCTCTTCAGTCCCGCTTGCCATCACTCCCCTTGAATAGGTCACATAACTAGTGTTGCTTGTGGCAATGGCTCGGAATGCATCGTTCGCATCTTCAATTGATGTAAATTCCTTGTATCTTACACCGGGGAACCCATTCACCTGTGCGTAACACTCATCCCAAGTGTAGTACACACCCGGGCAACGACCAACCCACACCACATACCACTTATACTTCCCCATGATCCAACTGTGGAACACCCTGCATAGCATGTGTAGCCAATACATGCCTGAATGAAAGGTACATGAAACATCCAGATAATAGTACATGCCTAAATGAAAGGTACATGAAACATCCCGATAATAGTACATGCGTGAATGAAAGGTACATGAAAAGGTACATGAAACATCCCGATAATAGTACATGCCTAAATCCAGAAAGGTACATGAAACATTCAGATAAAAATACATGCCAAATTTTCTAATGATCAAAGTCCTACGAGGTGGAAAATAAGATAGACAAATACAGAGACTACTAACACACAGTCAACGCCATGGCTCATGAGTAAATAGGCTCAATGGAGGCGATGACTGATCCACCCCAGCTTGTCCTCATCATCCAATGCCATGAAGACGGATCGAACATGAGTGTCTTGGAAAAGATCCGCACCCTCATACAAAGTTTCTTGAGTGCAACCTCGCAATTCCTTCAATTTTCGGAGACACTATTTGATTGTGCATGACTGCACATAACTGGAAGTTGCAGAAGAATCTCCAGTCCAAAGTTTTTATACACCTCCACCGTATGGGTGCTCATAACACAATATTTGTTTAGTGCATCGGTGGCACTCTCTAACCTCTTATTACGCGTTCCCCTACCAGTCCTGTATGAGGGGGTGTCACATGTCTTCGTCTTGTTGGGGGAGGTTGCCTCATCTTCATTTCGTCACTTTGTAGGTGGTGAAGGAGTGAATTCCCCTGTGCCACTGCATCCACTCACTGATGATGGAGGAGCTTGGAAACCCCGGGAGTTTGGCATGAAGAAGGGGTTAAAATCACTCTCCAGGTCCACAAGGGGAGCATTAGGTTCAAGACCCATGGAGGTAAATCGGCGACGATTTGAATCATCTGAACCCAAATGTTGGCGGGGTGACTCTTCATCTCCCCAAGACCTCCTTTGTGACAAGTCATTGTCCATTGTGGTTCCAAATCCTAAACATCCCCTGGACATGGTATTACCGCAGAGAAAGTCCATTTCCGCCTTGTACGTCCATTTCCGCCTTGTTCTCATATGGCTTCCCTGGGAGCTTCTTGTATTCGTTGTTGGCCTATGAAACAAGAAGACAAGCTAAGTACCATGTAGTGGACCTGTAAAAGGAACATGACATTTAATGAGTGCGTTCAAATAACAGCTTACATTCCACAATTGCCTCTGCCCAAGCACCCTCCTCAGGTGGCGTAGGCATCTTCGTGACGTCATTCCATCCCCAACCAATCCGTGACAGCAATTGTTTGAGTGTATGGTATTATTTTTTCAAGTTCTTCCACCTGGTTTGCAAATTCTTTTTGTCTACCCCTTTTTTCGTCTGATCATCGAAGGGTCCTATAATATCATTCCATACATGTTGCTTGAATGTGCCTTGGTTGCACGTGTTCTTGTGATATTGGTCGATCAAGAGGTTTAATAACAACTTATCTTCATTAGTTGTGAAGTTAGTTACTCGCGCTTTCCCCTTACTGTCCGCCATGAACTTCTCTACAAAGAAGGTAAGGAAGACAATCTTCCTTATAAGAGTATGAAGTAAAAATATAAGAACATAGACCTCGGCAGATGACATAAAGCCAGGTAACTTATGCAAAGTTCATCATTGCACATCAAGGATGGCATGCTTATTTTTTTACAATGCAAGGGTGTCCCACATATGGAGAGAATGCATAATCTCCTTATACAAAGGTAATGTCCTCCCCATAAACCACATGATCGACAACCGACTTCAAGACAATAGACGATATATGTGGCATCCCTATTTCGGTCTGACACGCATGTCCAACTCGAGGATGGACACGCTTAAACATAATGTTGCAAGGCGGAACTACCTAAGAGGCACCGTCAACTGAGCCATTTCAAAGTTCAAAACACAAACCATATAGATCCATGTTCAAGGGATTCAAAACATTCAAGAGAAGCGAGGAAGGTCATAGTAAGAAAGAATCAATTACACTTAATGCCAACACACATTCATATGAGGAAAGTGATGAAGGGTCAAGTCTTGATAGTAGTGAGGAAGAACTCATGGACCTCATCACTATAAGAGCTATAAAATTTTTAAAGAAGACTAGAAGAGATGGCACTTCTTTCAGAAAAGTTCAGAAAAAATCATTGGGGAAGAAAGGAGAGATTAGATGCTATGAATGTAACAAGGTCGGACACATGAGAAATAAATGTCCAGATCTTGAGAGAAAAGTGAAGAAAGGAAAAGCTAGCAAGCCAAAGGCAATGAAAGTTGTTTGGAGCGACGAGGACGACAACGAGTCCAAACCCGAGGAGGAGGATGAACTGGACGAACTAGTCCAGAATCTATGTCTAATGGCTGATGAGGAAAATGACACCGTGGTAAACTCTGATAACGAAAATCTTATTTGTGAAGAATGGCAAATTGTTTATGCTGGAGTGTATGAAAAGTGCAAGAAGCTGAAATATGAAAATAAAAATCTGAAAAAAAATTCCATGATTTTGTCCACAACAAAACTGCATGTGGAAAATGTAATATCCTTGCGCAGAAAATTGAAAATCTTAAGGATGAAAATGAAATGTTGTGGTCCAAAGTTTCTCTATTTGAGGATGAAATTTCATGCTTAGAAATTGAAAAACAACATGCTTATGAGAATGTGAAAAATCTAAAAACTAGAAATGAAGAATTGGTAAAGGAGTTGGATGGAATCAATGTAAAATTAATTGAATGTAAAAAATATAAAAAGGACATTGAAACCAACTTCAACACCATGCATGATGAGTTAAGAAAATTGAAAGGTGTTGTTGAAAAAGAATTGAAAGGAAAACATAAAATGGTTGAATCTAGCGAAGAAAGTGCTAGAAATGAAAAGAATGGTATGGGACACACTCCCATAAAGAAAATTTCTATTATGAAAAATTAATTTCAGAAATCATTTGACTCATGTTGTTATTCTCCTATCGATTCATGCATGATTTCGTTTGGTGCTAGATCAAACATGCATAGGAGAAGTAATTTTAGGAAACCAAGTTGATGTGACACACCTTTGGACTTAAGCAAGCAAGCACAATTCACAATCAAAACGGACCGATATTGGATACTACTCACCCGACGCTCACCCAAGTATCGGGGTAACTTGGCGATGCCAAGTGGAGGATGTGAGGGCTGGGCCCTTGCTGGTAGAGGGATAGCAAGGCCAAGGTTATTCCCCAAGGGTAAGGCAGCCCAATTCAATGGAGCCGACGTCGTGCCGAGGGCACGGGTTGCACACTCTCTCCCACGATGGTCACTCGAAGCAATGGGGCTTGAGGATCGGGCGATCACTCTCACGGACCTGCAGAGTTTATAAGCTAATATTGAAAGAACAAGTACTAAATGGAGCTAAGGCTGGAGCACTTACTCGACCGGTTTGAAGAAACCGGTCCCGCTCGGAGACGTGGGCGAGCGGGGAAGCGTGGGTTCCCCACACGCCGCGCCAGAGTAGCTTGACATGTTTATGATCTTACAACACGACACCCCATGCAAGGGGGGGATCTTGGGGAAGGGAAGCCAAAGATTACAGCCAAACACTACCTCCCACAGGGAGGGGCGGTAAGCCGGCCAGGCGGGGAGGGGAAAAACTGAAATTGAAGTCGAACGGTTGGATGATGCCGGTTCTGCCCGCTCTCTATGACTGAGGACAGACAGTTGAAGTTGTTGATGCTGCAGCCACTCTCGAATTTTGTTGGTGATGAGACCAGCTGGAGAGTCTTTTTAGGTAACCCAGGAAGTCGTCCAAATATTTTCGGAATTTTGGGAAGTCGGTGCTGGTCGGGGCAGAGGCACGAACATGGACGCAGATCTTTGGTTCTGACTGCAACAAGACCTCAATAGTAAGAAGATGAAATCACTACGGGCGCTCCAGAGCTCTGATTCAGGCATGGCCAAAGTCGTCGGCTTCGTTGTCGAGTCCTCTTCGAGCGGAGACCCACGGGGGCACCAGATGATGTCGGAGTAGACAGGGACAGTCCGAACAGCGCTTGGGTGTCTGTTCAGTCCCAGAGTGGATAGAACATCGCACTCGGGAGAGATAATTGAGAAATCTTAGCTCCGGATGCCGAATGGGATGCCTCTTCTTGGAGATGGAAGCCGACTCATTGTAAAATCTCTCAGCCAAGTGGCACCTCAAGAAGCAGAGGGATGTCACCGTGGGAACTTCTGGAAGTGGCCACAGGTTGCTGATCAGATCTATCTTGCGCAGTCGGAGAAGAACGGCTACCCCGGGCGACCACAAGCTCAGAAAGGGATGGGACCACCGCCGTTGTGAAGAAGACGGAGATACGCTTCCAACGGTAACTCTTGGGCCTTCAGGGACACTGGGATGAAGTCGGGGCCGGCTCTGCAAGCTGCTGGTACTCTGCTACCTGCGACCTGAGAATTGCAGGTGGTGAAAGGTGGTGGGGGAATGGGGTAGAAGGGATGGGAAATGGGGTGGATGGGTGTGGGGGCAACCCCTGGCTGTGAGGGGGTCTGGGAGGGGGTGTTCCAAGGTGTGGGTGGGGGAGAATGTGGCCTGGAAGGTGGTGTTTACAGTGGGTGAGAGAGGAGCTGCGAATTTGGTTGGAAGGGAGAGAGGGAAAGGGTATTTGAAAATGGGTTTAAGGGTGGGATTAATTTCTGGTCTTGGGGATGGGAAGGGGTGTGTGGGGAAGGTAAAGGGGGGGCTTGGGGAGTGAGAATTCTCCCTTGGGAGATGAGAGGGTGCTTGGGGAAGGGGAGTGGGTGGTTGGTGGTTAGAGGGTGGAGTGGGGAGTGGTGGAATCTCCCTTGGGGCTGGGGTGGAGTTAAGGTGGGGTGGTGGGGAGTTGGGGATGAGTTATTGGAGGGAGGGAAGAGAGAGAAAGGTGGTTGGGAGGGGAGGAGAGAGAAATGGGTGTATGTTTTAGAGAGAGAAAGTGGAGGAGAGAGAAAATGACTTCCTAGAGAGAGAGATAGAGAGAGAGAGGACTCAATTGGCTTCTCACCAAAAGAAGAAGATTTAAGTTGGACACTAGAAAATTCAAATATTCATTCATTCATTGATTGATTAACTTCAAATGGGGAGATGGGGGTCCTATATATAGGCAACCCACATTTTACAAAAAGTCCCCGACTCTAGACACAATGACAAATAACCAAGGGGTAGGGGATGCCCATGGGCCTATCCCAATGAATTAGGCCCATTAGCTATCCTAATCAACCTAATGACAAACACTCTTAGGTAAATGACTCATTAACCTAGGTACATGATTCAAATAAAAGGAAAATTACAATGATATAACTTAAATAAAATAAGAAAATTACATGACTCGACTCAGAAAAATGTGACGGACACAATGGAACCATGCCGTTGAACAATCGGAGCTGTGGAAAAATGTGAAGGATGAGAGATGCCCCCATCACAAGTGGTACTTACTTTTATTGTGGTATGATCGGCTATTCCATATATGTTTGTGACTTGATGAGGGCCGATGATGAATGGTATGAGAGGAAGAACAAAAAGTTGTTTGTTCAAAAATGGAACTAACTCCAAGGGACCCAAGAAATTTTGAGTACCCAAATAAGTTGGGTGAGATTTCTTGATTGCAGGGATGCCTTGAGGCCAGGAAGAATGTAGGTAAATAATGGTTTCTCAAGGCAAAGGTAAGGGAGCTCAAGTTTTGAAATCTTCTGTTAAATAATTCAGGTATACACTTTGGAACATTCGACCTACTTCAATCTTGCTTTTACCTTTTGTTGATTTTAGAAATTATAAAGAGAAATGTTGACAATCGCAGGTTATATGAGTAACTGTTCATATTAGGATTGCATATAAGCTCATGTTTATCTTTTTGCAAATAACAATTCAGTTTTGCATTCACAACATACATACTTAATTGCCTGATACAACTTGCACACATCTTTGCATACTTGTGAATAGGAATAATGCTTCATAATCTTTTCACTCACATACATATGCATGTATATACTTGTGCATACTTTCTATCTTTGCCTATTTGAATGCCATGATTTTTCGGTATTTCAAATAGTATGTTGTGGAATGGTGGATTATATCCATCGGGAAACACTCACCATGCAAGAGTTTTGGGTCTTCGGACCTTCATCTCCGCCACGTACCGAAAATCATCTTGTATGAATTTACTTTCAAATCCTTGCTTGATTGCATGTATATATTCTAGAAAATATTTTCTTGAAAACTTCTAAGACCTTACCTCCTTAATACATAAAATGCAGTGATTTTGATCATTTGTGAATCATGACATATACGAAGGAGGAGGACTTGTTTCTAACTGTGCATACATTTAGGGGGAGTCATAGCTATGTAATGACAAATTCATTTTCTACATACAAAATAATTACCCACATACCTTGCACAAAATGAGAAAAATGACTTTGATCGATAAGGATTTCAGAAATTCTTTTTAACACTTTACGAGAACTTAAATCTCTACATGGACATTAAGAGTAATCGTGAGAAAAAAGTTACCTACCCCATAAAAAAATCAATAAGTGGAATGTGGAATCTAGTAGCCCGGAATCTCCACTGAAATAAATGAGGAAACTCGCGTCGAACGGTGAAGCAAAAATACACAAGAAAAATCAATGCATGATGAATCATAGTAGCCCAGAATCTCCATTGAGACATATGAGGTGACTCGCGCCGAATGGTGAAGTCCAATAAAAAGGAATCATAAGCGGGGTTGTGCGAAGCTACCGATAGCCGAGGATCTAAAATAAAAGTGTAGAGAGGAAATAACCCTTTAGTGTTATTTAGAAATTCTGTTAATATCCATATATTTTGAAGTTCATTTCTCATTGCCGCACATTTCACTCTTGGGTATTATTGTGATGATTGTGTATCTTGAATTTGTTCTTATCATGGTTTTATGTAATGCCTCTAGTATGTGCATGCACTACCTTTTTTGACTATGCTTCATGCCTCACAATTTGATTTTGAATCTACTGTTCACTTGCTATCCTTCTACCCCACTAAGGGGGAGCTATAGACTTACATGCTTGACACTTGCATGTTTGCTTGATTGAACAATTATATACATATCATACTTTGTTTCATACATCTCTGGCTCATACATGTTTATAACAGGTTTAATAACCCCATTGTCCGTCAATCTTTGTTGATGACAAAAAAGGGGAGAATATTGTGCATTTCAGTCACATGCATAGTTTACATGATGGGGACATCTCCCGCCACTTCATCTTTTCCAGGCCCCGATGATCGTCGATGGCGTATGGTCTTGATTCGCCTCTTTATTTCGAGTCATATGATGTATTTTTTCTCTTATGCGAGTCTTGTCATGTAATTTCCCTTTGTATTTGAGTCGTGTGCCTAGGTTAGCAAGTTATTTACCTATGTTTAGAGTCAAATGGGTCTCTAATCCATCAATTGGGCCCACTGAGCCACCCTTGGACATGCTTGGTCTTTGGTGTAAATGTCAAGGGTATTATGGTCATGTAGAATGTTGGGCTCCTATAAATAAGACCCCAACCCCATTGTGAAAACTAATGAATAGTTGAATGAAAATTTGAAATCCAGTTGAGTGTTCCTAGAGTGAGAAGCTCTTTCCCATTCCCTCTCTCTCCCCTCTCTCTCTCTCTACCACTCCAAGAAGGGGGCAACCCTTTCTCTCTCTTCCCCCAGCCCCAATTTTGAATTTCTCTCTCTCTCTACCCCATTCAATACTCCTTAAAGCTCCTCTCGCCTCCCCATACTCCATTCAATTGTCCCATTACTTCCCCATCTACCAAAGCAACCTTTGGTATTCCTAGGCAACCCTTCACTCTCTCCGAGCCATCTTTCCCCTTCCCAAGCCACCCTTTCACCTCCCCAAGGCCCCAATTGACTTCCCCAACCCTTGAGGGCTGTGCCCTAGCCTCTCCCTCTCCCCCAACCTCCCCTGGTCGCACACCCCATCCTCCCCTTTGGTTTGGTTGACCAAGTCAGCCTTCCACCTCCCACCTTGGCCAGCTGCGCACCCTGCCCACCCTGCTCAATCTCCTCCTGCTCCAGCCCTCCTAGCTCTGCCCTCCTCACCTCTCAACCTCCTCCATCAACCCCCTAGCATCCCCCTCCACCTCCCACAGCCCTTAAACCCTTCCCCCTTGTTGCAACTTCGCCCATCCCCACCCCTTTCTACACCGTTTACCATTCAGCTCAGGCCAATTCGCAGGTAGTATTAAAGGCTCTGGTTGTAGAGTCTGCCCCACCACCACCTCGATGTTCCAGAAGGCACACCATATATTGCTGGAAAGCCCTTCAAGTCATCTTCGTAGGCGAGGTGATCCCGCCTCAATCCGAGTTCGGAGCTATCCAGGAAGATCGTTCTCGTCAGGCTGCGCGTCCGGCATCCGGGTGGAGATCGGAACCACAGTGCAGAAGCTCCTGCGGCCAGATTCCTGTTCTCCTTGGTGCGCCACTTGACCGAGACGAGATACTATCAGTCCTCTATCCAACGTAGCAAGCGGAGCATCGTTCGGAGTTCGGAGCTCCCCGTTCCATTTATTCTTCCCCAGGAGCGCATATCAGTCCAGTCAGGGCCTGACCGACACCCCTTCACTCTACGGGCCCTAGTTCTATGCTCCGACCTCCTCTGGTGTTCTTTCTGATTGCTGCTCGAATAGGACCCTCCCACGGTCGTATCGATATAATCTGCGCCACCTTCGGAGCTCGGAGTCACTTGGAGCGAGGACGTCTTTTGGCACCTTCGATTCTGGAATAGACAGAAGCTGAACCAAGGGGTCCAGTTCAAGAGCCTTCTTCAGCCTCCGGTGACCACGCTAAATTCTCCAAAATTTCTGAAGCCTTCCTGGGCCAACTTAGGAAGTTTTGGTGCTAGTCTTGCCCACTTCTGACTTTGGACGGATCCGTGGCGACTCCATCAGCGAACCCCTATCCTGCCAAGACTGAGCGGACAGAACCGCAGAATCTCTTCTACTTCGGAATTCCCCACCCCGCCTGGCCGGCTTAAAGCCCCTCCCAGCGGGAGGTAGTGTTTGTTGTAATCACACAACTCCCCACCCCTTGTCCAACCCTCCTGCGTGAGAAGTAGTTCATGTAATCATTTAAACATGAAGAAGCTTCATCAACACAGTGTGCGGGGAAACCACACTTCCCCGCTCGCCCACATCTCCGACCGGGGTCGGTTTCTTCAAACCGGCCAGGTAATCTCTCAACCCTTGCTCATATTCTAGTGCTTGTTCAATTAATATCCATCAACGCTCCGCTGGAGTGTTAGAGAGCGCCCGGTCCTTAAAGCACCCTTGCTTTCGAGTGACCACTGTGGAGGAAGAGAGTGATCTGAGTCCCTTGTGGCACTCAGTCAGCCCATCACTTCGGGCTTCCATAGCTTTGGGGGGGAACACATTCATAGCCTTGCTGGCCCTCTAACAGCAAGGGTCTAGTCCCACCACCCTCGACTCGGCATCACCGAGTCACCCTTGGGTTGAGCGTGCACATCGGTGAGTGACCGTCTACGATAGTCTCTAATTTGTGAATTGTGCTTGTGTTGGATAAGTCCGAGGGTTATTTATCTAGTTGCTACATTCCATAAGTTGTTTCACATCAATTGGTATCAGAGCAAGTTCTAGACTTGTCTCTACTAAGTCTTGTCCTAGGGCCATTACATTTATCACCCGTTCATTATGGCCACTTCCTACTTAGCCTACTCGTCTCGCTTGGACCCGATAGACGTCTTTGTGTTTGATGGATCCCACCCTAGTTTATATCTAGAATGGGAAAGCTCCATAGATCACCACTTTGGGAGGTTCACCCTGTCAGGGTCTATGCAAGTTAACTATGCCAAACGTTTGCTCTGGCGCTAAGCTAGGAATGAATGGCAAAACATTGTAGGCTTAAGGGAAGTTGGAAGGCAAGAGCCCATCGACTCTTGGGTTGAGATGAGAAATGAACTTAGGAAGATTTATGCCCATATGGACCCTCTTATCACCATAGAGGAAGCCCAAGCTCCCACCAATAAGGAAGAAGAGCCTCAATCTTCGCCCACCCCTCATGGTCCGGATCCTCAAAAGCCATGCACCATCACACATGGCACCCTCACCATAGATGAGTCCATACTCCAATGGCTCAAGCAAAGTCCCACCCTCCCTAGCTCACCACCATTGGGATATCAATCCCACCCAGCCTCCCCATGTCACTTTCCAAACCTTCTACTTCGCGGGAGACTTGGGAGACATAGTGGATTGCCTATATTGGCAAGTCCACTTGACCGGCTTGCCTGCCATGGGACCATCGGAGCCTAGCACCATTAACTTTGCCCACCCCACCATTGGCTCCATCACCTCCGTTTGCACGAGTGGGCATTGCACTATTGAGATCCTCCTATTTCTCCCCTTGGGGGAAGAACCCTAGTGTGGACACCGGAGCGAGCGAATAGCACGCGTCGGCCAACCGATGGGTACCATACGCGGAGCTCCAACTGGACTACATCGGCTTCCCTTTCAAGTGGGGACAATTTGACTTCAATTTGGATACTTTTGGCATGAAAATTGGGCTTGTAATGGTCTTTAAACTTGCGCTTTCATATTGGGCTGCTTGTAAGGCCCTTAAATGGCCAATTTGGTTAAGCCCCATTAGAATACATTAAGAAGGAATGGCCTTGGACCATTATGATGGATCCATAAGCCATGAAGGGCCCAATTGGGCTTCCTTCATTCATGGGCTATCTAGATTAGAATGGCCTTAAGCCATATTGGTTCCATATTGGTTGAATGGGCTTGGCCATGGCCAAACTTGGCCCATTCAAAGCCCATGAAGGGGGGCGCCCCCTATTTTGGCCATATTAGGCTAGTTTGTTTGAATTTCTTTTCTTCCCTCCTTCATTTACCACATGGGGACATAAATGGCTGCTGGTCTAAGGGAAATGTCTGCCACCTACCTCCCTTTACTTGAATTTCAATGGTAGGCAAGTCTTATGTTTCCTTGTCCCCCCCTCCCTTCCTATGTAGTCAAAGGGGCGCACCCCTCTCCCCCTCCCCTTGGTTCCATCGAACCATTCAGCCCCCTCCCCCTTGCTAAACTCTATATAAAGGCTTGTATGATGATGGGTTAAAAGCTAATGAAATTTTGTTGAGTGAGATTTGCATTAAGAGAGTGATTCTCTTCTTTCCTTCTTGGGTGTGATACCCTTGTTCAGTCCTGTGACGGGACAGAAATTGGGCGTGTGATTCGCCCCCGTATATCCCCCATCCCCTTACTATCTGCTTCCACCAAAATTATCCTTGATACTTATACGAGTTAGGAAGAAATGAGAGGTGGTTTTGTGTCGATCGGAGTTCAGGATCGCCGGTGGTGATTTTTCTCGTGACGGCACACAGATCTGCTCTAACATGCTGCCCAGATATGAAGTTTCCTGATTACGAATTTCCCCAGATCGCCTCTGAAGTCTTCTAGAGCTGATTCTTGGAGTGATCGTAGGATTTTGAGTCCTATTCGCGTTGCCGCCAGTATTGCCATGATCCAAAACATGTGCTGGTCGTGGTGACGATTCTCGTGGGATTGCGCGAGTTGATCTGAGCAGGCACGGCTCAGGACTGGAGTAGACTTCCAGAGTCTGCCCTGCCTCTTCCGGTCAAGATCTGAGCGAGCCCTTTGAACTACGTCTTCCTCTGGACGTTGCCAACGATCTCCCACAAACGGCGCCTCGATCCGACATCGGCAACTAATTTTCCATTAATTACTTGTGTTTCTGTGCAGTTCTGTGAGCACAAAACCAGAAGCTGAAACAAGTCACTTCTACGCCCAGATCTGAAAGGATCTGATCACGCCCTTTGTAATGGATAAACTACGTCCTGTTGCCGACGTTCTCCAACAAACGGCGCTCCGATCGGGAATCGGATCTGGCCGTACCGGCCTCCGCAAGTTCGCTGCGCAGGGTGACCAGTGTGGACAGAACTGGGTCGGTTTCCCCTCGGCGTACCCGATCGGCTCCGGCTCGCGTCCCTCGCCTCCTGCGAGTGTGGCCCGTCAACCCGGGTTCCAGCAACCCCAAATTTAGCCATTGTAACCCTATACCTCCCTGCGTGGAGTGGGCATTAAGTTCTGCAATTGTGATTTTAACCGTTGTGTGTATTGGGGTTGTTTGGATTCGGCCGGGAATTCTTCCCCACGCCTAGTCGTGGAGGTACGCGCTCGTTCCTCTCTCACATTGCCGGTTTATTATATTATCATATATGCTGCATTTATGAGATTAGGGCCATTAGCTAGCTGCAAATCACAGCGATTGTGAGTTGTGAGCGCCTGTTCCTTAGCTCCAGTCGAGCACCAAGCTCGGGCTGCGCCACCCTAGGCGATAGTGGTTCCTTAACCGTTGCGATCCCCACGTTTCCCACGCAAGGGACGATCATCGGGCTAGTTAGAGTGCTGTTGAGAGACGTCTCCACCCGGAGAACACCACGGTAGTCAGCCGCCCGGCTGGCCTTTAGCGTGTTAGTGCTGGCCGCACATCAAGTCCGTCGTACGTCTTAGCCCGCTCGTCATCCGCCCCGCATCAAATTGGTATCAGAGCGTCGTTTAAGTCTAGGGTCATATAAGTCTAAGGTTGCATTTGCATTCCTCTACTCGGTATACCAAAAGGTGTTGTTCGAACGTTAGGCTACGCCTATCGGGAAGGCCGCACACTTGCGCGAGTGATCTTCGGATCGATTATCTCCGCCTAGTATCGAATAGTGGGTTAAGTCTAGGTTCCTAGTTAGTGCATTCCAACATAGTCGTGTCTCAGTGTTTAGTTGAGTCTCATTTCAACTTTACATCATATTTTTGGGTCGTGTCTAGTGTCGTGTCCAAGTGTTGGCATGGCCATCCATTAGCTCCTCGAGCCCCATGGGTTCCCAAACGCCTAGTTCATATGAATGGTGGCGACACCACCAAGGATGGGGAATCCAACCCCACCACATCCGTAGGCCCGAAGCCTCAGACTTCTATGGAACCAAGGTCCCGAGCGACTACCTCAAGTGGGAAGCCGCCATGGACGCATATTTTGAGTGTTATACTATGTCCGAGGCGATGCAATTCTCTTTCGCCAAAGAGCGGCTTCTTCATGAGGCCGCCGAAAAGTGGGACTACATTAAACGTTTGAGAGAGGTTAGGAGGCAATGGCCCATCGAGTCATGGTGGGACATGAAGAGAGAGCTTAGGAAGGTCTACGTTCCCCAACCGGTCACCTCCAACCGACTCCACCCAATCACCTCCAACCAAGTGGGTCCTAGTCAGAGGCAAAGAGCCCCACATGTAGATGAGCCCAGACCTAAGCCTAGGCCGGATGATTACGGGCGAGTCCACTCCGATACCCCTACTCCAACCCGGACCGTTGCCGAACTTGTGCAAATGATTTCAGATCGAGTGGATAGGAGGTGCGCTTATTTTGAGTCGTTGGTCTCCCCTTGCCCACCTTCGAGGCAGGAGGTAGCCATACCTGCGCTGTAACGACCCGAGAATCTGATTACCGGGAAGGCCCGATAACCCGAGACTCGCACCGCCACCCACGAGCCCGAAGACTCGGAAGGGTTAAAAGGATGGTGTGGAGACTACACAAGTATCACAAATAATTGCGGAAATTAAACAGTTATAATATTAAGCAGGAAATAAATTAACATTTTACATGGTCCACATAGAAATTAACAACAATAACAACAGTCCACGACTAGTACAGAGACAAGGAAGAAAAGTACAGCTACACGGGGCATATCCCGGCTCTGACCTCTGGCACTACCTCTGGGCACCCGCACCACGCTGCGCTCCAGACGCGCTCCCCGAAGGTGGCGCCTCACCTGAAACACGGTGAAAACACGCAGGGAATGAGTCTCGGAACAAGACTCAGAAGGGATCACTAGAACCCTACCTCGTAAAACGAGAAACCACTACTCTAGCGATAGAAAAGTACATCGGAAAGGAAAGCCCTGTACTCTACAGAACTAGACCCTACGGCACGCAAACCGACACACGTGCCATGGTACGAGAAGACCGAAACTCAACGGTCGAACCGCCAAAATCTGAAGGTCGGAAACACACGACTGACAGTCTGTCACTCCGTACTCGACAGGAGTACCACCCACTAGAAGCACAGCCGGTAGCGTCCCCTGACGTCTGACACCGCGCCGCAGGTGAGCCGCCTGACGTGGTAGGTCCTACCCGAGGCACAAACACCGTACAAGTAAACACAAACAAGTGACTAGCTGGGGTCACACCCGTCGACGTGGGTCCAACTGCCCCCAACCACGTGTGCACACACAGACCACGCGTCCTAGGTCTGGCCCTCTGACCGGTTTTCCCCCGCAGCCGGACTCTGGCTAAGACGAGAGGCCTACGGTAATCGGTCCACAAACCGTCTCGAAAGGTGGGTGCCCGTACACCACTCCCAGGTGAGACCAGCACCTCGTACTGGTGGGCTACGACTAGTGGAGGGTCACTGAAGGAGTAGACTCTCAAGTCAACGGAAAACAACGCCCGAAACTGACGAAGTACGGGGGCCGTCCCACGTACCATCACCATCGCACGGTGACTGCAGTCGGAAGAAAACGGACACACTGCCCATGGCCAAACACATGACCAAGGCAACCGAAGTCTCCGGACGCCCGAAGACACGGTCACGGAACTCCACGGGGTGCCCAGGACACACACGGCCCAAGGGGAACACCCGACAATGGACAAGATCGCGCTAGGGATACCTAGCGCGACAAGGAAGAAAGCGCTAGGGTCCCCTAGCGCGACTTGGAAGATCGCGCTAGGACTCCCTAGCGCGACAGGGAAGATCGCGCTAGGGAACCCTAGCGCGACAAGGACCATCGCGCTAGGTCCTCCTAGCGCGACAAGGCTAATCGCGCTAGGACCCCATAGCGCGACACGAACCGCCCTACTGTTTATCTTCTCCGATGAACGCGCCCCGTCGGGGCAGCGCGACACTCAAGAACGCGCTACTGGAGTATAGCGCGTTCTCAGTCCGCGGCCGAAAATGGTAGAAACGCCCAAAAATTCCAACAACGCCCCCATGCCTCCACAGGAGAGGGGGAAATCAAAGGGGAAGACCCCTGGGGACCCCTAGCATGATTCTAGGCCATCAAAACACAAAATCATGCATCAAATCCATAGATCGGGCGAGCTCTCCCCAAATCATGGAAAAACCCCAAAATGCTCAAACAAGCCCCTCTCGGCCTCCCCGCGGCCTACAAATCACGGGAATGAACGGCAAGAGGCTAAGGAACGTCACCCTACCTCAATGGAGCGAATGCTCCGCCGAATCACCCACGGATCGCGAAGAACGCTTTTAGAAACCTCGCCTCCCCACGCTTCCCACGCTCGCCGCACACCCACGAGATCGCCTCGCCGTCGCCCACGCGTACGCGCCGTCGCCCTGCCGCCGTCAACAGCCGGGAGGGGTCCGCCGCGCCCGAATGGGAGAGAGGGAGAGAGAGGGTGCGGTCACGGTTGGGGAAGGAAGGAGAAAGAAGAAGAACAAAGAGAAAGAGGAAAATGAAAAGAAAAAGAATTAGGGCTATATAGAAAATCCGAATTTTCAGAAAAATACCGAAAAATAGAAAAATACATTTCCGGAATCCTCAAAACGCACCGATCGCAACGGTACCACTCGTGCCCGGGTGAACCGCCCGGTTCGCCCGCAGCGAGCTTCCGAAGAAAAAGTCGAAACACAAACCGGAAATCGGAAAACACACGTGGAAAAGTCGCGGAACGCCTCCGGGCCTCCGAAACGACTCCGGATCGCGCCGATCCGAACACGAAAGATGTGCGAAACGAAATTTAGGACACAACAGAGTCGGACGCTCTGAAAAACCAGATCTGGGACCCATGAAGAAGGATCCGAAAGGTCCGGGATATTACAGCCCTCCCCCCTTAAGGAATTTCGTCCTCGAAATTGAGAACAACAAAAGGGGAAAGAAGAGGAAGACTCACTCAAACAGATACGGGAACTGCTGACGTATCTCGTCCTCACGTTCCCACGAAGCCTCACCACCAGAGTGTCGTTGCCACACGACCTTCACTAAGGGAATGACCTTGTTCCGCAGGCGCTGCTCTCGCCTATCCTCCACGCGGATCGGAAGCTCTGGGAGAGAAAGATCTGGAGTCACCTCAGGCCAAACGGAAAACTCGAGCACATGAGAGTCATCGGGCATATACTTCCACAACATCGAGACGTGAAACACGTCATGCACCGACGCCAACTCAGGAGGTAACTGCAACCGGTAAGCAACCTCACCGATGCGCTCCACAATCGCGAAAGGACCAATATAGCGGGGACTCAGCTTCCCACGCCGTCCAAAACGCATCACCCCCTTCATCGGAGAAACTCTCAAGAACACACGATCGCCCACGGCGAACTCGAGGGGCTGCCTCCTACGGTCAGCATAGCTCTTCTGCCGACTCTGGGCCGCCAACATGTTCTGACGAACCAGGTGCACAACATCCACACACTGCTGCACCAAATCCGGTCCCGTCAAAACACGCTCACCCACCTCAAACCAATCAAGCGGAGTCCTACACGGACGCCCATACAGAGCCTCATATGGAGCCATGCCGATGCTCGAATGATAGCTGTTGTTATAGGCAAACTCCACCAACGGTAGGTGATGAATCCAACTCCCCTGCCACTCCAGGCAGCAGGATCTCAGCATGTCCTCCAAAGTCTGAATGGTCCTCTCAGACTGACCATCTGACTGAGGATGATACGCGAGCTAAACGCCAACTCCGTGCCAAGAGCTCGCTGGAAACTCCTCCAGAATCCAGAAGTGAAGCGCGGATCCCGATCCGACACGATCGAAATGGAAACCCCATGCAACGGCACGATCCGCTCCACATAAAGACGAGCCAACTTAGACACGCTCCAGTTGACCTTGACCGGCAACAGTCGCGTCACCTTCGTCAGCCGATCCACCAGCAGCCAGATACTGTCCTGCCCAGTCGGGGTCCTCGGCAACCCCACCACAAAATCCGTGGTCACATGGTCCCACTTCCAAGCAGGAACATCCAAGGGCTGGAGAGTACCGCCTGGTCGCTGATGCTCCGCCTTCACCTGCTGACAGATCAGGCACCTGGCCACAAATTCGGCAACATCTCTCTTCATGCAAGGCCACCAGAACTGCCTCCGCAAGTTCCGATACATCTTCGTCGCACCCGGGTGTATGGTGTACCTGCTCCCATGAGCCTCGCGCAGCACCGCACGACGAATCTGCTCCTCGGCTGGGACGTACAACCTGCCACGAAACCTCGCAGCACCATCCTCGCCGAGCTCCACGTCAGCCATAGCCAGAATCCGGGGCAACTCAGGGTCCGCATGCTGAGCCTCTGTCACCTGACGACGGATAGCAGGAGTGACAGTCAGACTCGCAAGCACCGCCAACCCTGGCTCCGGGGAACCTTGAGCCTGAAAGAAACTTTGGGCACTTGTTCCCAGAGCCTCCACCTCCTCAACATCATGGCACTGACCGCAACCTTCCGACTCAAGGCATCGGCAACGACATTCATCCTGCCCGGCTGATAAGACAGGGTGAAGTCGTAGTCCTTCATGAACTCCATCCAACGCCTTTGCCTAAGGTTAAGATCCTTTTGCGAGAACACATACCTCAAACTCTGATGGTCAGTGAACACCTCGAACTTCTCACCGTACAGATAATGCCTCCAGATCTTCAGCGCGAAGATCACCGCCGCCAACTCAAGGTCATGGGTGGGGTAGTTATCCTCATGGGGCTTTAGCTGCCGAGATGCATAAGCCACCACTCTACCATGCTGCATCAAACAGCACCCAATCCGACCCGGAAGCATCTGTACACACCACGAAACCTCCCGATCCAGAAGGCAAAACCAACACCGGAGCCGAGGTGAGCAATCTCTTCAGTTCCCTGAAGCTCTGCTCACACTCCTCGGACCAAACGAAAGGCACATCCTTCCGCGTGAGCCTAGTCATCGGGGTCGCAATGCGAGAAAAATCCTGGATAAACCGACGATAATAACCCGCAAGCCCCAAGAAACTCCGGATCTCCGTCACCGACCTCGGCCTCGGCCACTGCATCACTGCCTCGACCTTGACGGGATCCACAGAAATGCCATCACCAGAAATCACATGCCCCAGAAAGTGCACCTCGCTGAGCCAAAACTCACTTGCTGAGCTTCGCATATAACTGGTGACCTCGCAACGTCTGCAGCACCACACCCAAATGGTACGCATGCTCCTCAGCAGACTGCGAATAAACAAGGATGTCGTCCACGAAGATGACCACGAACTGGTCCAAATACGGATGAAACACCCTCTGCATCAAGTCCATGAAGGCTGCAGGGGCATTGGTGAGCCCGAACGGCATCACCAAAAACTCATAATGCCCGTACCTCGTACTGAACGCAGTCTTCTCCACATCGGACTCGCGAATTCTCAGCTGATAGTAACCGGACCGCAAATCAATCCGCGAGAACACTCGCGCAGACTGCAGCTGGTCGAACAAATCATCAATCCGCGGCAACGGATACTTGTTCTTAATGGTCACATCATTCAGCTGCCGATAGTCAATGCACAACCGCAGGCTACCGTCCTTCTTCTTCACAAACAACACGGGCGCACCCCAAGGGGAAAAGCTCGGACGAACATACCCCTTGGCCAACAGTTCCTGCAACTGCGCCCTCAGCTCCCTCAGCTCAGCGGGGGCTATACGGTAGGGAGCCTTCGTCAAAGGTCCCGTACCAAGCACAACCTCGATCACGAAATCGATCTCCCGCTGGGGAGCTAATCCAGGCAACTCCTCGGGAAAAACGTCGGGAAACTCGCACACCACAATAATGTCCTCGACATCCGGCTCCATCCGGTCAGACACAACCACTGACGCGAGAAAACCCTGACAACCTGAATCAAGCAATCGACGGGCTCGAATAGCAGAGATAAGGAATCGAGAAGAGGTGGAACGGATACCTTGGAAATAGAAGGTCCGCTTGCTCGGATGCTGGAAGTAGACCCTCTTCATTCCACAATCCACCACCGCTCCATGAGTCTCGAGCCAATCCATGCCTAGAATCACATCGTAATCCCGAAGCTGCAACGCATACAACCTACCTGGCATACTCCGCCCATCGATCCAAACCGGAACCTGATCGAAGTAATACGGAGTGATCATAAAATCACCCGAAGGCAACTCCACTGCCAAATCACAGGACAACTGGGTCACCGGCTCCTCGACGCTCGACGCAAAATCCTCCGAAATAAACGAATGAGACGCGCCAGAATCGAACAAAACCCGAGCCGCACAACCCAAAATCTGAACGGTACCTTCCACGAGCTGCGACGCCACTGCCTCTGCCCTGGTCAAGTGCGTGATCTGGCCTCGAGCCCTCTGCCTGCCTCCCACGCTGGCTGACCTGGGTAGCGGCGGATACTGTCCCTGCTGCTGCTGTGCTGCCTCTGCTGCTGGGAACCTGCTGCTGCTGAGGAAACTGCTGCTGCGGCGGTCTCTGAGGACAGTCACGCGCCATGTGCCCTGGCTGGTCATACCGAAAACAGATGATCGACGCCGTGCACTGCCTGCCTGGGTGGGTCCCACCACACCGTGGACAAAGTCCCCGCGATCCACCCACTGATCCCTGACGCTGCAAAGGAATCGGCTGCTGTACACTGCCCGATGAAGCCTGCCCCTGATCCTTGTGCTTCTTACGGAAATTCTTCTTCAAGAACTTCTTGACCTTCGAGCCAAAGGACGCAGATCCTGTCACCGAAGCTGCCGATGCCGGTACTCCTGAACCACCCGACGCATGCTGGAAGAAACCCTGCTGCTGGGTAGCCGACTGCTGGCTGCGACCTGACAAGGACTGCCCCTGGCTGACCGGTCCTCGAGTCCTCTGCATATCCATCTCCAAAGAAATCGTAACACGAGACGCTGTCTCTAGATCAGTGGCCCCATTCGCGATCAAATGGTGCCTCAGCTCCAGCCTCAAGCCCTGCACAAACTGCGCGGTCCTCACCCTCTCATGCTCCATGATGTGAGGTGCGTACCGACCCAGCTCGACAAATCGGGCCCTGTACTGCAACACGGACATGTCACCCTGCACCAGCTCCAGAAACTCCCGCATCCGCTGCGTGGCAACAACGTCTGGACAGTACGTACGCTCGAAAGCACTGACAAAGTCATCCCACTCGATCTGCTCAAGTGGACGAAGCTGAAAGGACGTCTTCCACTCGGAAGACCACCACCTCCGAGCCGTACCCTGCAACTGGTTGTAGGCCAACACCACTCTGTCCTCGGCAGCACTCTTCGCAGAACTGAACACCCGCTCCATCTCATCAAGCCAATCACGAGCCGCATCAGGGTCTGCCTGGCCGCTAAAGTAAGGTGGATGGAACTGCATGAAGTCCCTCACCGCTCGGCCTGGCCCACCCCTGACAAACGAGCCCTCAGCAGCCTCTCCGCCAAACTGCTGAGACATGAGATGGTACATGCCACGGAAGAAATCCTCGGCCCCCGGAGCTCTCGCAGCATCCGCGGCCTCGGTAGCTCCCGGAACTCTGCTATGCTCCTCCTGGTCCCTCTGGACCCCCTGCTGGATCTCCTGACCTCCAGCCGACTGCCCCTGCTGAGAGCGAGAGCTCCTCCTCGGCGCCATACTCGCTCCTGAAGCACAAGACAGAAAACACGAAAACGGCAAGGTCAATAAAAACGCACGATGCCCAATGCCAGCGTCACCTGTACATCATCGTTGTGGACTAGTGGACCACTACAATTACCTATGATTCTCATGTAATTCCACAACCGCGCTCTGATACCAGCTGTAACGACCCGAGAATCTGATTACCGGGAAGGCCCGATAACCCGAGACTCGCACCGCCACCCACGAGCCCGAAGACTCGGAAGGGTTAAAAGGATGGTGTGGAGACTACACAAGTATCACAAATAATTACAGAAATTAAACAGTTATAATATTAAGCAGGAAATAAATTAACATTTTACATGGTCCACAATAGAAATTAACAACAATAACAATAGTCCACGACTAGTACAGAGACAAGGAAGAAAAGTACAGCTACACGGGGCATACCCCGGCTCTGACCTCTGGCACTACCTCTGGGCACCCGCACCACGCTGCGCTCCAGACGCGCTCCCCGAAGGTGGCGCCTCACCTGAAACACGGTGAAAACACGCAGGGAATGAGTCTCGGAACAAGACTCAGTAGGGATCACTCGAACCCTACCTCGTAAAACGAGAAACCACTACTCTAGCGGTAGGAAAGTACCTCGGAAAGGAAAGCCCTGTACTCTACAGAACTAGACCCTACGGCACGCAAACCGACACACGTGCCACGGTACGAGAAGACCGAAACTCAACGGTCGAACCGCCAAAATCTGAAGGTCGGAAACACACGACTGACAGTCTGTCACTCCGTACTCGACAGGAGTACCACCCACTAGAAGCACAGCCGGTAGCGTCCCCTGACGTCTGACACCGCGCCGCAGGTGAGCCGCCTGACGTGGTAGGTCCTACCCGAGGCGCAAACACCGTACAAGTAACCACAACAAGTGACTAGCTGGGGTCACGCCCGTCGACGTGGGTCCAACCGCCCCCAACCACGTGTGCACACACAGACCACGCGTCCTAGGTCTGGCCCTCTGACCGGTTTTCCCCCGCAGCCGGACTCTGGCTAAGACGAGAGGCCTACGGTAACCGGTCCACAAACCGTCTCGAAAGGTGGGTGCCCGTACACCACTCCCAGGTGAGACCAGCACCTCGTACTGGTGGGCTACGACTAGTGGAGGGTCACTGAAGGAGTAGACTCTCAAGTCAACGGAAAACAACGCCCGAAACTGACGAAGTACGGGGGCCGTCCCACGTACCATCACCATCGCACGGTGACCGCAGTCGGAAGAAAACGGACACACTGCCCATGGCCAAACACATGACCAAGGCAACCGAAGTCTCCGGACACCCGAAGACACGGTCACGGAACTCCACGGGGTGCCCAGGACACACACGGCCCAAGGGGAACACCCGACAACGGACAAGATCGCGCTAGGGATACCTAGCGCGACAAGGAAGAACGCGCTAGGGTCCCCTAGCGCGACTTGGAAGATCGCGCTAGGACTCCCTAGCGCGACAGGGAAGATCGCGCTAGGGAACCCTAGTGCGACAAGGACCATCGCGCTAGGTCCTCCTAGCGCGACAAGGCTAATCGCGCTAGGACCCCATAGCGCGACACGAACCGCCCTACTGTTCATCTTCTCCGATGAACGCGCCCCGTCGGGGCAGCGCGACACTCAAGAACGCGCTACTGGAGTATAGCGCGTTCTCAGTCCGCGGCCGAAAACGGTAGAAACGCCCAAAAATTCCAACCACGCCCCCATGCCTCCACAGGAGAGGGGGAAATCAAAGGGGAAGACCCCTGGGGATCCCTAGCATGATTCTAGGCCATCAAAACATGAAATCATGCATCAAATCCATAGATCGGGCGAGCTCTCCCCAAATCATGGAAAAACCCCAAAATGCTCAAACAAGCCCCTCTCGGCCTCCCCGCGGCCTACAAATCACGGGAATGAACGGCAAGAGGCTAAGGAACGTCACCCTACCTCAATGGAGCGAATGCTCCGCCGAATCACCCACGGATCGCGAAGAACGCTTTTAGAAACCTCGCCTCCCCACGCTTCCCACGCTCGCCGCACACCCACGAGATCGCCTCGCCGTCGCCCACGCGTCCGCGCCGTCGCCCTGCCGCCGTCAACAGCCGGGGAGGGGTCCGCCGCGCCCGAATGGGAGAGAGGGAGAGAGAGGGTGCGGTCACGGTTGGGGAAGGAAGGAGAAAGAAGAAGAAGAAAGAGAAAGAGGAAAAGAAAAGAAAAAGAATTAGGGCTATATAGAAAATCCGAATTTTCGAAAAAATATCGAAAAATAGAAAAATATATTTCCGGAATCCTCGGAACGCACCGATCGTAACGGTACCACTCGTGCCCGGGTGAACCGCCCGGTTCGCCCGCAGCGAGCTTCCGAAGAAAAAGCCGAAACACACACCAGAAATCGAAAAACACACGCGGAAAAGCCGCAGAACGCCTCCGGGCCTCCGAAACGACTCCGGATCGCGCCGATCCGAACACGAAAGATGTCCGAAACAAAATTTCGGACACAACAAAGTCGGACGCTCCGAAAAACCAGATTCGGGACCCACGAAGAAGGATCCGAAAGGTCCGGGATATTACATGCGCCTAGGGAGGCCATAGCCCGTAGCCCCAACCCGGCCCAATCTAAGGGGTCCCCAAGCCCTCTCCCCATCATGGAGGCCTCTCCTTTGCCACCTGTGAGTGCTCCGTTACCACCCTTACCTTCCGATCCTCATCCGGAGCCATCATTTTGGGAGCCACCTCCGCCCGAGCCACCCGTGTTTCTTACTGGAATGCTTTTCATCGCCGGGCCACTCCTTAGCTGGCTCAAAGATGGCTTAGTCCCACCTCCCTTCCCATCCATGGACCCCACACTACCTCTAGTGCCAAGCAACTCATTTCACACCACCTTTCGGTCTAGTCACTATGTGGATACATTGGACGACCTTCTTAAAGGGTTAGATCGGCAGTTGGCATTTACGCACTTGTTGGCCCTAGGCTTCGACCGACCCACCGGTCGTAGCTTCACCCATCCCACCTTAGGGTCCATTACCTCCGTGTACACCGTGGGTCATGTTACCACGGAGGTTATTCTACTCCTCCCGCTACCGGTCGAGCCCGACTTCACTCCTTTTATCTCGAGGGAGGAGCCCTATCTTCTATACATTGTCCCATCTACCACGATGGATGGAGGTGGCCATCACCTTCATGAATTGCAAACATGGGACTATGTAATGGAGGAACCGGGGGGTCACACATTGTTTGACCCATTCGACCCCTTCTCTAGTGGGCCTCGTGACCCATCACTTCCTTTATACCTTGTCGAGGAAGTCCACTTTCACACCCCTTTCCCACGGGCCGGGCCACCTACGCCCACCAAGCCCGATACACCAACATCCGGCTCTCCTAACCCACCCAAACCTTCCACATCCGAATGGCTGTCAATGCATGAATGGTGCATGGTAGGATGTCTAGGAGTCCATTCCTCCAACATTCGGTTACGTCGTATGTATGCTAGTCACACATTCGGGTGTCCTGGTCCCCCATTGCATATGCATGGTCTGCATAACCATAGGTTTGTCTAAGGTCATGTGTGTGTCTGTTTGTCTCTCTAGTTTGTTTTCTTTCATTCATATGGTTTGCATTAAGTGTGTCCCAATCAAAGGCCAGCCATGCACGTATAAGGAGTTAGCTGATAAATGCTACATGTCCGTGAGCTCAAAAGGGAGAGTACGTCATGATCAGGGTCATACCTGAATGGTTTCCTCTTGGGGCCGTAAAGTAACTCTAGGCCCGCGATACCCGCCCTTCCCGAGTCACGAAACAAGTGGGTTCAAATGCGTACGTTATTGAACTACCGGATGACTATGGTGTCAGTTCGACGTTCCATGTTTCTAATCTGGTAGCATATTGGAACCCACGGTGATCCCTAGTGAGTTTCGGGCTTTATCCTTCTATTGTGAGTGACACACCACCCGAGAGTTCACCTCTTCCAGCTTCAACGCACGTATATAGATTTTATACTGGATGAGCATGTGATCATCACAAGGAATGGAGCCTACCAACACTTCATAATGCGTTGGCGAGGATGCCCCACGATGAACAATGCCTTGATCACATGCGGAGAGCTCAAGCTCGGGACCCTTACTCGATGGGGTCGAGTTCCTCCCACCCGGGGAGAATTGGTGCGGACACCGGAGTGAGCGAATAGCACGCGTCGGCGAACCGACGGGTACCATACGCGGAGCTCCAACTGGACTACATCGGCTTCCCTTTCAAGTGGGGACAATTTGGCTTCAATTTGGATACTTTTTGCATGAAAATTGGGCTTGTAATGGTCTTTAACTTGTGCTTTCATATTGGGCTGCTTGTAACGCCCTTAAATGGCCAATTTGGTTAAGCCCCATTAGAATACATTAAGAAGGAATGGCCTTGGACCATTATGATGGATCCATAAGCCATGAAGGGCCCAATTGGGCTTCCTTCATTCATGGGCTATCTAGATTAGAATGGCCTTAAGCCATATTGGTTCCATATTGGTTGAATGGGCTTGGCCATGGCCAAACTTGGCCCGTTCAAAGCCCATGAAGGGGGGCGCCCCTATTTTGGCCATATTAGGCTAGTTTGTTTGAATTTCTTTTCTTCCCTCCTTCATTTACCACATGGGGACATAAATGGCTGCTGGTCTAAGGGAAATGTCTGCCACCTACCTCCCTTTACTTGAATTTCAATGGTAGGTAAGTCTTATGTTTCCTTGTCCCCCCCTCCCTTCCTATGTAGTCAAAGGGGCGCACCCCTCTCCCCCTCCCCTTGGTTCCATCGAACCATTCAGCCCCCTCCCCCTTGCTAAACTCTATATAAAGGCTTGTATGATGATGGGTTAAAAGCTAATGAAATTTTGTTGAGTGAGATTTGCATTAAGAGAGTGATTCTCTTCTTTCCTTCTTGGGTGTGATATCCTTGTTCAGTCCTGTGACGGGACAGAAATTAGGCGTGTGATTCGCCCCCGTATCTCCCCCTTCCCCTTACTATCTGCTTCCGTAAAAATTATCCTTGATACTTCTACAAGTTAGGAAGAATTTAGAGGTGGTTTTGCGTTGATCGGAGTTCAGGATCTCCGGTGGTGATTTTTCTCGTGACGGCGCGCAGATCTACTCTAACATGCTGCCCAGATCTGAAGTTTCCTGATTACGAATTTCCCCAGATCGCCTCTCAAGTCTTCTGGAGCTGATTCTTGGAGTGATCGTAGGATTTTGAGTCCTCTTCGCGTTGCCGCCAGTCTTGCTGCGATCCGAAACCTGTGCTGGTCGTGACGACGATTCTTGTGGGATTGCGCGAGCTGATCTGAGTAGGCACGGCTCAGGACTAGAGTCGACTTCCAGAGTCTGCCCCGCCTCTTCTGGTCAAGATCTGAGGGAGCCCTTTGAACTACATCTTCCTCTGGATGTTGTCAACGATCTCCCACAAACGGCGCCTCAATCCGACATCGGAAACTAATTTTCCATTAATTACTCGTGTTTCTGTGCAGTTCTGTGAGCACAAAATCAGAAGCTGAAACAAGTCGCTTCTACGCCCAGATCTGAAAGGATCTGATCGCGCCCTTTGTAATGGATAAATTACGTCCTGTCGCCGATGTTCTCCAACAAACGGCGCTCCGATCGGGCATCGGATCTGGCCGTACCGGCCTCCGCAAGTTTGCTGCGCAGGGTGACCAGCGTGGACAGAACCGGGTCGGTTTCCCCTCGGCGTACCCGATCGGCTCCGGCTCGCGTCCCTCGCCTCCTGCGAGTGTGGCCCATCAACCCGGGTTCCAACAACCCCAAATTTAGCCATTGTAACCCTATACCTCCCTGCGTGGAGTGGGCATTAAGTTCTGCAATTGTGATTTTAACCGTTGTGTGTATTGGGGTTGTTTGGATTCGGCCGGGAATTCTTCCCCACGCCTAGTCATGGAGGTACGCACTCGTTCCTCTCTCACGTTGCTGGTTTAGTATATTATCATATATGCTGCGTTTGTGAGATTAGGGCCGTTAGCTAGCTACAAATCACCGCGATTGTGAGTTGTGAGCACCCGTTCCTTAGCTCCAGTCGAGCACCGAGCTCGGGCTGCGCCACCCTAGGCGACAATGGTTCCTTAACCGCTGCGATCCCCACGTTTCCCTCGCAAGGGACGATCATCGGGCTAGTTAGAGTGCTGTTGAGAGACGTCTCCACCCGGAGAACACCACGGTGGTCAGCCGCCCGGCTTGCCTTTAGCGTGTTAGTGCTGGCCGCACATCAAGTCCGTCGTACGTCTTAGCCCGGTCGTCATCCGTCCCGCATCAAACCCACTCCGGTCTACTTCGCACCCATTGAGATCCCAAATGCCTTAAACGGTCAACTCACTAGAGATCTTGGACCAATTACTTTGGAGGAGGATGACTCACCACCTTGTGAGGACCTTGGGGACATGGAGTTCCTCTCCCTAGGTACCATGATCCCTTTGATCCCTTCCAATGGGAGCCTAGTTACCCATATGACCCACCAACCTTTACACTTAGAGATGATCTAACACACATTGGGGATCTTATGATTAGGCCAACCCAATCTGAGGATTTAGGTGAGATACACATTCCCAAAGTCCCAAGGTTCCATGATCCTTTTGACCCATTCCCTTGGGAACTCCAACACCAACATATCCCTGTTCCTTTCCTCACCATTACCTACTACCCATCCTTTCCTAAAGACCATTCCAAGTGGCCCAATCCAGTCCTTACTCATTGCTTCACCACCACCACATGCCTAGTAGGTCCCGAACCAATCTCTTGGAACAAGCCACACCCACCCCTAAACACAAACAGGGCTAATGGACCAATCACACCCTTCACCCTCACCATTGACAAGGTCCCAACCTACATTCGGGAATCTAGGAATTGGACTTTCTTAATCTGTGGGATTGATAACACCCCCTTCACCGAGGGTCTAACCATGCTTGACCCCTTCGATCCCTCCGCATGGGAATCCCCAAGACCATCATCCTTGTTCTATTTTCCCAAAGAACTCTCATGCCTTGCCCCTTGCCAAGTCCAATACGCCAAAGTTGGCCCAAGCCCCTGTGAGCGACGTCACGCGGTTCGGGGAAGAGCGGAGAAGACGCGGAGCGCGCGCGGGCTCCTCTTTCTTTTGGTGTTTGCTGCAACACAGAAATAAGAGAAGAGAGAGAAGGGGCCACCACGGGAGATTGCTCCGGCGGGGCGAGCGGGACAAGTGTGATATAGCAAGATATGGGGGTTAAACGGCCATAGCGGGAAGTGACTCGCCGCGGCCTCGGGGGGACGGGAATGGTGCAGAAATTAAATAACAAGAATTGAAACGGCCATTGGGGAAGTGACTCGCCGCGGCCTCGAGAATATGAGCAGATAATAAGATGACAGAATATAAAGCAAATACAAAGAGCGGGAATTTAAACGGCCATTGGGGAAGTGACTCGCCGCGGCCTCGAGAATATGAGCAGAATATAACAGAATATAAAGAGAATATAAGAACGGAAATTTAAACGGCCATTGGGGAAGTGACTCACCGCGGCCTCGAAAACAAGATGTGATCGCCAGGGGCCGAAAGACCCCAAAATAAGAAAGTGATCGCGCCTACCTCAAGAGCGGGAGATGGCGGGTTGCTTCTTCCTCTCCCTCCGGCCGGCCGACGGAGAGGGCTTTCCTCGGCTACCCTTGCAAGACAACGACAAACAAATGACAAGTGGATTAGAAAGATGGAGGTGTAGTATTCAAATCCTTGCGATAAAAATAATGAAATGATGGCAAGACACACACCTAGTTGGTGTTATCTTTTAAACCCCTCTCGGACTCGAGTAGGAGGAAAATGAGATGATGGATGTAAGAAGTGTATAAGAAAAGGCGCCCTTATGAAGGGGGATAGGGGATGCAAGATGATGAATGTAAAGAACTACGAAGAAAAGGAAGAATTGGCTTATTGGATGTGCCGATGGTGAAATCCGGCGGAGCTCCGGCAGCGTGGGACGACGGGAAGCGCGGTGGATGAAGACGCCTTCCTCTCGCGAGCGTGAGCACCCGAGAAGCCGGCAGAACCTCCACCTACAAAAGAACCCACGGGTTAGAAAATGACTCCGTAGCCTCTGGGCTCCGGCAGCCTATCGGATCACTTCTAAGCTCCTTCAGAACTGAGGGGGTGGGCCTCTATTTATAGAGCTACGGAGGGTGGAGGCGTCCAGGACCCTGGACACCTCCATCAGGGCCGAAATAATATTTTATTCTATTTTTATTAATTTTTTTGGAATACTTTTGTGGGGGCGTCCAGGGTCCCGGACGCCTCTAACAGGTCCACCGAAAACCTGCTGACGGCCGCACGCGGTTTGGCACAACGCGTGGTTTTGTGAGCGGCGCCTCGTGATTCAGAAATGGGTGCGTCCAGGTGGCTGGACGTCTTCAAAATTTGGATTTTTTCACACACGACAAACCGTCGTTCAGTGGCCGGCGCCCGTGAGAGAGTTGATGGAGGCGTCCAGAGGCCTGGACGCCTCCATAAATATATTATTTTATTTTTTTATTTGTCTTTTGTGCCAAGGCTGGCATTTTGATTTTTTTATAATTATTTTTATGGAGGCGTCCAGGGGCCTGGACGCCTCCATTAATATATATATATATATTTATTTTCTAATTTTTATCCCAACTGGTATTTTACATACACATTTTTTATTTTTATTTTTATGGAGGCGTCCAAGGGCCTGGACGCCTCCATTAATATATATTTTTTTATTTAATTTTGGGCCATGAGAAAAGAATAAAATAAATTAAAAAGATGGGGGCGTCCAGGGGCCTGGACGCCCCCATTAAGACCCACCCGGGTCCTCAATCGGCGGCCGCCCGGCAGACACCTTCTTGGTTCCGGAATCTCTTGATGTGTCTGACTGGTGTTGACGCCGTCCGAATGCCGTGACGAGACGATTCCGGATGCCGAAAAAGGCAGAAGAAGACCCAAGAAAAGGAAGTGCTCAAGTGATTCGAAATGCGTAAGCCGTCGCGGGGCGTCGTATAGTAATATGAGACTTTCTCAGGAGACGTCAAGAATGGCGTGTCTATAGCTGCCCCGCCTTGGCGTCTGCTTTGCAAGGGAGCGACACGTAGTGGAATGGTATCGAAGTGGAGTGAAATGAAGTGGGAGCGGACTGATAAGTTGATGCCAAGGTGTGATGAGACACGCTTTTGACGTTACTATTTGGAATCTTTCCTGAAGTTTCAATGAGGCGACCTTGAAGAAGGTCTTTCAATTATTGACGATTGCTTGGACGGAGATCAAATAAGGGAGGGTGAGATGTGCGCTCAGGCACGAAAAGGAGACCAACTTCTCGGTGTGGAAGTACCTGGGTCATAAACCGGAGGTTTCACCTTTGGGGAGCGGTTACCAGCCAATGTGGAAGTGCTGCGGCCAAGGTGGGTCAAACAAGGTCAAAAGTAAAGGAATATCTGAGGGTCTGTCCAAACAAGGGTCTCCTTTGGAAGAGCAGCGTAGGGCTGTCTCAAGGAAACTCAGTATTTCATTCGGAGTGGAATATCTCATATTTGTGGGAATTGAAACACAACGGCTTTCACAATCGAATCACTTGAATGATCTTCCGCAATAAATCAAAGTCCTATATGAATGCATGCTGGGTTTAAAGAAAAATTTAAAACAAACTAAAATAGAAAATAGCCAAGGATAATATTGTCAACTTGTTAAGAACGGGTCAGGATACCGATCCGGTGAGCCGACACTGGGCTGGGGCCCGTTTATCCGCGCACCAACTCACTGGATGGAACCGTCGTCCCCATGCTACCACAAATTAACGGTCTATCCGTACAACCCAAATTCTCCGGGATCATCACTGTTTTTGTTGAAGGGGAACTCAAATCCCAGATTTGTTCGGGTCGCAAGGTCCTTGACATGCTCTAGTAGCGTAGGTATCGTATACTATGATGCATGACATGGTGGGACCAACCATTAAAAGGTGGGACAGGAGATAGGACAAAGATGTCCGTTAGTAAAACCTGCACAGGCCAGCAAGGATTAATAACATCAGAAAGTAGCAGAATCATAGCAGAATCGCACCACAATGGAAAGGAAATCTAGCCAAAATCCTGACACTGACTGCTGATGTGACATGTTCCGTCCTGTAGCGATCTTCCCTTCCTATAAGAACTCCCCTTAGGCTAGTTCATTCAAATGCACCAAGGTGGGTTTTGGAAGCTCAGGAGAGGAAAGAGAGGAGAATCTAGAGATTTCAGGATGGAAGGAGAGTCTTCCCGCGTTATGAAGAGGAGCAGGCCTAGCAGCGAGATCAGGCGACTCTCCGACCTCGAGGGTCATCTGAGTGGGACGATCATGTCGCATATGGTAAGCTGATTCGTTTCAAATTTTCTTCACGTGAGCCTTCTTCTTACTTCCTTCATTTCTTCTTTCTTTTCTCTTCCAGCCATATCCACTCTTCCCAGGCCCGAGGAAGTTTTCCAAACTGCATGGCTTTCAAAGCTAACTTCCAACATCTCCATCGGCATGAGGGCCATACTCTCGAAGTGGCATCTGCAGGGGCTCCTTATTCATGCCAAACACTACGAGAAGATTCGTATGGACTGGGCGGCTATGGGCGCACTAGTGGAGATCTGGCATCCCCAGACCCACACTTTTATCTTCCCGACCTTCGAGGTGACCATCCTCCTTGAGGAGGTGGAACTTCTGCTCGGATTGAAGAAATTCAAGAGTGACGGGAAGGTGAAGGCTATGCGGATGCTGACACGGGGGACTTCTGAAAGCGTCCTTGGAAGCTTCATGCCGCCCGACGCAGCCCGAAAGGTCCGTACTCAAAAGGGGATCGATCTCCAAAAGCTCGCGGAGTGGGTCATGGACGCCCTGAGAGGGTCACCAGACGATGACTATTTGGAGGGAATCATGAAGGGGTTCACTATCTGTCTGGCGGGTGCTCTCTTGTTTCCTCATACCGACAACATAGTGGAGGAGGATCAACTAAGTGCCATTCGCGGGATCTGGAGTGGAAAGAGGGTGGGACCCGCCGTCCTTGCCTATCTTTATAGCGGCCTTACTGCCTCGAGCATGGGTAAGCCTCCTTTTGGTTGCGCACTTGTCTTGAATTGCTGGCTTGATTTGCACTTCAAATTCGACCACCGCGAGGGAATGCCAACTGCTTCGAAGCTCTTCCAACAAAGCCCGCTTCACCACATAGCCGACGTGTTAGGCTTCGGTGGTACTGTAGTGAACCGCGTTCCGTGGCTGAAGAAACGTGAAGACTGGCGGTCTCACTTCCGCACCGTGACACAAGGCTTCTTTACTTGCGCACCGGCATGTTTGCTTTCGCTAGATCTCCTCATGAGGCCTTCTCCCGAAGTTGATCTTCAACTGATCGGCGCGACCGAGTTCGTCCTTTATAATGCGCATCGGTGCTGCCTCCAGATTGGCATCCCACGCCATTCGTTCCCGCCACCGACTGGCATCGTTCCTTTGAAGAAAAGGGAGTTGGGCACTGAAGCGGACGCGAAGGAAGCGAAGGCCATTAAAGCTCCCTGGAAGACAAGTGTTGCGGGAAAGGCCTTAGCGCACGTGGTGGAAGAATGCGAGCCGTGGAGGGCTTATGTAACCGAACTGGGGAAGTTAAGGCCTAAGGCGCCTAAGCCCCTGATGTAGTTCACTCTGCTTTCTGATGGAATAAAATCTGGCATTTGGCAGTTTTGGACCAGGTCCGTTAATTATTATTGTCTTTTTTGTGGTTTTTCTTTTTCTTTGTGTTTTTATTTTTTTGTTTGGATTATATACATACTCTTATCCTTTTTTACTTTTATTATATATACATACGTTTTTTTGAAAATTTTTATTATAGGGGCGTCCAGGGGCCTGGACGCCCCTAATTTTTATTTTTTGTTTTATTTGATTTTTTGTTTTGGGGGCGTCCAGGCGCCTGGACGCCCCAAAATTTTTGAATTTTGAAAAAAAATAAAAATTGTGGGGGCATCCAGGCGCCTGGACGCCCCAATGAAGGTAGCTTCTATATATAAGGGCTGGCCCCCCCCTTTTGCTCATTTACTGTTCATTCTGACGACCTAGTCACCCTAGACGACCCATTCTTAGTCCCAATGGAGCGAGGAGGATCGAGCCAGGGTCCAGAGAAGCGGAAACGACTGGCTCGTCGTGTGAGGAGGTTGAGGGATGATGCCGAGGAGGCTGGTGCGGCGGAGGAGATTGCTGCAGGTGAGGAGGCTCTTCCTTTGGCCTTGGAGGCTGCAGTGGACGCTGGCGACGCGGGAGAGGACGAGCACGATCCGGTAAGCCCCTCGGAACTCTCACTCTGTGGTTCAATAGGCTAAACGGACGGGTGAGAGGCTGTGAGAGAAGGCCGGGGAGTGAGGGAAGGGAGGCGTCCAGGGCCCTGGACGCCTCCACATTTTCTCTTTTTTTATTATTTTTTATTTATTTACGAACATAATAGAAATATAATTAAAAATAAGGAGGCGTCCAGGGCCTGGGACGCCTCCATGATAATATATATATTATTAATATATTTTTTGTTTTGGTTTTGGGGTTTTTCTAAAAATAAAAGAAAATAAAGGAAATGGAAAGGAGGCGTCCAGGGGCCTGGACGCCTCCACAAAAAATAAATCTTTTAAAAAGAAAAAGAAAATAAAATGAATAAGTAGTATATACAGTGTTATTGTTTATTATTATTCATGATGCTGATGTGTTCTCTGTTGGTTTTGCAGGGCGTGATGAAGGGCCGGATCAGCTGGTCCCTGGTGGTGGTAGCATACCGCGGGCTGCCGGACTTCCAGAGGGCGCGTGTGGACGCCATGGGCTTTGGAGCTTTCCTTAGGATCGAGCCCTTTCGGCTCGACCTTCCTCTTATCCAGGCATTGAGGGAGCGGTGGCACGCGCCGAGCCAGGCGTTTCTGATGCCCTGGGGGCACATGGTGCCGACACTTGAGCACGTGGCTCGGATCACCGGGCTACGAGTTAACGGAGAGGCAGTCAGCGGGGTCACCTACCCCGACTACCGAGAGAGTGCCCTGGACCTGCTGTGGTTAGAGACGAGCGTGACTGATAGAGACAGCAGGGTAGTTGGCCGAGTGGAGATCATGGAGGCGCTCGGATTCGTCGACCCGCGCCAGCGGGTTAGCGAGACTGGAGCGGAGTTCTTGGCTCGACTGGAGGGGGATGCTCGTGCAGCTTTCACCCAGGATCCGAGCGAGAGGGAGCTGGTGGATCTAGACCTTCGGAGGTTTCTTTTCTTCTTCCTGGGCCGCCTTCTGCTGGGGACGAAGGGGGATGGCATCCACTGCCGTTTCCTCGGGATCTTGGCGGATCTGGACAGAGTGGGACACTACGCGTGGGGAGCGGCTCTGCTTGCCCATTTGATTGCTGATCTCTCCCAGACTTCGGAGAAGGAGACGACAGTCAGCGGCTTCGCACCTTTCCTCCAGGTACACAATTTATTTATGCATTTTCACAGTTAAATATGCAATTATTGTACTAATGATGTATGATGGATGCAGGTGTGGAGCTATTACTATTTCCCGATGGGGAGGGCTAGGCATGGGAACAGGAGGGCCGTGCCTCTGGCGCGGCGGTGGAGGCCGGTCGTGGTTGCAGCACCCCACGGCTACCAGCTGGCGTCACTTCGTCGGGAGCTGAGCGAGTATCCCGAGGCCATGGTATGATGCGTATGATTTTTTTGTGTTTATGCATGTGACTGAATGGTAACTAACATGATGTATGTATGGTGATGCAGGTGGTGTGGAGACCCTACCTGGGCATGGGCGACGCTGGCCAGCCTTGGGTTGTAGCGGGTCTTCCTCGTTTCAGGCGGGACGTGTGGGTCCATTGCCTGAACGAGATCGAGCCGCTTCGGCTGAGGCTGGTTATGAGGACGTTGGGGCTGGCCCAGGAGTGGGTTGATGTAGAAGAGCCGGCCCGCATTGGGCGGAAGACCAAGGGGAAGGCGAAGGTTGTGGACTGGCGTACGCGCTTCCCAGCACAGTACCAGGACTGGCAGCAGGGCGGGGTCCCAGTGGTGTCCCATGTACAGGACAGTACTGATTACCTGAGACGGTACCGGGCTACGTATGGGGACCGCCTCTTCCTTGGTGGTATGGCAGGGGTAAGTGAAATGAGAATGCTTCACTCTTTTATATGTATATGCATGTGGTACTAACTTACGTGCAATGCAGGATGCTCGTGATACCATGATCGCCGACCTGCGGGCCCAGTTGGCGGACGCCAGGCGACAGTTGGTGGCCATCCGACAGGAGTTGGAGATCCTGGTGAGTTTATGCGATGCATTTTTTGTGACCTGGATTTTTGATACTTGGCCTCTAACTGTCGTTCGCTCTGTGTTTCAGCGGGCCCACCAGACAGCGGCAGCCGGGATGGCTGGTGGAGCGGGTTCCAGTTCGCGGGGCCCTCCTCCGGAGGTTTCTGCCCTCCAGGAGCAGCTGGCGTATGCGGTGGCTCGGGCTGAGGAGGCCGAGCGTGACCGCGAGGCTCGAGTGAGCGTTTGCCTGACCTCGACTCTCCTTCTGGCTGCCCTCCTTCTATCACTGTTCTCTTACGGTGCATGCGTGCTTTGACAGGTGGCCGAGATCCGAGAGGCCCTGGCGCGTGCTGTTCGTGCCGAGCAGGAGCGCGACGCTCGGGTGGCGGAGCGTGACGCCCGGATTGCGGAGCGTGACGCCCGGATTGTGGAGCTGGAGGAGGAGCGTCGACGGGAGGCTGAGGAGCTCCCTCGTGACGTGCTGGATCTGCGGATCGCCCTCGAGCTGTCGAGGAGGGAGGCGATGAGAGAGAGAGAGGAGAGGGAGAGAGAGAGGGAGGAGCGACAGCGGGATCAGACCGAGAGGAGGGCTCTGGAGGCCCAGCTGCTGGAGCTCCGACTGAGTCTCGGCACGGCGGAGGGGAGGCTTCGGGAGAGCGAGGAGCGGTACCAGAGGGCGAAGGAACGCGGGGCGCGACTTCGTCAGTCTGGTTCTTTTTCCATGGGCAGCTATCTGGTCTCTTCGGCCGAGGAGCGTCGTCGCGCCTTCGAGGCTGGAGTGCCACCGCAGGGCGAGGCGAGCACGGCTTCTCAGGGTTCGCAGAGGCCCCCTAGGGATCCCCGGCAGAGGAGGGAGGAGAGAGATGACCAGGAGGGTGATGGTGAGAGTTAGAGAGTTGCTTGTACACGTCACCCTTCTCACTGTATGATGTACTTTCGGCTATTATATGAAATGGCTTTCTTGTGTTGTGTGTACTTTTCTCTCTCCCACACTTTCTTCTTTGCACTGAGTTGTCCTTCGAGGCACGCTCCACGAGACCTTGCCCTGAACAGCGGGGAACTACGCTTTGCACGGGGGGATTCTGTTTCCTTTCTCCCCCTTTTGGGCGCGTCCAGGCGCGAGGACGCGTCTTAGTCCTTGAATTCAAATTTAAAGCGTCGGGTGGCCTTTCTTCTCCCGTGCCTTACCCGCAAACGAGCCCGCCTTCCGCCGAAACTCGCTTGCCCCTTTTTCGTCTTCCTCCTCTTTTGATTGATGGAGTTCGGTGGGCCCGATCATGGTGAAGGTGGAGAGGGACGAGGAACTCCTCGCCCGAGGAGGGACGCGCCAGAGCACGGAACGGCGTCCATGGAGGAGGAAGGGCCGCTTCGGGCCCCCGAGGGACCCGAGGGGCCCGATGGCGCGGGAGGAGGTGAACACGGCTCGGTGAGTGCTTGGTTTTCCCCCTCTTTGATCCATTTTGAGTTTTGAAGCAAGCCGTGCGAAGGGGGAAAGGGTTCGGCTAGTGTCGCACTTAAATGATGGACGCGTCCTAGACAGGGGACGCGTTATTTTTGACTGATGTGGGACCCCTTTCTTGGTGCAGGACATGGCAAGGACCCTGGGCCTGGCCGATGAGTGGGCGAGTGCGGACGAGCCGAGCCGCGTCAGGAGGGAGAGTCGCGGCAAGGCGAGGCTCGAGGACTGGCCCGTACGTCTCCCTGGACAGCAAGGGGGTGTACTGGTGCAGGACAGTGCCGACTTCCTGCGGCGGCAGAGAGAGAGTTACGCGGGGCTTCCCCAAGCTGGGGACACGCGTGGCATCGGCGGCTCGCGCGCCCAACTGTCAGAGACTAGGCGGCAGCTGGCCGTCGCTCAACATGAGCTGTCGCTCCTGGTAAGTTACGTGCCGCACTTTTAACTTCAGATTTTGGAGTTTCACTGACGGCCGTTGTTTATTTTGTTCCAGCGTGCCCAGCAGACAGCGACGGTGGGAGTGGCTGGCGGATCTTCCAGCTCCTCGGCCCCTTTTCTCGAGATTGCCTCCCTCCGGGAGCAACTTGCCGGTGCGGTGGCCCGCGCGACCCGGGCGGAAGAGGAGCGTGACGCCTGGGTGGCGACTGTAGCGGAGCTGCGGCATCGTGGTGAGGAGAGACCTTCTCCAGACATCCTGGAGTTAAGGGTTCTTCTGCAGATGATGAGGAGAGAGGCAGAGAGAGAGAAAGCCGAGAGAAGGTCCGAGCGACAGCGGGATCTGACCGAGAGGAGGGCCTTGGAGGCCCAAGTGAGGGAGCTCCAGCTGGGCCTTCAGGCCGTCGTGCAGAGGCTAGGAGGGATGGAGACGCGCTACGAGAGAGCGCGAGAGTTCGGGGAGCGACTCCGCCAGTCCGGTCGCTTTGCCGCCAGTGGCTTCTTCGCCACGCCAGGGGAGGAGCAGCGAGTCACTGCTGCGGAGCAGGCGCCCAGAGGCGAGGCAGGTGCTACTGCACGGGGATCCCGGAGGCTTCTGAGGGACCCTCACCTCGGGGGAGAGGAGGAGAGTGCCCAGAGAGATGAGTGATGGTGAGGATTGGCGAGCTAGTGGACCCGCCACCTCTCTATGATTGTAGTGTTTGTGACAGCTTATGTAGAATTATGAATGGAGTGATTTGATTTTCTGCTGTTTATTTGTTCTTTTGTGCGTTCCTTCTTCCCTACACTTCTTCTCCTTTGCACTGTTCCCATGTGATGGGTCTGCCGAGACTCCGCCTCAAGCGGAGAATCGCGTCTTGTGACCATTTTCCACGGGAATCTGCCGTCGAAGTCAATAATGACGGCCCTAGCCCCTTTCCCGAACGTTGTGTCAAATTTTGCGGACGTCCTCCAAATCATGATAGGGTATCCCTAGACAACATAGGGGCTATTCGTCCTATTCTTCGTCCAGTCAATCACCCTGTGCGAGCGGTGAAGCGACACACGGGACCGCATGGCAGGTGCCTCATTGCGAGGGCTATCATTAACAGGTGATGGAGGTAATCTTGGCCCGCACTCCTTCCATTTCTATAAATTCTTGTCCCTTTTATCTTCCCAGGTATATCGAGGGCTAACTCGAGGAGCACAAGTTCTCACGGGAGAGGAGGAGTTCAAAATTCTGAGAGTTGGATGGAGGGCGAATCTTCCCCTTCCTCGAAGAGAAGCAGGTCCAGTGGTAGTAGTTCCAGGAGGCTTTCAGACCTTGAAGGGCACTTCAGCGAAAGGGCCCAATCACAACTCGTAAGCCAAGTTTTCTTGCCCTTTTTTCATTCTTTCTTCCTTTCTTCTGACCAAACCTCACCCCCATTCCTTGTATGTGTAGGTTGTGATGAAATCACAAATCTTATGGGAGTTGGTAGTAGCAGCGTACAGGGGCCTCCCAGATTTTCAGAAGGCGAGGCTAGACGTGATGGGATTTGGTACCTTCCTTCGGATCGAGCCGATCCAGCTCGACCTGGTCCTGATCCAAGCCTTGTGTGAGAGATGGGACCCAGTGAGTCGGGCATTCCTGATGCCGTGGGGGCACATGGTGCCCAGCTTGGAGGATGTGGTCCGGATCACAAGCCTGAAGGTAGAGGGCGAGGCAGTGACCGGAGTCACTTACGCGGACTACAGAGAAGGTGCCCAGAAGTTACTGGGTTTGGACCTAGATGGTCGGAAAAATAGGTCGGTAGCTAGGGCGTCCCTCATGGATGCATTAGGGCTCACCGACACTCGTCGGCGGGACGATGAATCCTCAGAAGAGTTCATGGAAAGGATGGAAATAGGATGCCGTGCCGTGTACTGCACAGATTTCGGCGACTGGGAAAGATGCAACATAGATTTGAGGAGATTTCTCCTCTTCCTTTTGGGGAGATTGGTACTGAGCTCGAAAGGGGACGGTATCCAATGTTGCTTCCTGGAGCTGCTGTCAGACCTTGAAAGAGTAGGGTATTATGCCTGGGGAGCCGCCATGCTGGCACACTTGTTTGCAGGCCTATTCCAAGAAACGGATCGTGAGATGACTGTGAGTGGTTTCACACCATTCATCCAGGTATTTTTTTGGTTTTGCTTGTTTTGTATTTTTTTGTGTTTTTGCAAAGTACTGATGACCTGTGCCGAGCAGCTATGGAGCTATTATTACCTCCCTATGGGGAGAGCTCGGCATTGGCGACCCGTGGTGGTGCCGTTAGCCAGGCGGTGGGAACCCATCATGAGTGCGGCACCCCTAACCTACCAACTGATGGTGCTAAGGCGGGAGCTACAGGAGTTCCCTGCAGCGATGGTAAACTGGAGGCCCTACTCGGACATGGTCGATGCCGACCAGCCGTGGGTTCTAGCAAGTCGTGCCCGGTTCGGACGGGAACTGTGGATGCACTGCCTGAATGAAATCGAGCCGCTTCGGCTACGATTAGTTATGAGGACTTTAGGACTGGCTCAAGAATGGGTGGATTCAGCTGCGCCACCTCGTGTCGGGAGAAAGACGCGGGGACCGGCGACCTGCATTGACTGGCGCGTGCGATTCCCCGAACAGTATGAGGACTGGCAACGGGGTGGCACGATTGTAGAATCACAGGCGCGGGATAGCGAGGACTACTTGCGTCTATATAGGACAAAGTACGCAGAACGGTTCCAACCCCGGGGACTTGTGGAGGTAGGTTTCCCCTTTTCTCTTCTCTTCTTTCTCCTTTTCTTGGTTTTCTGGTGAAAATGCTGACTTGTAAGGCTGCAGGATGTCCGGGATGCCATGATAGCGAATTTACGAACTCGCTTGGCAGAGATGGAACAACAGTTGGGCGATGCCCGCGGAGCTACGAGCGCCTTGGTAGGTGTACAGTACGTTCCTAATTAAAACCCCAGATTCCAGATGTTGGCTGCTAATTCACGCGGTCGTAGCATGCCCAGATTGGCGCGGCTTCCCCAGCGATGGGAGTAGGTGGTGCCTCTTCCAGCTTGTGGATTCCCACCTCAGAACTTGACTCGCTTCATGAGCAACTTGCTCACGCCACGCAGCGTGCTGCGGAGGCAGAAGGGATGCTCTCTATACAGGTAAGAGTCTCAGTGTTGAGTTCTCCTTGTTTATGCCTTATCGTGTATCTGAGATGGTACACTTGGCAGGAAAAGGAGACGGAAGAAGCGCTTGCCAAGCTGCGCAAAAGGAGGCTAGGATAGCAGAACTGGAGAGGGAACTGCGGCGTCATCCTGATGACGACTCCTCTAGGGATGCTGTGGAACTGAGGATCACTCTCCAGTTGGAGAGGGAAGACCGCGAGAGGGAACGTGCAGAGAAAGAAAGAGACGCAGAGAGAGAAAGAGCCAACAGATTGACTGAAAGGGAGGAACGAAGGGCCATGGAGGCCCAACTATTCGAACTCCGAATCAGCCTTGGTCTTGCTGAACAGTGGCTGAGAGATGGTGAGGAGCGCTACCGAAGAGCACGAGAGCGTGGCTTTCGTGTTGGTAGCTTCTCTGCTGCTTCCGTAGATCAACGCCGGGATGTGGGAATAGGAAGAGGAGTACAGAGCGGTAGGAGTACCGCTTTTCGTAGTTGGGTAGCACCTTTGAGAGTGTTTTGCCCGGAGGGTAGTGGGACGAGTAATGCAGAGAAAGAGGGCGGAACTTGATGTAATTTTTTGGGTTTTTGGAATAAAATACAAGGTTCAGTTTGTTTGTTTTTCACATTTGCTTCTGTTGGCTGAATCCCTGCACATATTACTGAAACAAACAAATCAGAATTTCTGTTCTGACTTGGCCCCTTGCTCAATAAGCAAATGGTCACTGTGACTGTCCTTGATGACTGGTCAAGGGGCCAAGCCTTTATTTTAACGAAGGCAAGGGAAAAATGTGGTGACGATAAATGCGACAGGCAAGCACACGATGCAAGCGGTATTAAAGTGAGATGCTGCACGCAAATATAATCATGCAAAATTGATTTGTTTTCTTTTTTTATATTTGGTATTTTTTTATTTTATAAAAAAGATTTTTTTTGCTTGCAAATATGTACATTTTCTCTTTTCCATTTTTTTGTTGTTTTTATCATTTCAATTTTTTTATTGCTAACGCCCGGCAAGCACCCAAATGGCACCTAACCTTCGTGAGAACAGGGGTTTCTTACTAACCTCCCAGGTATCCTAAGTGCACATCTAGGTTGATTTGGGCCTCTAGACCCCTCGAATGATGATCCCGCCGGCTAAGACTTACCCTGATGACAATACCGTCATGCCATGCTTAGGCTCCCAGTCGCTTCCGACCACAGGGATTCACCCAAAAGGTGTTCGAGGTAAATGATTTGCCCGACCCGGGTCTGTTTCCTCACAACTCTAGATGGTATATGATGGAACACCCTGGAACCCTAACGACCAACCGCGCGACGCTGACCCGGAATCAGACGCCGTCGCACCCATAGGTGACGCGCTTGCATTGGCCTAAGCCCGAGGTTAAACAAGAAGACATCAAGGTGGTAAACAGGGGTCTTGACCAGCCAGAAACACGGAGACTCCTTCGCAGCGATAGCTTTTGCTTTTCAAAGTAGGCAACCATATGTGTATATTAAAATAAGGTCGCAGACCCTGGGCAGTTTTCACCCTTCAGAAACTCCATCGAACTTTCATCTTTAGAGGAAGAAGGAAGAGCGTAGGGGATAAACCTCCTGAGAGGACCGGCAAAGCCGTTAACCCGGCGAGCGAATAAGGGCCCATTAACTCTTTCCTTTCGGACAACTTCGGACCAAATCTCGAGCATTTACATTCCACGGCCCCCTTTTGTGGATTCAGACTTTTGCTTTGAGGGGTTCCGTTTATCGCAACAGGCACGGTCACGACCAGGCTTTTCTCTTGATTTTGATTTTGTATTTCTTTTTGTGAGGGAGATATAGTCGTTTGACGTTTGTGGGCTCCCTTTTCGTATGCCTGCGGGGACACTGCCCTCTTCTCGTGCTCTGATCGATGCTCGAGGAAATGGATCCTACTCTTGCCTTGGGGTTTGAGTTTCGGTTTCTCATGCTCAGCGTTTTAAGGGCGCCGACTGTCTCATTTGGTCGAAGAGAAAAGAATAAAGATTACAGCTTCCGGAGATCTTCTGGGTGGGCCCCACCGTAGGTGATGCTACCGACTTTTTTGAATAAAATACATAAGTGAGCACATGTTAGCTTCCTTCGAGCGAGCATAGGCCGACGTGGCCGGACAGGGATCTCCACGGTTCTGGCAAACCAAGACCCGGTGCCTACCAAGCCTTAATGGGCCCTATCCTAACATGAAGGTTAGATGCAGGGACTTAACTATATGGTGACTGCCGGCATCGGCATTTTGAATTTTCCATATTTTTAGTGGTTTTCGGTATTTCTTTGTTTTTGATGTTTTTTATCTTTTCATCATTTTTTTTGTTTTGTGCTAAGGGTAGTATTTCTTAAGATAAAGCCCATTCCAAGGGTGGGATAACTCGGTCCCTTCGGCGTTGACTAGCTTGTAGGCGTTGCCAGGGTACACGGCTTGAATTACAAATGGTCCTTCCCAATTGGGTTGGAGCTTAGAACGCGGACCTCCAGGTTTGACAAAAATTCTTTTTACGACCATCTCACCAACTTTGAATTTTCTCTCAACGACTTTCTTTTGGTAAAAGCGAGCGAGTCTATTTTGATACACACGCGCGTGTTCGGCAGCGGCCAGCCGTTTCTCATCCAAGAGTTCCAACTGGGCGAGGAGTGAATTACGACGATCGTCGAGGGGAAATTCCTCGTCCAATTGTACCCTGAGAGAAGGGATCAGAGTCTCGTACGGGACTACCGCTTCCATACCATAAGTAAGGGCAAATGGAGTCTGCCCGGTGGGGGTACGGATTGAAGTGCGATAGGCCCATAGAGCTTCGATAAGCTTTTCTGGCCAGTCTGAAAACTTACTAGACTCGCAGGTTTTTTTGATGATTTTGAGCAATGTTTTATTGGTGGCCTCCGCTTGGCCGTTACCTTGTGGGTAATAAGGCGATGAATGATGCAATGCAATTGCGTACCTTTTGCAGAGGTCCTGTAGGTCCTGAGAAATGAACTGTGGCCCATTGTCGGTGACGATCGTGCTTGGGACGCCGAATCTGGCGAGGATGTTCTTCATGATGAACTTGCAGACTGTTGACGCCTTGATTTCCGCGTAAGCTTCGGCTTCGGCCCATTTGGTGAAGTATTCCGTCGCAGTAAGGATGAAAGATTTCTGCTTGGTGAGGGAATTGGGATCACCTAGGGGACCAATAATGTCGAATGCCCACATGGAGAAAGGCCACGGGGAGGATATTGGATGAAGTGAGGAAGATGGTGAATGGATTTTATCGGCGTGAAGTTGACACTTGACACACCTACGGACATAGACAGCACAATCTTCTTCCATAGTGGGCCAATAAAAGCCTTGGCGAATGATCTTCTTGGCGAGCATCTGACTATTCACGTGGCCACCGCACACGCCCGAGTGCGTCTCTTCTACACATTTCCAAACCTCATCGTCACCAAGACATCTTAACAGAATACCAGTAAGGCTCCTCCTATAGAGTAGACCTCCAACCAAAGTATATTTCTGAGCCACCCTTCTTATGGCTTTCTTGTCCTCTGTGGTGGCCCCTTCAGGATAAGACTGATCTTGGCAGTATTTGACAATTTCATAGAACCATGGTTTCTCTTCATCAGCCAGTTCTTCTTCGGCCTCTGCCAACATGATTTCCCTCTTCTCAAGGATATCTTCCTGCAGGATCTTCCTTGCTATCCTGTCTTTGATATTTACGTAGGAAGCATCATCGATTGCAGGGGCGTGAAGTTTATAGATGGAAATGGACTTAAACCATCTTCCTAGAGGGAACCTTATGGATGATGCCAACGAGGCGAGGGCATCGGCGAGAATATTCTGATGACGAGGGACATGAACAAAGATCAGTTTGGCGAACAGTTTGGCAAAGGCAGCAGTGAGTTCTTGGTATGGCTTGAGTTTGGGATCGCGAGTGCGATATTTAGTGAGCACCTGGCGAAGGATGAGTTGACTATCACCTACGACTCGCAACTCAGTGATACGAAAAGAATGAGCGAGTTCTAGGCCAGCTAGAAGAGCTTCATATTCGGCTATATTGTTGGTGACTGGAAATTTGAGCTGGTATGCCAATGGGAATGTGAGGCCTTCAGGCGACAGGAGGGCGATGCCGATTCCTCTCCCTTGAGAATTCAGAGCTCCATCAAAATATAGCGTCCACATTGGCTCATCTGATTGGTTGATGGACATTAGTTCCTCATCTGGAAACTCTGATTGGACGGGATCGAACTTGGGAAGAGGATGGTGAGCGAGATGCTCGGCTATGGCATAGCCTTTAATCGCCTTTTGCTGGATGTAGGTGATGTCGAACTGAGAGAGAAAACTTTGCCAGCGTGCTAGCCTATCCGTAAGGACGGATTTCTCCAGAAGGAATTTGATAGGATTCATTCGAGCAATCAAGTGGACCTCGTGAGCCAAGAAGTAGTGCTTCAATTTCTGCACTACCCAAACGAGGGCAGCACAGGTTTTCTCCATGCCGGTGTACTTCTGCTCACAGGGATTGAGAAGTTTGGACAAGTAATAGGTTGCCCGTTCCTTGCCTTCTTCATCAGCTTGTGCGAGGACGGCTCCCACGGAGTCATCCAAGACTGAGACGTAAAGGATCAGAGGTTTTTCCGGTTTGGGTGGAATGAGAACGGGTGGACTAGCCAGATATTCCTTCAACCCTTCAAAAGCTTTCTGACATTTAGAATTCCAGTGGAATTCTACTCCTGGCTTGGTCAACTCGTAGAGAGGTCTACACCTTTGTGAATGTTGGGACACAAACCGACGAATAAACTGTAACCTCCCGATTAAACCTCGGACTTCCCTCAAATTCTTGGGAGGCGGCATATCCCTGATAGCCTTGGCTTTGTCGGGATCTATCTCGATCCCTCTTTTACTCACGATGAACCCCAGCAATTTACCTGACGACACACCAAACACACACTTCTTCGGGTTCATTTTCAATTGGAACTCTCTTGACCTTTGCAAGACCTTAGCCAAAACTTCTGGATGTTCCATCCTGGTCCTTGATTTCACCAATAAGTCATCCACATACACTTCCAGATATATGTGCATCATGTCATGAAATATGGCCATCATCGCTCTTTGGTAAGTAGCTCCAGCATTCTTTAATCCGAACGGCATGACCACGTAACAATATGTTCCCCAAGGGGTAGTGAATGACGTCTTTTCCTGATCCTCTTCTGCCAAACGAATTTGATTGTATCCTGAAAATCCATCCATGAAAGAGAGGGTTTCGTAGCCTGCCGTGTTATCAATCAGCACATCAATGTGAGGTAAGGGAAAATCATCCTTTGGACACGCGCGGTTAAGGTCCCGGAAGTCGATGCAAATCCTGACTTTCCCATCTTTTTTCATGACCGGGACAATGTTCGCCACCCATTGAGGATAAAGAACGACTCTAATGAACCTGGCTTTGTGGAGCTTATCGACCTCTTCCTTCATTTTCAAAGCCATCTGAGGGTGGAAACGCCTTAACCTTTGTTTTACCGAGATGGACCCTGGTTTTAGGGTTAAACGGTGTTCGACCAAGGTTGAATCCAGACCCGGCATATCCTCGTAGCTCCATGCAAACGTGTCCTTATATTCCTTGAGAACCTCAATTAATGCCTCTTCTTCAGAGGGTGGTAGGTTGTCACTTATGAGGATGATCCTAGGGTCTTCCTCAGTTCCCAAGTTGACTTCTTTGGTGGATTCTTCTACGGCGGTTGACGGCTCGTCGAATCTCCTCATTCCACTAGCGTATGCGCCCGCCGCATCCTCATATTCTTCACCCTCATCTTCAGTGGGGCATTCTTCATCCGTGATCTCGTAGACTCCATACCCTTCATCAGATGCACAGTCGCCCTCGCATTCTATTTCGGTAGCTGGATGGGATTTTCTAACAACTGGGGGATGGCAAGAAGGGCCTGACACCTGGCGGCCAAATCCAGAAGGAATCGACGAGGGATCTGCCTACCCTTGGATTTCTTCCTAGGTACTACCCTTGGCCTATCATTCCTAGATTGACTGACAATATTTACAGAAGAAGAGGAAGACGAAGAGGATGGTGTAGAATGTACAGGAGAAGACCCCTCAGAGGAGGGGTAGAAAAGGTCGCTCATCGGACCTTGGACGGGTGGTCCGCAAGGCGGTACGCACCCGTGGGAGATGTAGGAGGTTTCCTCAACGAAGATGTGTTGTTGGGGAGTTTGAAAATTGACGTTTTTTTTTCGTTTTCATTTTTAATGACAAAGCAGTGAAAAGAGATTGGAGGGAGAGGAAAGTGGTTATGGCTAGAGGATTGTGAGGCTCATAGAGCAGATCATGGTTGAAGACCTGGCGCGGGTTGAAAAGCCCGCGTAGGTATGTAAGCAAAGAAGGGGACCTGGGAAGATCATCAGACAATTGTCTGGCCCAGGAAGAAGATATCAGCAAAGGCTGAGACGAGTGGATGGAGAAGATGGCGGCTAATGAGCCGTCGACGGCAATGTTGAGGACGGATGAAGATCCGTCGATGACAGGGTCCTTCTGGCGAGGACGAGGATAGTTTGGAACCTTGGCAAGAGTGGTAATATTCTCTGGTATTTCGGAGATCAATGGTGGTCCTTCAAGCTGCGGAGACGAGAACATCCTTTCCAGTGCAACGGAAATGTCCCGTATGTCGAACCATTTGTCCCACTCGCATTCGGATCTTTGATCTTGCCTCTTTTGGTGATCCTCGGACATTTTTCAGCCAAATATACAGCATGTGATCCCCCATATGCTTCTCGTGGGTGATCTCCCATCTGAACAACGGGCCCTCTGTTGAAGTGGTTTGATAGAGTCCACGTGAGGGGCTTCCAATCTGCCTTGAACGGTCCTTTGAAGCCTAGGCCAAACCTGCGGTTCGGCCTAATTTCCTTTGGCGGTTTGAGCATACCCTGTAACTGTGCGCCCAGACCTTTTCCTTGTTGATAGCCGATGTTCCTCATAATCTCCCAACCTTTGGAGTGAAAAGGGAGACATGATGTTGTGGTTGCCCTGACCGGCTCCTTTGGTGCTAGTGGAACATGAGATGGATCACGTACGTCCAGCAGTGACAATATGGGCCGATGAGACGGCCAAACAGAAGGCAGAGAGGTGTTGATAGCATCCACTGTGTGAAGGACAGGTGTACTGACCACTTTAATAATTCTCCCATTGTAAGGAAACTTCAGGCACTGATGGTTGGTGGAAGGCACAGCGTCCATGGCTTCGATGTAAGGGCGACCCAGTATAGCCTTGAATGTGGGGTCCATGTCGAGGACATGGAATTCCGTGGGAATTGACATGGGGCCTAGTTCTGCCTTCAGAATAATCATCCCCTGCGGCGGCCTTTTGCTATTGTCATAAGCCGTGACCGTGATCGAGGAAGGTCTTATTTGTTCCTCGTTGACCCCACACAACTGAAGAGTGCTCATGGAGATCACATTTATGGATGCACCCGTGTCCACAAGACACGGGTTTATGGATACCCCATTAATTTTTATTGAAATGCACAATGCATATTTCCGAGCTTCCTTGGGAGCGAGCTCGTAGTTGTGAAACATGATGGCTGGTTGTGTGTCTGTTGGGGTCAGGACGGTCGAAATCTTCTCCACGGGGAGGTCTTCATTAACCATGACCTTTTGAAGATATTCCATCAAGGCCGCCTGGTGGGATGTGGATCTTTGAAGTAGCTCTAGGATGGAGATCCGGGCAGGTGTCTTGTCCAAGTGTTTCAATAGATCATACTGTGTTCCAGGGATAGCTCTTTCTGGTTGTTCTGCATCATCCTTCTCTGGCTGAGATTGCTCGGGATTCTGACTGTTGTGGGGGAAAACCCTGTGGAAAATCCTTCCACTCCGGAGCACCATTGCCTGCGGCTTTTGTACCTCTGTGGGGGTAGCAGTGGGTTTTAACAGGGGTTTGAGGGGTAGTAGTGGAGGAATGGTTGATGAAGCAGGGGTGATGACGGGAGCAGGGATTCTGATGAGGGGTTTGTTAGGTGGCGGCATGGTGGAGGTAGAGGGGATATTGCGCGGATTATGAAGGATAAGGGGTCTAGAAGGTGGCGGTGGAGACGAAGTAGGAGTGGGTAGGGCTTGAAGTGGGCAATGATTTTGAGGTGGGTGATGGTTAATGAGTGGTTTTGAAGGCATTAGTGGTGATACGGTGGAGAAAGACGGGGTTATGTATGGTTGACGGATGATAAGGGGTTTAGAAGGCGTAGGGGTAAATGTGGTAGAGGTGGATGGTAAAGTGGGGGAGTGAGAGAAGATGAGAGGGTGTGAAGGCGTAGTGGAGAGTGTCGGTTGATAGGAGGTCGGGGTGCGGATGAGAGGGCGTAATGGTAGTGGAAATGGTGATGGTGATACTGACGCGGGTTGATGAGAGAGAGGTGCTACCCGGGCGAGGTGAGGGGGTTGCATGACGATAGGGTTGGAGGTAGAAAGAATGGAGGTACTTTCCTGGTGCCACACCTGCTCTCTCCCGACTTCCGGGAAGGAGGAGATGGGGTTAACCTGATGATTGGGCTGTTGGTGCTCCGGTAAAGGATTCTGGATTATGCCCATGTCGGGTTGTTGTTGTGGGGCCTGCTGAGCCTGCTGTTGTTGTTGTGGTTGCTGTTGCTGTTGCTGTTGTAACTGCTGCTGTGGCCTATGAGGGGGTCTCCTAGCCTTGAGAGCCGCGACGTATCGTCTCATCTCATCCCAATCTATTTGATGTTCATCATTCATATCATGGATGTAATCTTTGAAATGGAAGCAGTAATCTACTGTGTGTCCCGGCTGCCTGTGGTAGACGCAGTATTTGGAGGTATCAACATTGGGGGGCCACGCGGGCCTTTCTCTGGGTAGGGCGAGTTGGTTTGATGCCATGAGGGCATTAAAAATGTCTGCTAAGGTTTCCGGCAATGGTGGATAGTAGGCTCTCTTGGGACCGAGCGGCCTCCTTTGTTGCTGTTGGGGACCATAGTTCCCCGGGGGTGGAACTTGGTTGTACTGAAGTGGTGGTTGTTGTTGCTGAGGTTGTGGTTGTTGTTGCTGGGGTTGGCGTAATGGAGGCATATTATCCTGGGGTGGATTATTTTGGGGTGGAGGACGAAGAGGGAAAGGACCTGGTTGAAGGGGAAGTCGGGGCATTTGTGGAGGCCTTGGGTTGACTGCATAGTTGGCATTGTTGACCGCACTGACTTGCTCATTTGTCACGACCCCTTCTGTGGCTCCGCCCGGGACACCAGCGCCTGTCTTTCTGACCACTTTGGGCTTCGGCGACTCAAACATGTTCATGATGGGGGAGTCTTTTAGCTGGGTTTGGATGTATCGGGCCCTTTCATAGAGTTCCTCCATTGTAGTAAGTTTATTCATGGCCAGGACATGTCTGAACTGTGGGGTTGCATTAGACACAATCATCTTCACTTGTTCGGGCTCGGAGAGGGTATCCCTTATTCTTTCCGCCAGAGACCTCCATCTATCAGCATATCGGACAAAATCCTCGTCGGGTTTCATCTTTTCGGCCACTAGGTCGGTAATGGAGAGTGAGGGACCGACCCTATCCCTATATTTCTGCAAGAACCTTCTCTGGACTATTTCAAAATTCTCGGCCTCGCGGGGCTCCAGAGAATAGAACCACTCAAGCGCGGGACCATCCAATGATCTCCGAAAGAGGTATGCCAGGGACCTCTGATCGTTTTGCCAATAGGAGGATTCATACATGAAATCCTTGAGGTGAATGAAGGGGTTGCCGGTACCGTTGTATCTGCGGTACGTGGGCATTTCGGAGGGAGGAAGATGAATGACGGGAAGGATTGGCAAAGCAACCTCCGGGGTGGCTTTCACGTCCACCATCCTTCTCAGATTTTGAAACTGCTCGTCCATGCGATTGAACCTATTGAGGAGCGATTGGGCGAGCTCCTCTGGAGGTGAAGGTGGTACTTGCCACTGGGGGAGAAACTGTCTCCCGGAGACTTGAGGGGGGAACCCCGAATGGAGGGAGCTGTCGGACCGCCGACAGTTGGCCCTGGCTGGAGCGGTGTGTGGGGAACAACGGGAGTTTGAGATTGTGACGGGAACTGGAATGAGGGTGGTTGTTGGCTCGCTTGTCCTTGAAGCGAGGGAGACTGGATGGCTTGCGCCAGTGAGGGAGATGGAATGGCCTGCACGGACTCTTGGAGAGGTGCGATGACCGGAGTTGATTCCTGGGGCGTGGGGGAAACAGATTTCCCCTTTAGAATGGCCTGGAAGGCCCGGAGCTGTTCAGAGGTAAGCTCCGTGTTGGCGAGGACGCCCAGTAAAGAAGAGATATCCTGTGGTGGGGACGTGTCCCCGGCAATAACCTGCACCTCATGCGAGGGGTCATGAGAAGGACCCGAGTCCATAGCATAGACTCGCGGGTCGGCTGACAAACCACGGCTAGGGTGGTTCTCCTCAAAAGACTCGTGAGACATGCTCACAGTTTTCCCAGAACGTAAAAACATACACTAGCAAGTAGGTAGCAGAGATTATCAAACAAGTGGATGCCTTTACGCCCTTTTTTTGTGTTTTGATTTTGATGATTTTTTTGTATTTTTAGCGAGATCCGAAGTTCACACAAAATGGGGACCCTAGTTTATTTTTGTTTCACCGCCGTGTCAGCTAGGGTCTCTCGTCTCACCACGAATGAAATGACTAACTCCGGGGAACTTCAATGGTACAACCAGCCCAGTGAACGAAGAGGAGATTCTTCGATGTCGGGGACTTACGGAGGTCCCAGTGTAGGAGATTCTAGTCCGTTGAGAGGAATTCCCAAACGGAGAGTCCTTCCTTCACCGGGAAAGGGTGATCCTCAAAAAATGAAAAAAAGGATAGAAAAGAGGAATGGATGTATGCAATGGAATGCTGACAGATATATAGAGTAAGAAAACAACAGAAATAACAGACATATAATAAACAAACAACCAATCACAACTGACGGTGCTGCCGTGAGCACAACGGGGGCGCGCGCGGGCGCCAAGGTGGAGAGGCACGGATGGTGCCGAACTTGCAAGGGTAGCCGAAAGGAAGCAGTAGAGGTCCCACCGTGATCGCCAATCTGTGAGCGACGTCACGCGGTTCGGGGAAGAGCGGAGAAGACGCGGAGCGCGCGCGGGCTCCTCTTTCTTTTGGTGTTTGTTTGCTGCAACACAGAAATAAGAGAAGAGAGAGAAGGGGCCACCACGGGAGATTGCTCCGGCGGGGCGAGCGGGACAAGTGTGATATAGCAAGATATGGGGGTTAAACGGCCATAGCGGGAAGTGACTCGCCGCGGCCTCGGGGGGACGGGAATGGTGCAGAAATTAAATAACAAGAATTGAAACGGCCATTGGGGAAGTGACTCGCCGCGGCCTCGAGAATATGAACAGATGATATGATGACAGAATATAAAGAGAATACAAAGAGCGGGAATTTAAACGGCCATTGGGGAAGTGACTCGCCGCGGCCTCGAGAACATAAACAGATAAGAATATAACGTATGTGAATTTAAACGGCCATTGGGGAAGTGACTCGCCGCGGCCTCGAGAATATGAGCAGAATATAACAGAAAAATTGAGTATAAGAACGGAAATTTAAACGGCCATTGGGGAAGTGACTCGCCGCGGCCTCGAAAACAAGATGTGATCGCCAGGGGCCGAAAGACCCCAAAATAAGAAAGTGATCGCGCCTACCTCAAGAGCGGGAGATAGCGGGTTGCTTCTTCCTCTCCCTCCGGCCGGCCGACGGAGAGGGCTTTCCTCGGCTACCCTTGCAAAACAACGACAAACAAATGACAAGTGGATTAGAAAGATGGAGGTGTAGTATTCAAATCCTTGCGATAAAAATAATGAAATGATGGCAAGACACACACCTGGTTGGTGTTATCTTTTAAACCCCTCTCGGACTCGAGTAGGAGGGAAATGAGATGATGGATGTAAGAAGTGTATAAGAAAAGGCGCCCTTATGAAGGGGGATAGGGGATGCAAGATGATGAATGCAAAAGAACTACGAAGAAAAGGAAAGAATTGGCTTATTGGATGTGCCGATGGTGAAATCCGGCGGAGCTCCGGCAGCGTGGGGACGACGTGGAAGCGCGGTGGATGAAGACGACCTTCCTCTCGCGAGCGTGAGCACCCGAGAATCCGGCAGAACCTCCACCTACAAAAGAACCCACGGGTTAGAAAATGACTCCGTAGCCTCTGGGCTCCGGCAGCCTATCGGATCACTTCGAAGCTCTCCAGAACTGAGGGGGTGGGCCTCTATTTATAGAGCTACGGAGGGTGGAGGCGTCCAGGACCCTGGACACCTCCATCAGGGCCGAACTAATATTTTATTCTATTTTTATTAATTTTTTTGGAATACTTTTGTGGGGGCGTCCAGGGTCCCGGACGCCTCTAACAGGTCCACCGAATACTGCTGACGGCCGCACGCGGTTTGGCACAACGCGTGGTTTTGTGAGCGGCGCCTCGTGATTCAGAAATGGGCGCGTCCAGGTGGCTGGACGTCTTCAAAATTTGGATTTTTTCACACACGACAAACCGTCGTTCGGTGGCCGGCGCCCGTGAGAGAGTTGATGGAGGCGTCCAGGGGCCTGGACGCCTCCATAAATATATTATTTTATTTTTTTATTTGTCTTTTGTGCCAAGGCTGGCATTTTGATTTTTTTATAATTGTTTTTATGGAGGCGTCCAGGGGCCTGGACGCCTCCATTAATATATATATATTTTTATTTATTTTCTAATTTTTATCCCAACTGGTATTTTACACACACATTTTTTATTTTTATTTTTATGGAGGCGTCCAGGGGCCTGGACGCCTCCATTAATATATATATTTTTTATTTAGTTTTGGGCCCTGAGAAAAGAATAAAATAAATTAAAAAGATGGGGGCGTCCAGGGGCCTGGACGCCCCCATTAAGACCCACCCGGGTCCTCAATCGGCGGCCGCCCGGCAGACACCTTCTTGGTTCCGGAACCTCTTGATGTGTCTGACTGGTGTTGACGCCGTCCGAATGCCGTGACGAGATGATTCCGGATGCCGAAAAAGGCAGAAGAAGACCCAAGAAAAGGAAGTGCTCAAGTGATTCGAAATGCGTAAGCCGTCGCGGGGCGTCGTATAGTAATATGAGACTTTCTCAGGAGACGTCAAGAATGGCGTGTCTACAG
>JAHNEJ010001170.1:0-68217 GCA_022559845.1 Amorphophallus konjac
AATGCACCCTTCATCCTCCGTGTCAATATCTAAGTTCAGATGAGCGAAGTCTTCTACAAGGTTGGTCATACCTTTCCGCAGGCTAGATAGAATTGCCATTTATTTTCTGCTGAGTGCATCTGCTACAGCATTAGCGTTTCCCGGGTGGTATTGTATAGAGAAATCGAAGTCCTTGAGATATTCCTGCCACCTTCTTTGCCTCTTATTCAACTCCTTCTGGGAGAAGAGATACTTCAGACTTTTGTGGTCTCAAAATACCGTAAATTTCTCTCCATAGAGGTAATGTCTTCATATCTTCAAGGCGAAGATAACAGCAGCTAATTCCAGATCGTGCACCGGGTAATTCTCCTCATGACACTTCAGTTGTCTTGAAGCATAACAGATCACCCTACCATTCTGCATAAGGACACACCCAAGGCCAACACCTAATGCCTCGGTATAGACTTCGAAACCACCACCTTCCACCGATAGTGCCAACACAGGTGCAGTGGTAAGATGTTCCTTGAGAGTTAGGAAACTTTCTTCACAATCCTTCGACCATATAAAAGGATTCTCCTTTCTTGTAAGCCTGGTCAGAGGAATGGTGATCTTCGAGAAATCTTTTATAAATCGCCTATAGTAGCCAGCCAGACCAAGGAAACTCTTGACTTCAGTCACGATCGTTGGTCTTCCCCAATTTTTAACAGCTTCCACTTTAGAAGGATCCACAGAGATACCTTCCTTTGAGATAATGTGGCCAAGGAATGAAACCTCATTTATCCAGAATTCATATTTGTTGAGCTTTGCATAGAGTTGTTGATCTCTTAATATTTGCAAAGCTATTCTTAAGTGCTCTTCGTGCTCCTCCTGTGTCTTGGAGTAAATAAGAATATCGTCTATAAAGACGACCACAAACCGGTTCAGATAGGGCCTGAAGACATTGTTCATCAATTGCATGAAGGCTATAGAGGCGTTGGTTAGCCCAAATGGCATAACCACGAATTCGTAATGCCCATATCTGCTTCGAAAAGTAGTCTTGTGAATGTCTTGATCTTTAATTCTCAGTAACCAGACCTGAGGTCTATTTTGGAGAAATATTTCGCACCAGAGATTTGGTCGAATAGCTCATCAATACGCAACAATGGATATTTATTCTTGATCGTGAGTTAATTCAATTGTCGGTAGTCGATGCATAGCCCGAGGGACCCATCCATCTTCCTGATGAATAGAACCGACGCACCCCAAGGGGATGTGCTTGATTGAATAAAACCTATCTCCAACAATTCTTGGAGTTGCTTCTTCAACTCCTTGAGTTCCGTGGGGGAAATCCTGCAAGGATCTTTGTAAACAGGTGCTGCTCCTGGGATAAGTTCAATGGAGAAGTTTACTTCCATTTCGGGCGATAAACCGGGTAGTTTGGAAGGGAAGACATCAGGAAAGTCTCTTACAACCGAAATTTCTTCTGAAATGAGATCCTTAGACTCGGTGATAACTACGGAAGTAAGAAAGGCTTCACAACATTGTGAAATAAGCTTGCAGACGTGAAGAGAAGAAATAAGGATAGGATGCTTCCTATATTTGATGCCAAGGAAGGAGAATTTTGGAAGGTCGGGCTTGTAGAACAAGATTCTCCTATGGCGATAATTTATGTCGAAATAGTGTTCAGATAACTGATAAGTGTCCATTTTCTATGATAATTCATTGCATACACACCATTTTATGTGTATATAATTAGACAATTATGCATATTTCATAGTTAACTTCAACTCCGCGTATAAATTGGGCCGTTGTTGGCACCTAAAATATGATCGTCGGCAACCAGGCCATAAGGACGAATGACCCGGCCCACCGAAGTACGGAAGCCGATGAAGATCAACATATTGAAGACTTCTCAAGCTGCCAGAGCCTCGAGTCACTCCGTATGGATACGGGGACTTCACCTCAGGAGAGCTGAGACGAATCCACAACCAACCGGCAGTGCGACCAAGCCTGCCCAATGAATCGGCATCGACTTTATCGGGCTGCATCCACTATATCCGTTGTCCGACCAGGGCCAACGGTCTACCCAGTGGCTACCCACCTCATGAAAGGCTCTCCCGAGGATAAAGGAGTCCCCCCGGCTTCCCGAAATGGAGAACCGAAAGCTCTGACGGCGGAAGATCCCGATCACCCGGCATCGGCGCGGCTTCCCGTCAAGATGGGCCCACTAGTGGCCGAATGATCGCCCGGCTCAGGCGGAACTATCTCCCGGCTATCTAACCTCCTAGAAAGCTCTGAGTACGAGCCCGGCCGGACCAACGGCATGGAGCATAGAGCCGAAGGCCGTGCCGGTAGAGAGCCCGCACGATCGAGATAAAGCTATCCAGAACTTCGAGAATGGCCGTACGCCAATCTAGGAGCTTCAACAGATCATGTCGTCGAAGTCTTAGTGAGCAGTGGCAGAGTACATGTTCACGATGGCCCCGAGTTCATCGACTGGCTCAAGCATACAAGGGGCATTAGTCCGGCGCGCCTTAAACCGGCGCACCCCTTACCCAATGCCTTTATCCCGGCGCGCCCCTTACCCAATGCCTTTATCCCGGCGCGCCCCTTATCTCCTGTCCTTATCCCCGACGCGCCCCTGCCTTCAGCCCTTTCCCCGACGCGCCATTTACCCTATCGAATGGCACCTTAAACCGGCGCGATAAGTTGATGAAGACTTCCCCGGCGCGCCAAAAGCTCACGCCGGATGAAGAGCCTCCAACCTGCTATATATAGGGGCGAGGTTCGAAGAAGAAAGAGGAGAGACGACACAAGGGAGAATGCTTGTAAGGAAGAAAGAAAAGGGCAGAGAGCACAAAAAAAAGGAAGAGGGGGAGAAAGCTTTCCGAGGGAAAAGAGTTCTATCCGAGTGTTCTTCGGCGGCCGCCTTCCCCTGTTCTGATTGAAACCTTCCGGAGCCGGAGAAGAAGCTAGGGGCCGATACTCTGTTTTCTTTTGAAGCAGGTGGGTGCCAGTGCCCGTCGTCCTCTATCTTCCGTAGGTTCTTCTCTCTCGGGGTTTTCCGTCCATCACTTGTAAGCAGAGAGGGGAGGGATGGCAATGATATGAGCTGACCCCTCCCCTCCTCTGTGATTTCTTCTCTACGACTGTGTATCCCCCTGTGAACGATGAACGGCGAGCAAGCGATGATGCTGGCGCCGGGATTCTTAATGTATAGATGAGGTGCCATTCCCGTTTCTAGGATGGCAATATGTCTATGAATGTCTGGACCGCGAGGTCGAATGAATGCCCAGAGCTTCTATCCTCTTATCTATCTACGCCGATGTGGTTCTGAGTTCTTTCGTGCATGTCTTTTGATTCCGGTTTCCTCGAAGTACCGACCACGCCCCGAAGCACCGAGGGCTACAGAAATGACCCCTCCCCGGGGCCTTCTAATCGACCGTTCTCGGTTTTGATTCATGGACCTCTATGTTCCCCTTCATGGATAGGGCTGTGCTTATGCGCATGCTTCTTCCTGCCATGGTATCGAGAGTCTCCCCCCCCATTAGTTCCTCCCTTTGTGCTATTGACTATTCGCAAGGTGGGAGTCATCGTTGGGATGGCTGGATGCATCCCCTTGAATGCTGCGTCCTACCTGTTCGAGTCTATGCTCCTACGACTGACCCGTTTCACCCGGGCCTTTACTCCTCCTAATCACAGTCGTCCGAACCAGTCCGGGATTTTCACATACTGTTTTAACTACCCGGGGAGGGGGACATTCCCCCGTGGCTTCACGAAATTGCTGGGCAACTAAGGACTCTACCTCTCGGTGGTAGATGCTTCCCAAGCCCACAGCAGACAACAACAGGGGGGTCCTAACTCAACGAGCTCAGCCCCGATAATCTAAGACCCAATCGAGGTTAAGGGATGTACGCTCCTCGTAGGCTAGCCCTCGGAGCCCCATTCTCTTAACAGTCGGTCCCTTCAGCGGTTGTGCCATGATCTGTGGGTTATTCCCGTCATCAATGGCCCCGACCTTCTATTCTCACCCACGGAGTATTGGTGCCCCTTGTAGGCTAGTCCTCGGGGTATCCTATCTGATGGGATTTTGCTGGCTGTCACTGTGCAGACCGGCGGTTTAGGGGCTTGCTCCATTAGTGAGCATGACCCCGCTTCTCCCCTGTAATCCTTCAGGTTCAGGGGAGATGCTGTCCAATTTTGGACAGATTAAGATTGAGTAATCTATAATGAAACGCTCGTTCTGGACCCAATTATCCCGGTGCTCGAGTGGGAACCTCGCACTGGCTTAATCACACCGTCCTTCAGGGTTCTGGACTTCAATTCAATAACCAATTGGCCCCAAATAACTTCAGAATCCTCACCCAAAACTTAACAAACTCAATAATTGCAAAATTCATAGAAAGAGTGGGTTGAACGGCGTGGCCTTAGCCGGCGCGCCCTAATCCGGTGCGGTACCCCCCCCCGTGCCGGATTAACGTTAGACTCATTTCCATTTTTTTTTTCCTTTGCGACTTTCCGGCGCGCCCGAAGCCGGCGCGCCCCCAAGCCTTTGCGCGCCGTTTCAACACGATGGTCACCGCGCCGTATTAACATCTATACCTACGTTTCTCCGCGCCGTATTAACATCTATACCTACGTTTCTTCGCGCCGTATAAGCTACGTATTGCAGAGTCACGCCGGTTTTGAAGCCTCTTGTTGCTTTAATCGCTTATTAGCCCCCCGAGTGGACCCCGTCCCTCGGGGTTGGCGTTAATAAATCATAATGGATAATAAATTGAATAAGGAAGGGGCCAAGCGAGCCCGAATTATATTGTCATCATATCTTCATTACCACGTCCTCTGCCATGTACCGAGGATCCATAATTCCATAAACATATGCATCCTGCATGTCCTCGTCATGATCATCATGTAGCTCCTTTTAACCCGGCTTCGACAGCCCGCTATCTCGGCAATTAATCAAAGGTGTTCCCTCCTCGTGGGGGATGTAATTAACGCCATAGCCTTTATGGTATGGCGGACTGCTGGTCCCGACCGAACCTCACATTCGCCCGACATGGGTCAGAATGAGCGCACAATAGAATCGTCACGCATGTGACTGGCACGCCCGAGTCGTCAATCAGTCAGTTGACTACAAGTTAGTTAATTGGTTGATCGATACGCGAACGAAAAGGCAAAACGAAAGAAAGGAAAGAAAAAAAAGATGCGCGAACAAGTCTGGCACGCCCGGTGGGACCAGTGTCACCTTTCATCTCTTTGCCGAGATATTCAGGCTTCGAAGCCCTCTCAAAGGCTACTGATTATCACCTTGTTTGATATTACAGTGCAAACAATGACGACTCACGGGATAACCGGTGTCGGCTTCAGTCCTGCAATCGTCGCCGGACACGCGCAAGGGTACCTGGCGGTGCCCATGGAATTTGGTAGCTTTCCTCCTGCTGTGGGCTTCCCCAACTTCTTGGGGTTGGCCTTTGTCGACATGCTGGAAGTCGAAGCCACGGAACCCGTCGAGGAAACCGTGAAGGAAATGGAGCCTCTGAAGGCTCCCTGCTTCGATGGTTCGCTCAAGAATCCGGCCCCGGCCGCTAGCTGCCTGGTGCACCACATTTTACGTGGGATGCATCCCACTGTCATCAACAAACCCCCTGGAGGACGTCAACGTCGCCAGGCTCGCAAGAACGCTGCTGTGATCACCGGAACTGTCTCTCAGTCCGAAAAATCAATGCTGGTGGGAGGCATGCGTGTCTTCCTCAACGGGCGCACGGCACGGGTGACCCCAGACCGCGTCATCCCAAACGTTCCTGTCTACAACAACTATCAAGCTCTCGCTGGAAGGAGGGCAGAAAGAGAAGAAGCCGGCCACCATGGCCAAGGAAACCCGGCGCTCAGGCCGAGGAAATTCAAACAGGTGTGGGTTCCCAAGCGGACCCAACCTGCCCGCCATCCAACGCCCACCCGCCGTCGTCCTATGAACGACGAGGCGGGAGCGAGAAGAGAAAGGGGCTTGTCCCCGATGAATGAAGAAGAGGTGGTTGCGGATCCTCCGCGTCACAGAAGTTTCCGGGCTGTGGCCCGTCAAGCCAACGTCCCCACCATGGGGCGAAGTTTCAACAACCAGCCGACAGAGCTCGACTGGCCTACATTCCTCCTGCTGGAGGTCGACCACTTTCCCCTGTGCTACATCAAGAACGGGGTCGAGAAGAAATGGCCTGCCTGGTCAGAAGCTATTTCCGAGGATTGGGTAACACCTCACTCGGACAGCAGCGGCTGATGCAGACAGTCGCCACTGAAGAAAATTACTGCCCATCAACGGCAGATGAAGAAGAAATGGAGGATATAATGAGGATGTCGTCGGTCGACGACAATGGACACAATGACGGCTTTGAGATCGAAGCCGATGAAACCTCCCCCGAGCGGGGAGAAAGAAGAAGAATTTCTGTGTTCGAGAGGCTGACCTTTCCGCAACAAGCAAGGCGGAGGGTCCATCGATAAAGAAGGAGGATGCAGGTTTTCACTTGCAACATGGCTGGTGTATCAAGCCGATATGGGGAGCTTCCTGAAGACCCCCAAGAACTGGCTCAGTTGGCCGTACGGCCGGGACCAGCTACCCGCAGGACAGAAGCAGCAAGAGGGCTTCTGACAAGGATGAAAGAGAAACAGCCCCAGTTATACCTCCACTGGGATGACAAAGCCCCCGTCTTGACCGCTAATGTGGTAACGACGGAAGAAGAAGACGACGTACTCCTCGACATCCTGCCCGAGGGTACGTCCGGGGAAACAACAGAAGATGTCCACACCACTATAGATCCATCAGTCTTGATGTTGCTGTAAAGATATCAACGGGAAATAGATTCCTTGAAGAAACAGCTGATGGAGAAAACTGAACACTCATCGGCCTCCGAACCACCCGAAGTCCAAGGTGAATCATCCCGGGGAGCGGCTCGTCGAGACGACCCTCCACCACTTTATACACTACCCCAGCCGTCAGAGCCAACTGTGATGACAGCACAACAGCGGCCACCACAGCCTCAGCCGCTGCTACCTCCGGTGCTTCCTCAGGCGCACCCAACACCCCCGCTGCTGCATCCTCCACAGGCGACCACCCTGGTCACCCCGTACCGGAAGCCAGCACACTTCTATCCGGAGCCAGTCGACCCCATGGTCGTGAACCGGATGATGGTGGAGAGGATGATTGAGCTGAAGCTCGCAGAGAAGAGCGAAGGCGACTACGTCGCATTCGATGCCTATCAGGTGCCCTACCCGCAACACCATACGGCTAAGCGACTTCCCCCGGGAGTCAACAAGCCACCCAAATTTGACAAATTCAACGGAAAAGGTTCCCCAAAAGAACATATTGCATATTATATGACCGTTATGCGTGATCTATCAACCGACGAGTCATATTTGCTGAAATTCTTCGGGTCCTCGCTGACGGGGCTCGCATTTGAATGGTACTCCAGCCTCTCGGCCGGGTCAATCAATGACTGGTCAGATATGCAGAGGAAGTTCAGGGAAAGATTCCATGTCACAGAGAGGGAGGTCATAGTGGCCGAACTCTATTCGACAAAACAAAGGGCAGATGAGACAGCCCTTGACTACATCAAGAGGTGGAGGAACCTCGGAATGAGATGCAAGCGGCCTCCGCACCAGGAGGACGCTGTGCAAATATGTAAGCAAAATCTCAGGAGGGAGGTCCTGGAAAAGATGATTGATATGGAAATACGGTCGTTCGACCGGCTGAATAATGTCGTGGCTGAGGTAGAAGCTTTTCTAGCCAAGCCTGTCCCGACGTCAACTGCCAGCATAGCCCAGAAAGGCAAGGCGGCGGAACGGCGCCCCGTACCTAAAGAAGCGAATGCGCTTGATATCAAGGCGTTCGAACAATAGAAGGAGAAAGGCAAGAAAGCGGCTCCCCCGCAACCTGCAAAAGCTCCAGATGACAAAGAAGGTCCTTCGTTGAGGGACAAAATGAAGAAGGCTTATTCCTTTCCTAAGGATAAGACCCGGATCCTGTTTGACTGGGTAACAGAATATAATATGGTCACTCTGCCTGAGTCGAGAAGACCAGAAGACCTCAAAAGAAGAGACAGTCCAAGATTCTGCCCCTACCACCAGATGTTGGGATATTCAATCGAAGACTGTTATGTTTTCAAAGACATCATTGAAAGAAGGGTGAAGAAGAATGAAATAGAGCTGGGAGAGTACAAAGTAGACCCTCCTCAGCCACATGAAGCTCCTCCCAGAAGAGCAGCAGTCAACATGGTCTCCCTCTACCAGGCATTACCTGAGGAGATCTCTGAAGTAAGCACACGGAGCACCTACGAAATCCATTTCCTGGAGCCCGTGAAAGAACAACAGGGGTGGCAGCAAATCCCTGTGAAGCACAAGAAGGAAAGGGCGCCTCGCCCAAAAGAGGGGGCACATGTCCGTGGCATTACACCCCGGCCCGCTCCGCCAGTAGTAGCGCCTGTATGGGTCACTTCACCTACAGCTGTCAGAATATATACACCCAACAGGAGGAGACAAACCCCGCTGCCAATAATCAAGGAAACCAATCCTGGGGTCCTTCGACTGCAACACCTAATTGAAGGGCTAGATGAATATGTACAGCCCGAACTGAAATCTCTGCTGGTACGGGACCATGTCCCATGGCAAGAGCTGGAGCAACTCTCACTCAAGCAAGGGGAGGAAGCTGAAGCAGCACCACCTCAAGAGAGCAACCTGTTCTGGGGGCAAGCACCTGCAGAAATCAAAAAGAAGAAAAAGCAAAAGAAAAAGAAAAGAAAGGCCGCTGGGGCCCATAAAACACAGGTCGTCTCCTGCAATACCCTGTCAGCACTCTTCAACCTACCCGGAGAAGAGGAAGAAGAAGAAATTTGCTTCACACCCCATGCTGGGGGAGGCAAGGCCGAGGCTGCAACTGCTGCACATGCCACTCGGTCAGGCCGGAAATGGGGGCGCCAACCGCCGCCCAATCACAACATTATGTTCAGAGGGGAGCAACCCTACAAGACACCTCCGCCGGAGGTTAAGGGAGTACAAATCCCTCCTCCGTCAGGTCTATACAGCAAGACTGGGGGTAGGACAGTCCCTTCATTCCTTGACTTCATGAAGATGTCAAAGGGAAAGCAGCCTTGTCAGGAGGCTAACCCTACACCCGGGGTCATTCACCCGCAGTCAGTGCAACCCCCTGAGGATGCAAATGCAGATGGGGCTTGCCCTACAGCAGCTAATAAAGGAGACCCGACAGCCGGTGCCAGTCAAGAGGGTGCCGAGTCCGAGGAAGATGAAGCAGGTCCGTCTGGACTCACAAATCAAAACCTCCCTAAACCCAGATGGGTTGAAGAGATGAAGCTCTCCAATGTCCGGGCTGGAAGCCGAATAATGAAGTTGCTCAAGAAGCTCCCTGCTCGATTTACGATCTGGGAAATTCTCTCTTTGAGTGAAGAGACTCGACAGGCGATCATCACTGCTCTGCAGACGCCTGCTCATTTTGAAACTTGCATAGCTGAGGCTATACCAGAAACCAGTATGACCTTCTCTCCAGAAGATATGCTACTGCCTACCGCCAGTCACAACAGGCCACTATACATGAAAGGGCACCTGAATGGCAGGGAATTGAATAGAATACTGGTTGATCCTGGTGCAGTAGTCAACATCTTGCCATATAGAATCTACGAGAGGTACCACTTCAATGTGCATCTCGAGAAAGTCGGGGATATGCGTATCGCTGGCTTCAACCAAAAATGTGAAGTGTCTATGGGAGTGGCAGAGTTCACACTGACCCTGGCAGATTTCACTACAACGGTGCAGTTTCACGTCATTGACTCTCGCACCTCCTACAAAGCGCTGCTTGGCCGCCCATGGCTGCATGAAAATTTGGTGGTGCCCTCCACGCTCCACCAATGCATCAAATATAGCCTCCAGGGGAAGGAGGAAAGGATATTTGCTGACATCCACCCGTTCGAGGTGTTTGAATGTCACTTGGCGGACGCCAATCTGTATACGGGGTCTCCCCGGAAGGTTTCTGAAACTGAAGCCCCCGTAGGGTCATCAAAGAATAGATCGGGTGACGGTTGGTATCCACCACCGCCGCGCGGATATGTCAAGCCGAAGGTGGTTTCCCACATCACGGCTTCTGGAAATGTCGGCAGGGTGACACCCCCAGCATTATACCCCAAAGCTAAGGAAGTGCATGTTGATTGACAGCACGACCGCATCGGAGTCCCGACCGGTCTCACCAAGCCAGTCTCCGGCCTCGATGGTCCCACTGTCGAACCTTTCAAAGCCTGGGAGGTGGCACAAGAAGATGGGCCCAGCAGCTTGTTCTATACGGCTGAGGAGCATCCCACTCAGGAAGACACAGACTGCAGCCTCCCTGAGGATCTAGCCGACCCGCGGGTTCCTGTTCAGGGCCTGGCATTTACCACTGATCGGACGGCCAGGATGTTTCAAAAGCAACACATCCCTCCCGATCAACCTCAAAAACGCAAGGAAGCTTTCCAGAAGATGTGGTATCCTGTAAATCTGGACAAAGAAATGAGACGTGTCTCTCAACATCCGGGTCTGGGCTTCACCCTGGAAGACTACTATTACAGTGGGCGGTACGAGGTGGATACCATCTCCACCTTCTATCCAACTGAAGACAGCCCTCTGGGGGTAACCTTTGATGAGTATCCGGCGGAGGCCGAACATGCTGAACTGGCCCTATCCGGGAATCAACAAATGGAGACCTTGATTTCCTGCCGATGTTGGGAGCAGGTCCGTCCTGAGGAAGCGGCCTTTCAAGCCGAATTTGATGCGGCTGATAGCAGCGAAGCCGAGGACATTCAAGAAGTAGGAGTCTCTCCCTCTACAGGGGTCCTACTAACTACAACTCCAACACCCTTTCTGCCAATCAGGGAGGTCTTGGTCAACTCCAATCAAGGGGAGCCGGCTACCATGAAAGAAAGGGCCACTTCTGTGGAAGATACAACTGTCCCAGAAGGTGAGACTCCCTCAACTTCTGCCACAAATCCAATATACTGCCCGAGTCCGGTGGCAAACAACTACCGGCCTGTCATGGCTGCAACCTCATCTACAAGCACTGAAGCTGTTCTCTCACCCTCAGGAGCTGCAACGGCAATGGATCTTCTAATAGAACAATCCACCCAGTCGCTAGCACGAGAGATCAAGAAACCTCAGGAAGCTCTGGCAGTGTCTGACGAGGAAGTAGAAGTGCTCGACCCTCAAGATGGTATTCCAGACTTCGTCGACCTCCAGCCGGCACCTCCGGAAATAGAAGATGGAGGCCAGGCCATAGTCGATGAACTAATAGAAGTCAACTTGGGAGATGAGGGGGACCCTAGGCCTACCTTCCTCAGTGCCCAACTATCCCCGGAAGAACGGGAGCTGTACATTCAACTACTACTAGAATACCGAGATTGCTTCGCCTGGACTTATAAAGAGATGCCAGGTCTAAGCCCTGCTGTCTCACAACATGAGCTGGCAATCAACCCTGAAGCCGAGCCGGTGAAGCAACCACCGCGGAGTATGAGGCCAGAGCTCATCACCCGAATCTGTGCTGAAGTTGACAAGCTCATTGATGTGGGATTTGTTGAAGAAAATCAGTACACCACATGGCTGGCGAATATCGTCCCCGTAAAAAAGAAGAATGGACAGATCCGGATTTGTGTCGACTTCTGAGATCTAAACAAAGCCTGCCCTAAAGATGACTTCCCGGTGCCAATAACCGAGGTCATGATCGATGCTACAACCGGCCATGAAGCCCTGTCATTCATGGATGGGTCGTCCGGCTACAATCAGATTTGGATTGCGGAGCACGACCGGGTCCATACTGCTTTCCGAACTCCCAAAGGCATTTATCATTACAAGAGAATGCCATTCAGACTGAAGACTGCTGGCGCAACCTATCAGAGCGCAATGACCAAAATCTTTGATGAATTGCTCTACCACAAGGTCGAGTGCTACATAGATGACCTGGTGGTCAAAACCAGAAGAAAAGAAGATCACCTGCGAGACCTCCGGATTATTTTTCAGAGGCTGAGGCAGCATGAGCTAAAAATGAATCCTATGAAATGTGCGTTCGGAGTGTCGAGCGGAAAATTCTTGGGCTTTGTCGTCCAATATCGGGGGATCGAGATAGACCCCACAAAGATCAAGGCGATTCAGGAGTTACCTCCACCAAGGAACATCTCCGAGCTGAGGTCACTACAAGGCCGCTTGGCTTACATCCGGCGTTTCATTTCCAATTTGTCAGGGCGATGCCAGCCTTTCCACAAGTTGATGATGAAAGATGTCCCCTTCTATTGGGATGAAGATTGCCAGACAGCCTTTGACAAGTTAAAAGACTATCTGAAGACTCCTCCAGTATTGGGCGCGCCGGTGAAAGGACGGCCGTTGATACTGTATATAGCAGCTACACACAATTCTCTGGGGGCAATGCTAGCCCAGAATAATGAAGAAGGGAAAGAACAAGCCCTCTATTACCTCAGTCGGAGACTGGTCAGAACTGAAGAGAAATATACTTATATTGAGAAGATCTGCCTGGCACTAGTCTTCGCAGTCAAAAAGCTCCGGCACTATATGTTGTCGCATGAAATCAACTTGGTGTCCAAGGAGGATCCCCTGAAATATAATATGTCCCAGCCGGCACTCAAAGGCCGCCTAGGCAAATGGGCGGTAATCCTCATGGAGTTTGATGTCTCCTACGTGCCGCGCAAAGCCATCAAAGGTCAAGCTATTGCGGACTTCTTTGCTGAACATCCGATACCCGGGGAAAGACCGTGGGAACCGGAACTTCCCGAGGATGAGACCCTAGAAGCCGCCCAAGTACAGCCTTCCTCATGGCAGCTATACTTTGATGGCGCTTCCAGAATCGACACCTCTGCTACCGGGTCATCCAGGGTCAGAGCAGGGGCAGGCATAGTCTTGAAGTCCCCGGAAGGAGAAGTGATGAATACATCCTGCTCCATAAACAAACAATGCACAAACAATGAAGCAGAATATGAAGCCCTGATAATCGGGCTGCAGATTGCTCTGTCCATGGGAATTCAGATGCTGGAAGCATTCGGAGACTCCATGCTAGTTATAAAACAGCTGGAAGGAGAGTTCGAGGTGCGAAAGCAAGAGCTCCTCCCCTATCACCAGTTGGCAGCTCGCCTGATGTCGAAATTTTACTTCATCAGCATTAAGCACATCAATCGAGGCCGGAATGCTCAGGCAGACGCCCTCGCTAAATTGGCCAGTTCATTGGCGGTCCTGCCAGACACAAGTCTAAACATAACAGTGATCAACCGCCGACAGGTCCCCAGCGTAACAGAGGTTCTGGCCGACGAAGAAGAGATGGAAGTGGCAGTCATCGAAGGGGTTCAGCAGCCCGACTGGCGAGAGCATCTCCTACGCTGGTTTCAACACCAGCAACTTCCAAAAGAAAAGGAACAAAGAATGAAGCTCCTGAGGATCAAGGATTCTTATGAGATGAGAAGCGGGACCTTGTTCTGAATTATGGCAGATGCTCGAAGGAAAGTCCTACTCCGTTGCTTGTCTTCAGTAGAAGCGGGGCGGGTTATGCAAGAAGTTCATGCAGGATCAGCCGGGGCACACCAGGCCGGTCCGAAAATGAAGATAGAGATAAAGAAATTGGGTTATTACTGGCCCGCTATATTTAATGATTGCTGCAAGTTTGCCAAGGCTTGTCAGAAATGTCAAGAACATGCTAATGTGGCGAGGAGACCCCCGGTGCCACTACATCCCACTCTACCAAGTTGGCCGTTTGCTCAGTGGGGCACGGACGTGGTAGGGCCACTACTGGCATCTTCGTCAAGATGCAGATACATCTTAGTAGCTACAGATTACTTCTCCAGATGGGCGGAGGCAGTAGCACTAAGAGATGTGACCGGAGAACTAGTTGCAAGGTTCTTCCGACAGAATGTAATATTTCGGTTCGGGATCCCCAGCCGAATCATCTCTGATAACGGCAGCCATTTCAGAAATCAGAAGGTTTATCGGCTAGCTGACAAATACAAAATTGACTGGAGGACATCGTCCCCCTACAACCCTCAAGCCAACGGACTAGCAGAGGCTTTTAACAAAACCTTGTGCACACTATTGGCGAAGACTGTCAAGTCTAACAAAAAAGATTGGAAAGAAAGGATGTACGAAGCACTTTGGGCCTATCGTACTGTCTACAAGACCCCAACCGGCTGCTCACCCTTCTCCCTTGTCTATGGGTCGGAAGCTGTAGCGCCGATTGAACTCGAAGTTCCTTCATTGCGAGTTGCCATCCAGCACGGATTAGTCAGTGGTGAGCAGACCAATGCAGAAAGAAGATTGGAAGAGCTCGCTGAGCTCGAAGGAAAACGCCTCCAGGTGCAACAAAACATCCAACTCTACCAAGCTCGCATGGCCCGTGCTTTTGACAAGTTAGTCAAGGGTCGAGAGTTCAAGAAAGGAGACCTGGTGATGGTCAAAAGAAGAGAAGTGATGGCCTCTAACCCCAAAGGGAAGCTGGTCGAAAACTGGGTCGGACCGTATATCGTCTGCCGAGTATATGAAGGGGGTGCCTACGTCCTTGTAGACCACAAAGGAGCCATCCAGTTCTCTCCCCTCAACGGAAAACACATTAAGCTGTATCATGCGGCGCAACCAACACACCCCGAGTGATCGGCCGGAACATACCCTTTACTTGGTTAGCAGCATTCCGCCCTAATCGAGCTACCTTTTCCTTGGTTAGTGGCACTCCGCCCTAATCAAGCTACTTTTCCTTGGTTAGTGGCATTCCGCCCTAACCGAGCTACCCTTTCCTTGGTTAATAGCATTCCGCCTTAACCGAGCTACTTTTCCTTAGTTAGCGGTATTCTGCCCTAATCAAGCTACTTCTCGTGGTTAGCGGCATCCCGCCCTAATCGAGCTACTTTTCCGTGGTTAGTGACACTCCGCCCTAATCAAGCTACTTTTCCTTGGTTAGTAGCACTCCGCCCTAACCGAGCTACCCTTTCCTTGGTTAATAGCATTCCGCCTTAACCGAGCTACTTTTCCTTGGTTAGCGACATTCTGCCCTAATCAAGCTACTTCCCTTGGTTAGCGGCATCCCGCCCTAATCAAGCTACTTTTCCTTGGTTAGTGGCATTCCGTCCTAATCAAGCTACTTTTCCTTGGTTAGTGGCACTCCGCCTTAATCGAGCTACTTTTCCTTGGTTAGCGGCATTCCGCCCTAATCAAGCTACTTTTCCTTGGTTAGTGGCATTCCGCCCTAATCGAACTACTTTTCCTTGGTTAGTGGCACTCCGCCTTAATCGAGCTACTTTTCCTTGGTTAGCAGCATTCCGCCCTAATCGAGCTACTTTTCCTTGGTTAGTGGCATTCCGCCCTAATCAAGCTACTTTTCCTTGGTTAGTGGCACTCCACCTTAATCGAGCTACTTTTCCTTGGTTAGCGGCATTCCGCCCTAATCAAGCTACTTTTCCTTGGTTAGTGGCATTCCGCCCTAATCAAGCTACTTTTCCTTGGTTAGTGGCATTTCGCCCTAATCGAACTACTTTTCCTTGGTTAGTGGCACTCCGCCTTAATCGAGCTACTTTTCCTTGGTTAGCAGCATTCCGCCCTAATCGAGCTACTTTTCCTTGGTTAGTGGCATTCCGCCCTAATCAAGCTACTTTTCCTTGGTTAGTGGCACTCCGCCTTAATCGAGCTACTTTTCCTTGGTTAGCGGCATTCCGCCCTAATCAAGCTACTTTTCCTTGGTTAGTGGCATTCCGCCCTAATCAAGCTACTTTTCCTTGGTTAGTGGCATTCCGCCCTAATCGAACTACTTTCCCTTGGTTAGCGGCATCCCGCCCTAATCGAACTACTTTTCCTTGGTTAGCAGGCATTCCGTCCTAATCGAGCTACTTCCCTTGGTTAGCGGCATCCCGCCCTAATCGAGCTACTTTTCCTTGGTTAGCGGCATTCCGCCCTAATCGAACTACTTTTCCTTGGTTAGCGACATTCCGTCCTAATCAAGCTACTTCCCTTGGTTAGCGGCATCCCGCCCTAATCGAACTACTTTTCCTTGGTTAGCAGGCATTCCGTCCTAATCGAGCTACTTCCCTTGGTTAGCGGCATCCCGCCCTAATCGAACTACTTTTCCTTGGTTAGCGGCATTCAGCCCTAATCGAACTACTTTTCCTTGGTTAGCGGCATTCCGCCCTAATCGAGCTACTTCCCTTGGTATAGCGGCATCCCGCCCTAATCGAACTACTTTTCCTTGGTTAGCGGCATTCCGCCCTAATCGAGCTACTTTCCCTGGATTAGGCGGTTTTCCACCCTAATCAAGCTACCTCTCCTTGGTTAGTGGCATCTCGCCCTGATCAAGCTACCCTCTTTCGGATCGCACTCCAAATAAAAAAAAAGAAAAGAAAAAAGAGGGGGTTAAAAATAGAGATACCCCGCCAGATTTGTTCCTATATCAGAACAAGTGCAAAAATGGCTATAACCCGGCTGTGGCGAAAACCCGAAAGGGCGTCGCAGGTAAAATTGGGTACCCCGCCGCGTGAAAACCCGAAAGGGCGCACGGGCAAAAGCAAGAGGGGGCTGGCTTCGGTGAAAACCCGAAAGGGCGCTTGAGTCGGTAAAGTGGTAATTTCCCAAATGCCTCTCCTATTCTCCACCCAATAAAACTCCGAAAGGGACAATCATCAAAGTCCCACCGGGAATACTTTAAAAAAAAACCCTTTTTGACCCTCGTCATCATCGACGAGATCGGTCGATCTCTGTCCATAACTTGGACCTTACGTCCTTGTTAATAACCTCATCTTTGCTTCGGCATGTAACCCATGTCGATGAACAAACCCTTTTCGACCCTCGTCATCATCAGCGAGATCGGTCGATCTCTACCCCCAACATTGGACCTTACGTCCCTATTGACAACCCCATCCTTGTTTCGACAGTAACATATGCCGACAAATAAACCCCTTTCGACTCTCGCCATCATTGACGAGATCGGTCAACCTCTACTCTTAAACTTGGATCTTACATCATTATTGATAAACCACTTCCTTGCTTCGACATTTAACCACTGTCGACGAAATAAACCTGAGACCAACCCTTGTCCTCATCGACAAGAACGGTCGGCGTTCCCGTGGTCCAGTCCTTCTGAATCTCGAATTCAAAAACAAAAAAAAGGAAATGGGGTTAAATATAGAGATACCCCGCCAGACTTGCTCCTATATCAGGTCAAGTGCAAAAGTGGCTATAACCCAGCTGTGGCGAAAACCCGAAAGGGCGTCACAGGCAAAATCGGGTACCCCGCCGCGTGAAAACCCGAAAGGGCACGCGGGCAAAAGCAAGAGGGGGCTGGCCTCGGTGAAAACCTGAAAGGGCGCTTAGGTCAGTAATGTGAATAAAAAATTTTGAATGATGAATAGTGATGAACCATCCGCCGTCCAAAAGGCCACTTTCAAGGTCGTGACGAGGATCTTCATCCGATATCCTACTTATACACGTCTAGTGTCTATACCCCTTTCGACCCTTGTCACCATCGGCAAGATCGGTCACCACCTATCCGGTTTTTGTCACCATCGGCAATACCGTCTACCCTCTCGACCCTTGTCACCATCGGCAAGATCGGTCACCACCTATCCGGTTTTTATCACCATCGGCAAGACCGTCTACCCTTTCGACCCTTGTCACCATCGGCAAGATCGGTCACTACCTATCCGGCTTTTGTCGCCATCGGCAAGACCGTCTACCCTTTCGACCCTTGTCACCATCGGCAAGATCGGTCACCACCTATCCAGTTTTTGTCACCATCGGCAATACCGTCTACCCTCTCGACCCTTGTCACCATCGGCAAGATCGGTCACCACCTATCCGGTTTTTGTCACCATCGGCAAGACCGTCTACCCTTTCGACCCTTGTCACCATCAGCAAGATCGGTCACTACCTATCCGGCTTTTGTCACCATCGGCAAGACAGTCTACCCTTTCGACCCTTGTCACCATCGGCAAGATCGGTCACTACCTATCCGATTTTTGTCACCATCGGCAAGACCGTCTACCCCTTTCGACCCTTGTCACCATCGGCAAGATCGGTCATTACCTATCCGATTTTTGTAACCATCGGCAAGACCGTCTACCCTTTCGACCCTTGTCAGCATCGGCAAGATCGGTCACTACCTATCCGGCTTTTGTCACCATCGGTAAGACCGTCTACCCTTTCGACCCTTGTCACCATCGGCAAGATCGGTCGCTACCTGTTCTCGGTTCTTGCCGCTCTCGGCATGACAGGTTTATCCGCCAGTTTCACCATGCCCCCCTAAGTTCCCCGAACTCTCGACCAGCATAAGCCGTTTCTAGTCTTGAGAAAAGTCGTGGCGCGGTGGAGTGAACACCTCACCCCTTCCCTGAAGGCGTGAGCGCTCTCCTGCCCTAATGACTCATACACTCAAACTAGAATTGACGGGCAAACAAAAAAAAGGAAAACAACACAATGACAAGATGGAGTTTTCATTCAAAATCAGGATGGAGATTTTTCATTACTATGAAGTGAGGGCGCATGATTACATGGACCATGCCCTGGGATACATAAGGTGCATTAAAAGTGAGCACATAAAGAAAAGAGATTACGGCAAAGGGCGTCGGAAGATGTCCTCCAGCACAGGAATACCCAAGGACGGATGGCGGATCAGTTCTTGCAATCTAAACTCGGTGGCCTCCAGCTCGGATAGCTTCGCCTCCAGGGAAGCAGCTTGTCCTTCGGCCATCTCAGCATCCTCAATCTTTTGGACCCCCAGGCGATCTACTTCTTCAAGTTCAGCCTCTATCCTGGAAAGTTCGGCCCGCAATGCCGTCATCCGGGCCGTCAGGGAATTCCGGCATTGTAGAGAGGCGTTGGCTTCGTCCCTCGCCCTCACCGCGGTCTCTTGCAGGGAAATGAGGGCCGTCTTGTTTTCAGCCTGCTCCATTGATATGGCCACCAACTGGTCAGCTGCCTCCCGGCCCAAGAACTCCCTCCGGTTCACATACTTCAGGAGCAGGATCACCCGTGGAGTCCAGTCGTCCATGGGACAACCAAGGGCCAGCAGCGAGCGGGACAGATGCTCTATCAACCCCCTCAGCTGAACATAAGTTAAATCCCTACTGGCTGTTACGGCCTGCTGGAGGGTCCCCAGGAACTGCCACACGACATCACTCGAAGATTGAAGACCAAGTGGCGACGTCTCGGGCAGTTCGAACTCTACTCTGCTATCCACGGCAGCCCATATATCATCAGCTGTCCCGGAAGATGACGACGGCATAAGCTGCAGCCCACTACCGCTCGGAACAACCGCGCCGACAGGTGCGGTGGCTGGAGCCTCAACAGTAACAATCTCCTTACCGGTCCCCTGGGGTGGGAGTCCAACAAGAACCTCGAGCACCGAGGACATCCGTCCCTCAGTAATCTCCCGGGCTTCTACCTCAGCGGAGTCATCCTTCTCCAGAACCGACTGCTGTTCAGCCTCTCTTGATGGAGAACCTCCGGCTATCGCTGGACTATCAACTTCCACGAGCGCTCCAGGACCAACTGGGACCATTGCTGTTGCATGATCCTTTGGGTACCGCAACGCAATGGGCCGCAGGACGGACGGGAAAGTCGCCTGGCCTGTTCCCAGGGCCGGGAGTGGTATCTGCACCGTCATAGTTGGCAACGCCGCCTCAGTCTACATCACAGATGTACACACTTAAAAAAAAGCCTGGCTAAAAGGAGGAGGAAAGAAGCATGGCAAGTATTGACCCTGGATAGGTCCATACCTCGGCCGGGACTAAGCTTAACTCTTTAAGAGCTACTTCCCCAGCGCCAACTCCCTCACTCGTAAGCGATAATGACGGCACAGGAGCGCCCCAAGATAACCGGGCCGGGCTGAAAGTCAAATAGTCGCTCTCGTAGGCCGAGGACACCCCAGCATCGTCAGTCTCAAAATCAAGCAGCGGTGACTCCTCGTCACTGGAGCCGCCACCATAGTCTACATGCTCGGAGGAAGAGGATCCCTCTGCTCTCTCGGGATGCTCCACAGTCGGAGCAGGAGCCTCGCCAGCAGGAGCATCACCCTCGGCGGGAACTCCCCCAGTGCTCCCCGCACCAGGGGCAGCAATAAATGATACCTTAGGGGCGGGTTCTCCCTGCCCCGAGGGGATCACCTCCTCTACGCTCTCCGAGCCCGGAAGCAATGATGGTTGTATATCGACTACAAATTCACAGCAAAACAGGGTCAGGACGACTGAAGATGCAAAGATTTACGTTGCTATCGCAACTAAACTGTCAATCACCTTCCATCTCCCACTGGGGTGTGGGGGAGGGCAGATCCCTTTCTATGGGAACAGCAAGGATTTCCTCTGCCCCCTCCCCAGCCTCTACATCCACCATCGCCTCGGGACCGACGACCGCGGCAGCTGTATCAGCGACTGTCAGCATGAGCCGCCCCAAGCAGTCAAGCAAGCTAATGCACTTTGAAGAAAAGAAGAGCCTACCTTCGGCCTCTGGCCCTTGTGCGCGAGAAGCCTCAAACTCTTCAAAAGATACAACGGGAGGAAGGACGGTTGCCGATTCCTTCTCTGCGGCTTTCTTCCGGCGCGCCCGTGTCACCCGGGTCACTGCCGCTTTCGCCTTCCCGACGGCCTCTCGCAGTTGGGACCTGGTCCTCTTCCTCGAATCCCCAGGAGGCAGTGGCGTCGTGGTCGGCGCCGGCTCAGGAACTTCAAAATATGTCAGCTTTTGGGCCTTTATGATCAGTTCCCTGAAGTGCCGAGTCTCCTCCGAAGTCGGTCGGACTGCATGCGCACAAGGGTGAGAATGACACAACCACAATGAAAAGAAGAGGCTGGCCGAAGGGCCTGAAGGAAGAGATGGAACGTACTTTCCAGTCCCGTATAAAAGGGGAAGAGAGGCCAATAAAATAGCGAGGGCGTCTTATCCCTCGAAGCCGCCTCACGAATAAGCCAGCATAGATCCCCGATCTTTTCGCTCGGCTCAGCCAGCAGTGCCAGGTCCTCATGGCCACGGGAGGACAGCAGATAATACAGACTCAGATGGTCCAGCCCCCACCTGTCTGCATATTTGAAGGAGATCTGAAGAGGATGGTCCAGTATGGCTTCACTGGGGCTACCCACCGAGAGGCCGTGAGACCGAAGGAGCGCGAACAGCCAAGGGGTGTTGGCATACAAATCAGCCCGCCTGTCCTCTTTGCGAATGAAAGCCCGATAAGGATACAACCTGTCTACCTCAGGACGCCAGTCTGCCATGGCCGCGATGGGCTCTTCTACTGGCAAAGGGAGTTGCTGGAGAATCACCCTCTCACTGCTCACCCGGCATAAACCCCGAAGGGTCTTCACATAGTCATCCTTGTTGATCGGGGGCAACTTCAGCTCAACTTTCGTCCTGCGGCTTTTTACGAGTTTGCGGGCCTCTAGATAGGCCTTCACATCCGTATTAGTCCAAGATTTCAACTTCTTCAAATAAGAAGCATCAATATCAAGAATCGGCTCCGGTTGGGAAGCTAAGAACCTGTGCTCTGCCACGGCCCAGCACTCTCTCCGGGAGGCCCTGTAAAATCCCGTCCGCGCGTTCCACCACTTGATGTATTCAGGCGTGACGCGAGGGAACTGTGCGGGGGCGGGCACCCGGAAAGAAACGTCTTCGCAACGATGGAAAAAGTCCCACCATATCCGGGCGTCGTCATTGGACGTTTGCCCGGCCCTGTGCCTGTTGGGCAATGCAAATTGCGAGGAGGAATGTGGAATCTGCTGGTCGTAGCCGAAGTTCCGACTGAAACGGAATGGGTAATACGGCTCCAGCCACAGAATGCCGCTCTTGCGAAATACAAGGACACTAGGCCTTATGGCCAGTGCCCAATCAACCAACTCCGGCTCCAGAATAGGCCTGGTACAATTGGCCAGGGAAATCGGATGGATGTACTCCTCAGTTTCAAAGAGCTTGCACTGCCTCGTCCTGTTTGTCAATGGGCTCGAATGAGCAGCTAAGCTCCAGAAATGAAGAACCCCAGGCGAGTCCACGGGAAGACGGGTCAATTTACCCCGAATAGCATAAAGTTGCTCCATTAGCAATGATGGCTCGGCACTTGCAAACTCTATCATACGCGGGACCAGAGGAACCGCTTGTAATGCCCGAGGAGCTGCCTCCGGGAACAGGGTGCAGACCCAAGCATTAAAGAAATGTAACGGACCAACCGTCCGAAGGCTTCTGGGGAGGCGCGTTTTGTGCAAATCTCCCAACATCTTGTAAATAAGGCACAGGGCCACTGGGCAAAGAGACAGCTTGGTACCCCAAGCCATAAGACAGGCCGGATATATGGCTTCCGCCCTGATCACGCTCTCGTCACCTTGAGGGAGAGCAAAGGAACAAAGCCAATAAACCAAATATGCAGCACAGTGAGTCACTGCATCAACACCAGTAGGGTTTGGGTTTTCCCCCTGCCCTCCTCTCGAAGAAGATGAAGAAGCGGCCTGGCGTCGTACCCTCTTCTTCCGCTTCTGGGCCACCGGTGCTATCGGAGGAAAATCTTCATACTTGGTCTTCCCCTGGAAGAAATACTGAAGCCAAGTGCCCATCCGCACTCTTCGTTTCTCACCCGGCTTTCGAGCTTCTCTCGTGTCGTGCGACGAATGAAAGAGGGTGCGATACGCCTTCATCAGATATCGATAGGCGTAGCCCGCCATATACCGACCGTCACCGTCGGTCTGGTCCTTCAACCAGTCGGGCCAACAAACTTCCTCATACGGCTCTCCATCAATGGGTAGGCCGCTGAGCTGGGATAGACTCCACAAGTCTAAAGAGGTCTCCCCCTCCGAAGTATAGAAGGTGTTGTATTCGGGGCAAAACACCTCGATCATGCTGCAGCACAAGCCTCGGGAAATCGGATACCGATACCTTGAAGCATATACGCTGTGATAAACACCAGCTCTGGTCAAAAGAGGAGCATAATGATGCAGCACATAATCTGTGAATTCCACTGCTCCGGGCCTGAATGCGTGGGCGTCTGTGACTTTCAACTCAGCAAACCATCCCACGGAGATCTGGTGCTTGAAGCGAATCGCCAAGCAGTCCAGCAAGAATGACTCATCTCTATATCCCCATCTCAACGGGGCAAGGAATAGGCCAAAGATCGGCTTCTCCCGATCTACTCTGCCCGCGGAGTCATTCCACCGAGCAGGCACAAATTCAGGAGCTCTGGTCAACAGTCCGTCTGCCGGAGCCAGGTCTTGCAGCCCCAGCACAACGCTCCACTTCCTGACCTCCCCAGGGAGATAGATGGGTCTTCCCCGCGTTACGCATTCGGCCAAGCTGTCTCTCTCCACCAGTAGAGCCTGCTCGACCTTCCGCACGGTAAACACGTCCCGCTTCCCCTGAAGGTTGAAACGCCGAAGAAGGGACATCAGGTGTTTGTCCTTGGGATGATCCTTCCTGATCACGTCCTCTCTATTATAATGAAAGGAGTCACCCCCGAGGATAAGGAGACGACCGGTGTCTACGGTGTCCGTCTCCGAATCCGAGGACTCCGCAACTACGGCCACCTAACCGTGACCCCAGTCGAGAGAATTAACATTCTCCCATGTCACCACGGCACGAGAGGAAGAGCTGGATGCCATAACAACTGCGAAAAGAGCATATCAAACAAAAACAACGTCAGGAAATGGCTAATCAAAGACAAACTTCTGACAAAATTTCGGCAGAGTCTCCCCAGCACGGGAAATTGCCGAAGAAAAGCGGGAACGCGTCCACTGAGGAACGGTCCCTAAAAGACAGCCATCGGCATTACACCGAGGCCAGAGGGACACCCGGGGAAATAGCTCCGAGGGCAAACCCTACTAGAAGCCTCCCGGGGCCCAAAGAAAGGGTTATGAAACCCAAATGGACAACATCTCCACTCACCCGAAGGAAAATCGCCGCTCTCGGCGCCAGAAGGGGAGAAGAGAGGGAAGAGAGAGAAAAAAATTGGGCAAATGAGGGATGAAGAAGAAAAAGGGGAAGGCGAAAGCCTTATATGGAGGAGGCCCCCTTTCGTTAAACCGGCGCGCTATTTAGCGCGCCGGATTAACGGCCCTATAGCGAAAGGCGCGCCGGTAAAAGGCGCGCCGGGTCAAAGCGGGAAGCCAACAGTCGCGCCGGATTAAAGCCGAAGGGTCACAGGCCGCGCCGTATTAACGTCTGAATGGTGCCGGGTCAATGCCCGTGCCGAATTAAAGGCCATCCCAGGTGCCCGCCAATCAAAGGGGAGGTCAGTCCTGGTGAAATTCATCCGTCAGCCTTGCTGCACTCGTGCCTTGCTCGCAACACCCACGTCTGGGGGGCATTTGTTGGCACCTAAAATATGATCGTCGGCAACCAGGCCATAAGGACGAATGACCCGGCCCACCGAAGTACGGAAGCCGATGAAGATCAACATATTGAAGACTTCTCAAGCTGCCAGAGCCTCGAGTCACTCCGTATGGATACGGTGACTTCACCTCAGGAGAGCCGAGACGAATCCACAACCAACCGGCAGTGCGACCAAGCCTGCCCAATGAATCGGCATCGACTTTGTCGGGCTGTATCCACTATATCCGTTGTCCGACCAGGGCCAACGGTCTACCCGGTGGCTACCCACCTCATGAAAGGCTCTCCCGAGGATAAAGGAGTCCCCCCGGCTTCCCGAAACGGAGAACCGAAAGCTCTGACGGCGGAAGATCCCGATCACCCGGCATGGGCGCGGCTTCCCGTCAAGATGGGCCCACTAGTGGCCGAATGATCGCCCGGCTCAGGCGGAACTATCTCCCAGCTATCTAGCCTCCTAGAAAGCTCTGAGTACGAGCCCGGCCGGACCAACGGCATGGAGCATAGAGCCGAAGGCCGTGCCGGTAGAGAGCCCGCACGATCGAGATAAAGCTATCCAGAACTTCGAGAATGGCCGTACGCCAATCTAGGAGCTTCAACAGATCATGTCGTCGAAGTCTTAGTGAGCAGTGGCATAGTACATGTTCACGATGGCCCCGAGTTCATCGACTGGTTCAAGCATACAAGGGGCATTAGTCCGGCGCGCCTTAAACCGGCGTGCCCCTTACCCAATGCCTTTATCCCGGCGCGCCCCTTACCCAATGCCTTTATCCCGGCGCGCCCCTTATCTCCTGTCATTATCCCCGACACGCCCCTGCCTTCAGCCCTTTCCCCGGCGCGCCAGTTACCCTATCGAATGGCACCTTAAACCGGCGCGATAAGTTGATGAAGACTTCCCCGGCGCGCCAAAAGCTCACGCCGGATGAAGAGCCTCCAACCTGCTATATATAGGGGTGAGGTTCGAAGAAGAAAGAGGAGAGACGACACAAGGGAGAAGGCCTGTAAGGAAGAAAGAAAAGGGCAGAGAGCACAAAAAAAAGGAAGAGGGGGAGAGAGCTTTCCGAGGGAAAAGAGTTCTATCCGAGTGTTCTTCGGCGGCCACCTTCCCCTGTTCTGATTGAAGCCTTCCGGAGCCGGAGAAGAAGCTGGGGGCCGATACTCTGTTTTCTTTTGAAGCAGGTGGGCGCCAGTGCCCGTCGTCTCTATCTTCCGTAGGTTCTTCTCTCTCGGGGTTTTCCGTCCATCACTTGTAAGCAGAGAGGGGAGGGATGGCAATGATATGAGCCGACCCCTCCCCTCCTCTGTGATTTCTTCTCTACGACTGTGTATCCCCCTGTGAACGATGAACGGCGAGCAAGCGATGATGCTGGCGCCGGGATTCTTAATGTATAGATGAGGTGCCATTCCCGTTTCTAGGATGGCAATATGTCTATGAATGTCTGGACCGCGAGGTCGAATGAATGCCCAGAGCTTCTATCCTCTTCTCTATCTACGCCGATGTGGTTCTGAGTTCTTTCGTGCATGTCTTTTGATTCCGGTTTCCTCGAAGTACCGACCACGCCCCGAAGCACCGAGGGCTACAGAAATGACCCCTCCCCGGGGCCTTCTAATCGACCGTTCTCGGTTTTGATTCATGGACCTCTATGTTCCCCTTCATGGATAGGGATGTGCTTATGCGCATGCTTCTTCCTGCCGTGGTATCGAGAGTCTCCCCCCCCCCCCCATTAGTTCCTCCCTTTGTGCTATTGACTATTCGCAAGGTGGGAGTCATCGTCGGGATGGCTGGATGCATCCCCTTGAATGCTGCATCCTACCTGTTCGAGTCTATGCTCCTATGGCTGACCCATTTCACCCGGGCCTTTACTCCTCCTAATCACAGTCGTCCGAACCAGTCCGGGATTTTCACATACTGTTTTAACTACCCGGGGAGGGGGACATTCCCCCGTGGCTTCACGGAATTGCTGGGCAACTAAGGACTCTACCTCTCGGTGGTAGATGCTTCCCAAGCCCACAGCAGACAACAACAGGGGGGTCCTAACTCAACGAGCTCAGCCCCGATAATCTAAGACCCAATCGAGGTTAAGGGATGTACGCTCCTCGTAGGCTAGCCCTCGGAGCCCCATTCTCTTAACAGTCGGTCCCTTCAGCGGTTGTGCCATGATCTGTGGGTTATTCCCGTCATCAATGGCCCCGACCTTCTATTCTCACCCACGGAGTATTGGTGCCCCTTGTAGGCTAGTCCTCGGGGTATCCTATCTGATGGGATTTTGCTGGCTGTCACTGTACAGACCGGCGGTTTAGGGGCTTGCTCCATTAGTGAGCATGACCCCGCTTCTCCCCTGTAATCCTTCAGGTTCAGGGGAGATGCTGTCCAATTTTGGACAGATTAAGATTGAGTAATCTATAATGAAACGCTCGTTCTGGACCCAATTATCCCGGTGCTCGAGTGGGAACCTCGCACTGGCTTAATCACACCGTCCTTCAGGGTTCTGGACTTCAATTCAATAACCAATTGGCCCCAAATAACTTCAGAATCCTCACCCAAAACTTAACAAACCCAATAATTGCAAAATTCATAGAAAGAGTGGGTTGAACGGCGCGGCCTTAGCCGGCGCGCCCTAATCCGGCGCGGTACCCCCCCCCCCCCCCCGCGCCGGATTAACGTTAGACTCATTTCCATTTTTTTTTCCTTTGCGACTTTCCGGCGCGCCCCCAAGCCTTTGCGCGCCGTTTCAACACGATGGTCACCGCGCCGTATTAACATCTATACCTACGTTTCTCCGCGCCGTATTAACATCTATACCTACGTTTCGTCACGCCGTATAAGCTACGTATTGCAGAGTCACGCCGATTTTGAAGCCTCTTGTTGCTTTAATCGCTTATTAGCCCCCAGAGTGGACCCCGTCCCTCGGGGTTGGCGTTAATAAATCATAATGGATAATAAATTGAATAAGGGAGGGGCCAAGCGAGCCCAAATTATATTGTCATCATATCTTCATTACCACGTTCTCCGCCATGTACCGAGGATCCATAATTCCATAAACATATGCATCCTGCATGTCCTCGTCATGATCATCATGTAGCTCCTTTTAACCCGGCTTCGACAGCCCGCTATCTCGGCAATTAATCAAAGGTGTTCCCTCCTCGTGGGGGATGTAATTAACGCCATAGCCTTTATGGTATGGCGGACTGCTGGTCCCGACCGAACCTCACATTCGCCCGACATGGGTCAGAATGAGTGCACAATAGAATCGTCATGCATGTGACTGGCACGCCCGCGTCGTCAATCAGTCAGTTGACTACAAGTTAGTTAATTGGTTGATCGATACGCGAACGAAAAGGTGAAACGAAAGAAAGGAAAGAAAAAAAAGATGCGCGAACAGCCGTTCACGTAAATTGATTAATTTGATGATATCATTTAATAAATTAGAGTTGAAGGTCATGAGCATTAATTCTCCATTGCATAATTATGAGCATTTGTGATTTATGATAATTTTTATGGATTAAATTGCAATTATGTGTATGCAGGACGCTGAGGGCAATTGCAGAAGAAGCCGGGGGCAAAACAGTCCGAGCATGAGGAAGGGAAACCCTAGGGCGCCCTCCTCTTTCCCCCTTCAAGTTTGACGAAGTCAAATGCAGTCGCCACCTATTTTTGTTGGAGGGAAAAGAAAATTCAAGTTTTAAATTGATAAAATCAAGGAAGATATTGAGGAGAGAATTAAGGAGGAGATTGGGGGAGAATCTCCGCCCATTTAGGAAACTCCAAAAGGTGGCGCCCAAAACCCTAGAAAGGGGGGCACCCACCTCCTATTTCTCTCCCCCATCCATCACATTCCCCTTAAATCCCATCCATCCATCTTCTTTTGATGTAATCTCCACCTTCCATTGACCCTATTTTACCTATAAATACCCCATTTGTTGGAGAAAGAAGGATCTTTTGGATTTTGGGCTTGCTAGAGAATTTCCTAAAGCATTTTCTCCCTCTCCCTTCACCCTAGTTCACCCCTATCCCTATTCTCCTCTCCCTAGGACGTCCTCCCCCTCTCCCTATCAACCCTAGGCCGCTCCTTGGCTCTCTCCCTCTCACATCTTCACCCTAGGTCACCCTAGCTCTCTATCTCCTTCCTCCATCTCCCTTTCACCTAGTGCATCCATAGCATCTTTTCACTTTCACATCTAGATCACCATAGCCTCTCCTCTACCTCCTCCTTACCTCTCCATATCCCTCTCTCCCTCTCCCCCTAGATATCTCTCCTCCCTCTATGTAACATCCTCAAAAGGCAGCTCCAACGGCGAAGGTGACGTCCACACGGCGTAGGGCATCTTCCATGAGGTTGTTCGTGATCCAAGGCCAAAGAGGGACGGCACCATTATTACCATTACTGCTACCATCATCATGCCTCAAGCTCCTCTTATTTTTATTTCTTTAGTTTCATTTTACTTCATTGTAATCTCATCGTATTTTTATTGTAAGCTTGTCTTGCATTTCATGTACTCTTTTCTTTAAGTTAATGAAAGAAGTGTTCATTTGATCTAGATCTTGCTCATCTTCCCTCTCTTCCTCCTTCTTCTATCTCTTCTTTTTCACTTTATGTAATTATTTTCTATAGCGTAGGCTCATAATCATAGGCGTTTTTAATTAATTGTTAGAATCGTTCTTTGTTTAATCATTCTCTTTGAGCTACAAAAATCACAAATATTTTCCAAAGGATTCTAATATTTTTAACTTTAAAAATCTCTTCTTTCCTGTGGATTCCACCCTTCTCGCCACCATATTACGTCTTACTTTCATCTAGTGTGAGTTAGAATTTTGAGATTGGCACGCGTGTTTTTAAACGACGAACTTTCGCATATCAATTTTGGCGCCGTTGTTGGGGAAGAATGATGATTTTTGACTTAAGAACTTTATTTTCCTTATGTTTATAGTGTACTAATAAAGTTCTCTTTTCTTATTTTTACAGAAAAAAAAAGAAAAAAAGGAGAAAAAATCAGGTCTGAAAATCCATAAAAATAATATGTCAAGAAATCTGTCGCAGAAAGTAGAAGCGTAGGTGCAGAGGACAGAAAGTAGAAAATTCAGAGAAAATAACTATCACATAAAGCAAAAATCTGCAAGCGAAAGTCCTGTTCTAAAGAAAGAAAGTCCAAAAAGAAAACAAAATCAGAAAAGGAAACCAAAAAAAAATCAGAGGTAAGCTGTCCTTTCCTGCTTTTGTCTTTTGATTGAGTCATTTATTTCAAAAAAAAAATCTTTCATTTAAGTTTCATTTCTCTTCTTTCATATCTTGTGGCTAGATAGGGTCATTAAACAAAAATCACTTGAACTTCAATAAAAATCTTCATTGCAAGAGTAGAACCCATACTTGCATGTTTTAGGTCATGCATCATTTCAGATAGAATTTCTCTTGTTATTTAATTTTTGTTAATTACATTTTTGAAGATTGCGGGGGTAAAGTGAGTTCTTCCAAACTTCTTCTTGAACACATGCTCATGCATATTTGCATAGAACCCCTTATTTGAATTTGTGGTGTTGCATTTCATTTTAAATTATCTTAAGGGTAAAACCCATAATCATATAAGGTGGGGATTTGATCACCCTTCTTTGGCCCACAAACCACAATCCCTGCATCTTACATAACCCAAACTAAATAAAATTCAGTATACATTGGCCCTAGAGTTCACATTGAGATTTGGGTCCACTTAGGCCCATTATCAATTTGGAAACTGGTGTCTAGGAAAGAGGTCCAATGGCAAACGCATTAAGCGGACTTGTGGTTATTTAATTAGATCTCTACGAAAGTAGAGAGAGCCTCCCACAACCCCACCTCTTACCTTGCTAGTGGACAAATTTGATAGTGAACTTGGGCTGAGTTTAAGTTGATTTGTGAGAAAGCTAACATTGAGTCCACTTAGTGGTTAGAACCTAAGGGAGATTGTGTTTGCACCACTATCTAAGGTTGGTGTCTAAGCAAGGGGTTAAAAGGCTACGCCTAAGTGGATTCGTGATTCATTAATTAGGAGCTTGCGAAAGCAAGGGGAACCTCCCACGATCCTACCTCTTACCTGGCCAACTTGAAGGTCGGTGTGTGCAAGATTACAATTGAACTTTGAGGAATTCTCACTATTTGTGCTTCTAAGTCCAAGGAGCCCTAGGTCTCGTAGGTTAATTCGTTGAACAAGTGTTTGTAAAAAAAATAAAAATAAAAACAAATCAAAATTGATTAATTTCTTGGGGTTCATGCATGGTAGAAGATCCCAACATCCACATTTAGTTGAACCTATCCAAGAAATTGAGAGAGTGATCCACCAAGCCCAAAACCAAGCCCAAAATCCAATTCAACAAATGGCTAATCAAGGTGAATTGCCCAAGCAGATGAAGAAATACTTTATTCCTTCTAGCTACCAACCTTCCACATGTATCCATCCTCCGGATGTGCCAATGGTCCAATATGAGATAAAATCTAGCACTATCCAAATGCTCCCTTCATTCCATAGGCTTACAAATGAAGACCCATATAAGTATCTAGATGAGTTCCTGGAAATATGTTCCACTGTGAAAATTTAGAACTTCACAGATGATGCCCTAAGGTTGACCTTTTTCCCCTTCTCTCTGAAAGACAAAGCCAAATACTGGTTAGGGACCTTAGGAAGACCCATTCAATCATGGGAAGAGATCCAAAAAAAAATTTTGAAAAAATTCTATCCTATAGGTCGGACCAATACCATGAGAAGAGCCATTATGGGTTTTGCTCAAACCCCCGGGGAAGTGATATATGAGTCTTGGGAGAGAATGAAGGAATTGTTGAGAAAATGCCCACACCATGGGCTATCAAAATGGCAAATTGTGCAGATTTTCTATGAGGGATTGACTGAACCTTATAGACAAATGGTTAATGCTTCTTGTGGAGGTACTTTTATGAGCAAAAGTGAGGAAGAAGCCTATGATCTCTTTGAAATGTTAAGTGAAAATTCAGTAAATCATGCTTCTCTCTCCTCATATGAAAGGTCAGTGGGGCCATCGAGAAAAGTTGGGATGTATGAGGTGAAAGATAGGGGAGAGTTTGAGCCTAGATTAGATGTGAATGCCCTAGCTCAAAAACTAGAAAAAGTTGACATGTTAACCCATCAAGTTGGCGAACTCATTAAGTTAAACAAACAAACTTTCAATACCCAATCACAACCATCTTTCCACTCTTGCCAAGGTCAAGTCCAGGAACCATGTGTGCTATGTGAGGGCCCAGCCCATCAGGTTGACGAATGTCCTGCGGCGGCTAAATTACCCCCTGCCATCTAGGAGCAAGTCTATGTAGCCCAAGGACTCTCTAAGCCCAACCATGATCCATTTTCAAACACATACAATCCGAGCTGGAGGAATCACCCGAACTTCTCTTGAAAATCCTAGCATATCCAAAATTTCCAACCAAAGTCCCAATCTCAGGCCCATTTTCAAAATCAAACTTTCCACAAGGGCCAATTGTCACAGAAATTATCAAATCATTCTCAGCCCCCTTACGGCCAACCATCTTATGGCCATCCCTCATTTGTTCAGCCCGCATATGGGTAATCTTCATATCCTGTATCAGTTTACCAACCTCCTATTTTATCTCTGCCAGTGGCCCAGAATGATGACAAAATCAATCAATTACAACAGCTCATTCTGGCCCAAAATCAATCTTTCCAAGCCTAAATGGTGGAGATGAAGGCCCAGATTGGCCAACTGTTAGAAACCAATGTGAGGAGAGAACCGGGCCAACTTCCAAGCCAACCCATGCCTAGAAATTATCCTCCGGGTTTTCAACAATAGCCCCTTTCATCTATCCCTCAAGGATAATTTTCACAAGGCCCAAATCCTCCTAAGGGCCCAAAATTTGAGAATGCCAAGGCCATCTCGGCTTTAACAAATGGTAAAATTCTGTCAGACCCATATCAGACCCATGAATCCAATCAAGCCTCATCCAGTCAAGTCAATGAAGAACAACAACAAGAAGAAGAACCCATTCCCATCCCTAGGAAAAGGAAAAGAAAAAGTTGAAGAATCCCCTGATAACTACAAGCCCAAAGTCCCTTTTCCACAAGCTCTAGAAATATGCAAGGAGAAAAGAAAGTAACAAACCCAGGCAAAAAATAAAGAGTTAATGGACTTATTTAAACAAGTTCACATCAACATACCCTTGGTAGATGCAATCCAACATGTGCCTGCCAATGCAAAATTTCTCAAAGAGCTTCGTACCCAGAAACGAGAGCCTAAAACAAACCCCAAGAAAGTTCTTTTATCTGAAGAGGTGAGTGCTATTCTCCTAAATCAATTGCCCCAGAAAATGAAAGATCATGGTCCACCACTCATCTCATGTGTCATTAAAGGAACCACTTTTAACAAGACTTTCTTGGACCTAGGGGCAAGTGTGAACCTACTGCCCATTTCTGTATATGAGACATTCAAAGTAGGTGAATTGAAACCAACTCCACTGATCCTTCAGCTAGCAGATAGATCCCTTAGGACACCTAGAGGGATGGTTGAAGATGTTATTGTCATGATAGACACTTATTATTTTCCAGTTGACTTTGTCATCCTTGATATGGAACCATTCCATGATTTGAAAAATAGCCCAATCATATTGGGCCGACCTTTTCTAACTACTGCCAATGCAAACATAAATTGTAAGTCTGGACTGATGGACATTTCTTTTGGGGACCAGAAAGTGTCCTTCAACATCTTTAGAGCGTCTGATCAGATGCAGGATAAGGATGATTGTCTTTCAGTTGACGTGATTGATAGCATCTTAGAAATATCCCCGCTGGTCCAACCTGAAGAAGGTGAACTACTTGAGGACACTCTAGATGCCCATGCAGTTGATATAGGAGAGAGGGCCCAGCGGCCCAATAACTGTGAAACACTTCCTGAATTGGGCCCAGAACCCACTATTCATTCTCTTTCAACTCCTCCTCAGTTGGAACTTAAGCCCTTACCGGACTCCCTCAAATATGTCTCTTTGGGCCCGTCCGAGACTCTACCTGTGATCATAGCTTCTGACCTTAGCCCTACCTAGGAGGAACAACTTGTTGAAATTCTCAAAAGTCACAAAGGTGCCATAGGGTGGTCAGTAACTGATTTAAAAGGGATAAGTCCTACCACATGCATGCATCACATTTATTTAGAGGAGAATGCTAAGCCTAGCAGGGAGATGCAGAGGAGATTGAACCCAATCATGATGGAAGTGGTCAAAAAGGAGATTGTGAAATGGCTAGATGCAAGTATCATTTATCCAATTTCTGATAGTAATTGGGTCAGCCCAATTCATATTGTACCAAAGAAGTCTGGGTTGACGGTGGTAAGAAATGAGTAGGGGGAGGAAATGCCCACTAGGCCTACCACGGGGTGGAGAGTCTGCATTGACTACAAAAAATTAAATGCCATGACAAATAAAGATCATTTCCCACTCCCATTCATTGATCAGATTCTAGAGAAATTGGTCGAGCAACAATATTTTTATTTTCTAGAAGGATACTCGGGGTATAATCAAGTTGCCATTTACCCCGAAGATCAAGAAAAAACCACCTTCAAGTGCCCATATGGCACATTTACCTTCCGGAGAATGCCATTTGGTCTCTGCAATGCACCAGCCACATTTCAAAGGTGCATGATGGCAATCTTTTCTGATGTGACACAAGTGATGAGGAATGTAGTAGGTGAATGTGGACCCTTGGACCTTATTCGCAAACACAATTGTAAGACTCGAGATTGATTGGAAATCACCGACCCACCGTGCACACCCGTTACCCGTGGTGACTCGGTGATGCCGAGTCGAGGTGGTGGAACAAGACCCTTGCCGGTAGAGGGCCAGCAAGACTATGGTTTTCCCTCCCGAGGGTACGGTTCCCATGATCAAGGGCGGGCCAGGTGCCTTGGGGGCACAGGTCACTCTCTCACTTTAGCCCACGGTGACCACACATAAGCTAGAAGCTCCGGGAACGAGCGCTCTCTCACCGACCAGCGGACCAATTTCGCAGATATTAAATGAACAAATTCTGAGGAGAGCAAGGGCAGAAGCTTACCTGGTTGGTTTGAAGAAACCAACCCCGTTCGGAGACGATGGGCGAGCGGGGAAGTGTGGGTTCCCCGCACACTGCGCCGATGAAGCTTGATCCCTGTAAATATTTACAAGCACTACGCCTCACGCAGGAGAGGGGACTTGGGGTGGGGAAATTTGGATTACAATCAAACACTACCTCCACACAGGGAGGGGCGGTAAGCCGGCCAGGCGGGGAGAAAAAAAAGGGACTACGATTGGAGCCGGGTCACCCTTTCGGAGTTCTGCCTGCTGATTCTGCCTGCTGATAGGTCCTCGCTGTCGACTCCGCTGTGCTCACTGCCGGACTCAGAAGTGGATGGGACCAGCGTTGAAATGTCGGTGGCTAACCCAGGGTAGACCCTGAATTTTTTTGGCACCAGAAGTTATCGACGCTGGCCGGGACAGACGCTGGACTGGCGCTGCTCTGCTCTGCCTTGGACTGTGTTCAGGTTGTTGCAGCAGGTTGGCGACTTTACCACGATCGCTCCCGTGATCCAATCGAGACGGGATCAGGATGGTTGCGAGCGTGGTCAAATCCTCTTCGATCAGAAACCAAGATGGGCACCAGACGTGGTTGGAGCAGGGAGGTGGAACCCGAAGAGTGAGAGGGGGTCTGATCAGTCCCTGACAGGACTGGCCTGCGCACCTGGGGAAAATAATTCGCAACGGGGAGCTCTTAACTCCAAACGAGGTCCTGCTTGCTGTGTTGGATAGAGGACTGGTGTATCTTCTCCCTGGTCAAGTGTCGCGCCAAGGGGTGCCAAGGTGTTGCCGCAGGAGCTTCTGAAAGTCGCCTCTGGTTGCAGTCTGGGCCAGATCTGCGCAGTCGGGGGAGAATGGTTCTCCCGGGCAACCCCGGACTCAGAATGGAGCGGGATCACCTCGCCTGCGAAGCCGACCGGAAGACCTTTTCAGAGATTTATGGTACGTCTCCAGGCGATTCCGGACAACTCCGGGGATGGTTCTGTAAGTCGTCCTTTCCACTGCTACCTGCAAGCTGAGCAGTGCAAAGGTGTTGTTGGTGGAAATAGGTTGGTGTGGAGTGGAGGGGTAGCAAGGAGGGGTGAAAGGGTGTTGGTAGTTGTTGGGGGAGGGTTGGTCAGGGGTGGTGAGAGGGGAGGAGCAGGGAGAGTAGAATGCTTTAGGGGGGGGTGGGGTGAAGGGCGGCGCAAATGGGCTTTGGGGATGGTGGTGGTGGTGGTCGGCCAAGGCCAAAGGGGAGGGGAGGAGGGTGATGGGGGACGCACCAAGTGGGGGGGAAGGGGGATTCAAATCCCCTAGGGGAAGTGGAGGGGCGTGTGGGGGAGAGGAATGGGTGCTTGAGAAGAGGGAAGGGTGCTTTGGAGATTGTAAGGGGGCCTAGGGAGGTGAAAGGTTGCTTGGGGATATGGTGTGATTAATGGTGGAGTTGAATGGGCCTTGGGAAGGTGAAGGGTTGGGCTGAGGTGGAGGATGATGTGGCAAGGGGGAGGAGAGAGAGGGGAGGTCGAAGTTGGGAGAGAGAGGGGAGGAGGGAGAGAGAAGAGAGAGAGGGGTTCGCCCCCTTCTTGTAGAGTGAGAGAGAGAGATAGTGAGAGAGAGAGAGGGAGCACAAGAGTTTCAAGATTTAATTCAAACTTTCATTACTTCCAAAAGGAGGGTTTGGGGCCCTATTTATAGGGAACTCAAAATTTACAAAAAGTCCCTGCTAGAAAGACTAATGACACATTTCTAGGGGGAAAGGGGTGCAGGTGGGCCAAGCCTAAGTGATTGGGCCCAAAACCCACATGATGACCACATGACTTAGGAAAATAACTACATAACATAGGTACTAGACTCAAATAAAAGACAAATTACATCAAAATGACTCAAAATAAAGACAAGAAGTACACCAAAGTGATCCATCAAAGTGCTGTGGAGGCCTAGATGACATGGAGCTCAAGTCTGGCCCTCATCGAAAGGAAGGGAAGTCCCGAGCCAAAGGGAATCATGGGTGATGTCCCCATCATTTCCCCCGGGCCGCGAAGAGCTCGAGTCTATCGAGTAGGGGGCCTCCCTACTGCGATACTGCTTCAATAGGTCGGGGTCCAACGGCTGGAGATCCTCCCGACTCACCCAGGCATCATCCGAAGGTGGCCGTCCCTTCCACCTAACCAGATATCGCTCATACGCCTTGCTCCGTATGGTAGTGATCTGTTCATCGAATATCCGCTCCACTTGATCACGCTGGTTCCTCAGGCCGGATGGAGCTCTCGTTTGGGTAGGGACTCTCTCAAGGGGTGGGATAGGCTGGATCTCCTCACTGGGTGTCACCGTGGGACCCTTGTAGGGCACCAGGTCAGCTACATTGAAAGTAGGACTTACTCCGTATTCCTCGGGGAGGTCCAACACATAAGCATTAGTGCCAAGGCGTCTCAACACTTGAAAGGGGCCTGCTCCACGAAACCTCCACTTTGAGATATTTCCAGGAAATAACCTCTCAGTTCTCACCATCACAAAATCACCGACTTGGAATTCTTGGTGGCGGCGGTGGGAATCAGCTGACTTCTTATAAACCTCATTGCTCTTGTTGATTTGTTTGCGAACGGTGCCATGCAGTGTCATGAATGATGATCCTCTAGAGATGAAGGGAGGGCCTGGACAACCAAATTCAGCCCTATCAAGTGTTACGTTGTTTTTGACGGGATTTGGAGGACTGGGGCATCCATAAATGGTTCTATCAGGTATGGGTGTAGTGAATGCTGGAGGACCCGGACTTCCATGCATACTCCTATCATGCATAAGATGGATGATGAGTGGGGGAGGACCTGCATATCCAAATGTAAACCCATCGTGCACTGGCCCTAGTGTATGTGTGACACAAAAGAGATGACTAGTCTTACCACATGATGCAAAATGTTGTGACACATGCATTCCTATCAAGATGGTCCCATCTTTAGGTGGGGGTTGATTTGGGGGTTTCCACTCATGGGGGTCGAAGGGGTCCCAGAAAGTGGACATCTTGGGATGGGTCACTTCCTCATTTCCTAGGTGGATGTCACCCTTGGTCATGGCTCTCATAGTGTGGGCTAAGTTTTGGAATGGGTGGATTAGGTTCGACATGGTGGGTGAGGGTAGGAGAGAGTGGGTGGTGAGTGAAGAATACTCGGAAGCCCATAGGAAGTGGCCAAAAGGCTCAAGATGGGTTAAGGGGCGGGCGACGTGGAGGTGGGCTTTAATCCAAGTGATCGACCTAGGGTCCCTAGTACACATAGGGAAGTGTGAATCATGAACCTGGCGGGCCCCAACGCAATGCTCCTTGCAAAGGGGGGAGGGGTAGGGAAAGGGGTAGGAGGGCAAGGGGGTGGTATAAAACTCATCAGGCTCGGGTAGGAACAATAAGAGCTTACTCGTGCAAGGACCCTTGGTGTAAATGGAGGTGATGGACCCGATAGAGGGGTGTGAGAAACTAAGGTATCCCATGTCGCTTGCTCCTAAGGCCCATATGTTTGTCACCTCTATTTGCCTAAGTATACCTTTAATCAAGTCCCTCATGGCTCCTACAAAGAAAAACGAATGGCAGGTTGTGTGGAATGGTGGGGTGGGCACGATTGGGTCGTGGTTATCCATGGAGGGATGCATGATGTGGAGGAGGAGGTCTTGCTTTAGCCACTCAAGGAGGGGTTCCCCTAAAATCACAATTCTCATGGAGGGATGGGTGGGGGGACTTGGGTGGTCATCTGGCAACTCTCGGGGAAGGGTGCACCCAGTTAGGCTCAATGGGTTTTCTTTGGGTAGGGATGAGTTCTCTTGACCCAACTCTTGGCATTGGGCTTCATATTCTTCTTCCTAATCTAGGGGAGCCTCATGGATTTCGGTGACCTCCTCAAGTTCCCATTTGATAGGGGTAACTATTTCTTCCTTCAATATGTTGGACATCTCTTGTGAAGGGCACTGATTGATGGAGTGTCCTAAGCCTTTACACTCAAAGCATTGTTGTCTATTCCCCTGGGTGGTCTCACCCACACTTGGTCCATTGGAACTCCCTTCTTGTCGGGGCATGTTTTGACTAGGGGTGACCCTTGTCGGAGGAGGGGTGGAAGGAAGATTAGTGGACCGAAATGGGGTACTCCTACTTGGACATGGTTTGGGGGTCTTCAAGAGTGGGGCTGGGTTGGGATGGGGTCCCATGTCCTTGGGATCATCCGGCCGGAGAGTGAACCTAGGAGGCCTAGAGAATCGCATCATTCTGGAGGGATGGTTATCCAAGTTATCCCGGGGACGTCTCTCCTCACGCCCGCAATGTTGGGGCCTCTCATAGTCATAATAGGGATCATAGTCTAACCTTTTCCTATCATACTCATCCCGTGGAGGCAAGACTCTAAGGCCAGGTTCCTAAGTGGGGGTTCATTGGCTTCCCATCCAAATTCATCCCGAGGTGACCAAGCTCTAGGGCCGTGGTTCCTTTTTGCTTCAATCCGATCAAGTCGGGTGGTGAGGGTATCTAGACAGTTATGAAGTTTGTTGATGACAGCGTCAAATCGGTCCATTGGGTCTTGGGGCGTTTCCCTAGGGTGGTCATGCAAGGAGCGTTGGAAAACGAGATGCAAGGGAGACCCAAATGCCAAAGCCCTAGGACTAGACTCGTAGAGACAAGTCTAAAACTTGCTCTGATACCATATTGATGTGACACAAGTGATGAGGAATGCAGTAGGTGAATGTGGACCCTTGGACCTTATTCGCAAACACAATCGTAAGACTCGAGATTGATTGGAAATCGCCGACCCACTGTGCACACCCGTTAACCGTGGTGACTCGGTGATGCCGAGTCGAGGTGGTGGAACAAGACCCTTGCCAGTAGAGGGCCAGCAAGACTATGGTTTTCCCTCCCGAGGGTACAGTTCCCACGATCAAGGGCGGGCCAGGTGCCTTGGGGGCACAGGTCACTCTCTCACTTTAGCCCACGGTTACCACACATAAGCTGGAAGCTCCGGGAACGAGCGCTCTCTCACCGACCAGCGGACCAGTTTCACAGATATTAAATGAACAAATTCTGAGGAGAGCAAGGGCAGAAGCTTACCTGGTTGGTTTGAAGAAATCAACCCCGTTCGGAGATGATGGGCGAGCGGGGAAGTGTGGGTTCCCCGCACACTGCGCCGATGAAGCTTGATCCCTGTAAATATTTACAAGCACTACGCCTCACGCAGGAGGGGGGACTTGGGGTGGAGAAATTTGGATTACAATCAAACACTACCTCCACATAGGGAGGGGCGGTAAGCCGGCCTGGCGGGGAGAAAAAAAAGGGACTACAATTGGAGCCGGGTCGCCCTTCCGGAGTTCTGCCTGCCGATTCTGCCTGCTGATAGGTCCTCGCTGTCGACTCCGCTGTGCTCACTTCCGGACTCAGAAGTGGATGGGACCAGCGTTGAAATGTCGGTGGCTGACCCAGGGTAGACCCTGAATTTTTTTGGCGCCAGAAGTTATCAACGCTGGCCGGGACAGATGCTAGACTGGCGCTGCTCTGCTCTGCCTTGGACTGTGTTCAGGTTGTTGCAGCAGGTTGGCGACTTCACCACGATCGCTCCAGTGATCCAATCGAGACGGGATCAGGACGGTTGCGAGCGTGGTCAAATCCTCTTCGATCAGAAACCAAGATGGGCACCAGACGTTGTCAGAGCAGGGAGGTGGAACCCAAAGAGTGAGAGGGGGTCTGATCAGTCCCTGACAGGACTGGCCTGCACACCTAGGGAAAATAATTCGGAACGGGGAGGTCCGAACTCCAAACGAGGTCCCACTTGCTGTGTTGGACAGAGGACTAGTGGATCTTCACCCCAGTCAAGTTTCGCGCCAAGGGGTGCCAAGGCGTTGCCGCAGGAGCTTCTGAAAGTCGCCTCTGGTTGCAGTCTGGGCCAGATCTGCGCAGTCGGGGGAGAATGGTTCTCCCGGGCAACCCCGGACTCAGAATGGAGCGGGATCACCTCGCCTGCGAAGCCGACCAGAAGACCTTTTCAGAGATGTATGGTACGTCTCCAGGCGATTCTGGACAACTCCGGGGATGGTTCTGCAAGTCGTCCTTTCCACTGCTACCTGCAAGCTGAGCAGTGCAAAGGTGTTGTTGGTGGAAATAGGTTGGTGTGGAGTGGAGGGGTAGCAAGGAGGGGTGGAAGGGTGTTGGTAGTTGTTGGGGGAGGGTTGGTCAGGGGTGGTGAGAGGGGAGGAGCAGGGAGAGTAGAATGCTTTAGGGGGGGTGGGGTGAAGGGGGGCGCAAATGGGCTTTGGGGATGGTGGTGGTGGTGGTCGGCCAAGGCCAAAGGGGAGGGGAGGGGGGTGATGGGGGACGCACCAAGTGGGGCGGAAGAGGGATTCAAATCCCATAGGGGAAGTGGAGGGGCGTGTGGGGGAGAGGAATGGGTGCTTGGGAAGAGGGAAGGGTGCTTTGGAGATTGTAAGGGGGCCTAGGGAGGTGAAAGGTTGCTTGGGGATATGGTGTGATTAATGGTGGAGTTGAATGGGCCTTGGGAAGGTGAAGGGTTGGGCTGAGGTGGAGGATGATGTGGCAAGGGGGAGGAGAGAGAGGGGAGGTCGACGTTGGGAGAGAGAGGAGAGGAGGGAGAGAGAAGAGAGAGAGGGGGTTCGCCCCCTTCTTGTAGAGTGAGAGAGAGAGATAGTGAGAGAGAGAGAGAGGGAGCACAAGGGTTTCAAGATTTAATTCAAACTTTCATTACTTCCAAAAGGAGGGTTTGGGGCCCTATTTATAGGGAACCCAAAATTTACAAAAAGTCCCTGCTAGAAAGACTAATGACACATTTCTAGGGGAAAGGGGCGCAGGTGGGTCAAGCCCAAGTGATTGGGCCCAAAACCCACATGATGACCACATGACTTAGGAAAATAACTACATAACATAGGTACTGGACTCAAATAAAAGATAAATTACATGAAAATGACTCAAAATAAAGACAAGAAGTATACCAAAGTGATCCATCAAAGTGCTGTGGAGGCCTAGATGACATGGAGCTCAAGTCTGGCCCTCATCGAAAGGAAGGGAAGTCCCGAGCCAAAGGGAATCATGGGTGATGTCCCCATCATTTTCTGACATGGTGAGAGAGTTCCTGGAAGTATTCATGGATGATTTATCGATATTTGGGGACTCTTTCGAAAACTATTTGAATAATTTGAAAAAGGTGCTTGGTAGATGCATTGCATCCAATTTGGTGCTTAGCTGGGAAACGAGTCACTTCATGGTGAAAGAGGGCATAGTCTTGGGCCATGTAGTTTCTACTCGGGTTAGAGAGGTCGACAAGACAAAAATCAACCTCATTTCCAATCTTCCTTCATCCACCTCGGTTAAACATATTCGCTCTTTCCTTGGCCACGCTGGCTTCTATCGCCGGTTCATTCAAAATTTCTCTCAAATTGCCCGACCTCTGACTCTCCTCCTAGCTAAAGATGTCCCATTCCATCTTGATGAACCATGTTTAGAGGCTTTCAAGATTTTGAAAGAGGCCCTGACCAAAGCTTCTATTCTTCAGCCACCTAATTGGTCTCTTCCCTTTGAGATCATGTGCGATGCCTCTGATTTTGCTATAGGCGCAGTTCTGAGACAGAGGATTGATAAGCGCCCCGTAGTGATTTACTATGCTAACTGCACACTTGGCGATGCTCAACTGAATTACACCACCACGGAAAAATAACTCTTGGCCGTAGTGTTTGCCCTGGAGAAATTTTGATGCTATCTTTTAGGGGCCAAAGTCATTGTCCATTCTGATCACTTTGCTCTTAAATACTTGTTGACTAAGGAAGAGGCAAAACCTAGGCTCATCAGATGGATCTTATTGCTCCAAGAATTTGATCTAGAGATTCGAGACAAAAAGGCTTCCGACAATGTGGTTGCTGATCATCTCTCCTGAATTCTCATTCGTGAATGTGAGCCCATGACATAGGCATTCCCTGATGAGCACCTTCTAGCAATTTCTCACACCTCACCTCCTTGGTATGCCCATATTGTGAATTATAAAGTAGTCGGCCAACTTCCCGAGGGGTGGACCAAAAGTGACAAGGATAGATTCTTCTCTCAAGAAAAGTACTACATCTGGGAAGACCCTAAACTTTTTAAAATCTCTCCTGATCAAATCATTAGAAGATATGTCCCCGAGGAGGAGCAACAAAGTGTTCTAAACTTCTGCTATACTCTTACTTATGGGGGGCATTTCTCACGGAAGAAAACAGCTGCTAAGGTTTTATAAAGTGGGTTTTACTGGCCTTAACTATTTAAAGATCCATAGGAGTTTAGCAAGGGGTGTTTGAGGTGTCAAGCTACGGAAAACATGGCTAGAAGGGACAATGATGCCACTAAATCTAATTCTCGTGGTTGAAATTTTTGATGTTTGGGAGATTGATTTTATGGGGCCTTTTCTGGCATCATTTGGCAATGAATACATTCTTGTGGCTATGGATTATGTTTCAAAATAGATAGAAGCTGTGGTTACCCAAACCAATGATCACAAAGTTGTGATGAAGTTCATCCAATCCAATATCTTTGCCAGGTTTAGGTGGCCTAAATCTATCATTAGTGATGGGAGATCCCATTTCACTCATGCCCAATTTCGAGCCTTACTTCGCAAGTATGTGATCACCCATAAAATTGTTACCCCATACCAGCCCCAAATAAGTGGGCAAGTGGAGGTCTCCAATAGGGAGATTAAAAACATTTTGTAAAAGTCCGTTAGGCCTGATAGGAAAGACTGGTCTGAAAGATTGAATGATGCTCTTTGGGCCTATAGGACTACCTTCAAAACTCCCATCGGTATGTCACCATATAGGTTGGTATTTGGAAAAGCCTGCCACTTACCCGTGGAATTGGAACATAGGGCTTATTGGGCCATCAAACAAGTCAACCTTGACTCAACCCAAGCTAGTGCCCATCGAGCCTACAGTTGAGTGAATTGAATGAACTGCACAATGAACCCTATGAGAATTCCAAGATTTACAAAGCCAAAACGAAATCATTTCATGATAAACACATTGTGAGGAAATCCTTCTAACCAAATCAAAAAGTTTGACTCTTTAACTCTAGGCTGCGTCTGTTCCTAGGAAAATTGAAATCTAAGTGGGATGGGCCGTTTATTGTTCTAAAAGTTTATGACTATGGGGCTGTCAAGATTTTGGATCCTAAAAATGGTCAAACTTCCACTGTTAATGGCCAATGCCTCAAACATTATGTGGAGCACCAACAAAATTCTCAACATGAATCCATTGAGTTAAGTGAACCATCATGAGCATGCATGTGTCTAGCTGAAGATGTTAAATTTAGCACTTATTGGGAGGCAACCCAATTACTCTTTCTCATTTCAAAAAAAAAGAAAACAAAAAAAAATAAAATGAGTTCTTCTTTTGTCTTAGGAGCATGGAGCATTATGTCTTGGTGGAGGCATCGCCTTTCTCAGGTTGTATCTCTTCTCTCTAGCACTTTTCATGGCTTTACTTCATTTCTATATCTTGTTCATGCCATTGTGGACAATGTCACCTAAGTTGGGGGGGGGATAACTCAATTTTGTCCAAAAATCCTTTTCAATCTCAAAATGTTTGCAATCTTCCATAACACTCATAACAAGTGTTTCATGTTCATGTTTTATGATGATAAACTTTTCTTAGAATGATAATATTTAAAGTGTTACTTGTGAAAGTAGCAAGTTAAAGGGGTGAATTAATTGGTTATGTCTTTAGCCTTTTCCTCATAATACATTTGAAATTCTATTGAACTTGCATACAATTGCACAATAATGAGATTATTGGACTTCAAACATAGGGGTAACGGGAATTTTGCTTAGCACTTAGGGATGATTGATTTTCTGCACACTCTTTGAAGAGAATTTGTGAGGAAAAAGCTGCCTGCTAAAAATAAGAAACTATGAAAAATGCCCCTGATCCTAGTAACCGGGCCTGCTTCACCTAACAAGTCTTGAGGTTCGCGTCAAACGGTGAAGGGACCCCTGATCTTAGTAACCGGGCCTGCTTCACCTAACAAGTGTTGAGGTTCGCGTCAAATAGTGAAAGAGGTATGCAATACAATGTAAAATAAAAAAAAATGAAGGCAGTGTGAAGCTACCAAAAGTCAAAGAACTGATTTGAAGTATGCAGAATTGAAACGCATCTTTAAGTGAGAGGTAGAAAACTCCTTCATCTAGATTGTTTGGTAGCCACTAATCAAGTTATATCACTTCTACACAAAGGAATATTTAATTTTGAGTGTATCCTCAAAAAAGGTCTAAACACATGGACTGATGAAATTTGTTCGGAATACATACTACTTGAACTTGTAATACTCCAAAGTCTAAATCGTTATGCATAATCTTCTTACCCTGAACTGTGACACATGAGTGTTTGCTAAGTCCTAATTCTATAATTGTTTACATTGCTAAGGGACTAGCAATGTTCAAGTTGGGGGATGTGATAAGTGTCCATTTTCTATGATAATTCATTACATACACACCATTTTATGTGTATATAATTAGACAATTATGCATATTTCATAGTTAACTTCAACTCCACGTATAAATTGGGTCGTTCATGTAAATTGATTAATTTGGTGATATCATTTAATAAATTGAAGTTGCAGGTCATGAGCATTAATTCTCTATTGCATAATTATGAGCATTTGTGATTTATGGTAATTTTTATAGATTAAATTGCAATTGTGTGTATGCAGGACGCTGAGGGCAATTGCAGGAGAAGCCGGGGGCAAAACAATCCGAGGATGAGGAAGGGAAACCCTAAGGTGCCCTCCTCTTTCCCCTTCAAGTTTGACCAAGTCAAATGCAGCCGCCACCTATTTTTGTTGGAGGGAAAATAAAATTCATGTTTTAAATTGAGAAAATCTAGGAGGATATTGAGGAGAGAATTAAGGAGTAGATTGGGAGAAAATCTCTGCCCATTTAGGAAACTCCAAAAGGGGGTGCCCAAAACCATAAAAAGGGGGGCGCCCACCTCCTCTTTCTCTCCCCCATCCATCACATTCTCCCTAAATCCCAGCCATCCATCTTCTTTTGATGTAATCTCCACCTTCTATTGACCCTATTTTACCTATAAATACCCCATTTGTTGGAGAAAGAAGGATCTTTTGGATTTTTGGCTTGCTAGAGAATTTCCTAAAGCATTTTCTCCCTCTCCCTTCACCCTAGTTCGCCCCTAGACCTATTCTCCTCTCCCTAGGACGTCCTCCCCCTCTCCCTATCAACCCTAGGCCACCCCTAGGCTCTCTCCCTCTCACATCTTCACCCTAGGTCACCCTAGCTCTCTATCTCCTTCCTTCATCTCCGTTTCACCTAGTGCATCCATAGCATCTTTTCACTTTCACATCTAGATCACCATAGCCTCTCCTCTACCTCCTCCTTACCTCTCCATATCCCTCTCTCCCTCCCCCCCTAGATCTCTCTCCTCCCTCTACGTAACATCCTCAAAAGGCGGCTCCAATGGCGAAGGCGACATCCACACAGCGTAGGACATCTTCCACGAGGTTCTTCGTGATCCAAGGCCAAAGAGGGATGGCGCCATCATCACCATTGCTGCTACCATCTTCACGCCTCAGGCTCCTCTTATTTTTATTACTTTAGTTTCATTTTACTTCATTGTAATCTCGTCGCATTTTTATTGTAAGCTTGTCTTGCATTTCATGTACTCTTTTCTTTAAGTTAATGAAAGAAGTGTTCATTTGATCTAGATCTTGCTCATCTTCCCTCTCTTCCTCCTTCTTCTATATCTTCTTTTCCACTTTATACAATTATTTTCTATAGCATAGGCTCATAATCATAGGCGTTTTTAATTAATTGTTAGAACCGTTCTTTGTTTAATCATTCTATTCGAGCTACAAAAATCACAAATATTTTCCAAAGGATTCTAAGATTTTTAACTTTAAAAATCTCTTCTTCCCTGTGGATTCGACCTTTCTCGCCACCATATTACGTCTTACTTTCATCTAGTGCGAGTTGGAATTTTAAGAGTGGCACGCATATTTTTAAACAATGAACTTTCGCGTATCAATAGGCAGCCTATACCTAGGATAGCATCGTAGCCTTCCATGTCTAGCCATACGAGATTGGCAGAAAGATTATGGCCTTCTATAGTTACCTCACTATCTGGGTAGTGGGTTTTGAGTTCGGTTCCATAACCTAGAGGTGTAGTAATAGCTAGGTCCGAAGGTAAGGGAACAGGTGAAAGTGGCAAAGTCTTAGCAAAAGTAGTGCTATATAAAAGAATGTGAAGCATCGGTATCAAATAATACATAGGCAGGATGTGAATAAATTTGGATGGTACCTTTGATAATCTCTCCTTCCTTTGTAGGTTCTTCCTCCATTACGGCATTGAGACGAGCCTGCCGCCTGCGCCCACCATCATTTTTGGAAGGTTGTTATTTCATAAGCGGGCAATCGGGCATGCGGTGCTCCCAGCTGCCACGGCGAAGACAAGCGCCAAGGCGCTTCTAGCATTCTTCGATCGAATGACAGAACTTCTCGCAGAACGTGCAAGCCATCATGACTTACTTTCCCTCCTCTTTTACCCTTTTATTTTTGCTATTTTCTCTACCGTTGCCATTTTGTGACCTCTTCTTATTGTCACGGGATTTGTAGGTTCCCGTGATGCTAAACTTTTCTTCTTTCTTTCTTCTCCTCTCATGCTTGCGGCTAGATTCTTCACCCTTGCCCTTGAATTTCTCGACCTTTTCAAGGGTCAGCTCACATAAATGCGCCGTATGGACCATCTCTATATAGGTTTGGATATTTTGGGGCCCAAGTTGCTTGACAAAGATGGGTCTCAATCCATCCATAAAGCAATTGGCCTTGAGAAGCTCCGTGCTAACAAGATGTGGAGCATATGGTGCCAGCCTGAAGAATTACAGTTCATACTCAGCCACTGACATCATGCCTTGCCTCAGGGAGGCAAACTCCGCCCCCCTCCTTTCTCGGACATGCTTCGAGAAATACTTTTCACAGAAGAGCTCAAGAAACTCTTCCCAAGTCAGTTGAGCATTATAAAGAGGAGCTGAAGTGGCCTTCCACTAGGTACGCGCATCTTTGTTGAGTTGGAATGTAGCTAGCAGGACCTTCTCCTGGTCCGTGCATTGCATAACATGGAATATCCTATCCATCTCGTCGATACAGTTTTTCGCTTCATCCGAATTTAACGATCCCGAGAAACGAGGAGGATTCATGCTCCGGAAGTTTCGGTGAAGATCACCCGCGCCAGCTCGCGCGCCTGCTTGTGCCACCATTTGCAGGGCCTCGGTGAGACCCTGGACAGTTTGCTGCATGACTTCCCAATTCTCTCAGTTAACGGCCATTGGAAAGTAGGGTTCCTGAGAAAATACACAGTTGGTCGTTTTCTTTGGAATTTATGGGGGTTAACCTAGAGGTTAATTCTTACTAGAGATCTAGCTTAACCCGGGCTCTACCCAATCTCACATGGGTTAGGAAATTCTTTTCCAAGTTCATAGGTTAGAAATCCTTAAACCTTGGACTTAACCTATGACTTGACAATCCTAGGACTTACTTAAGCCTAGGCTCTGATACCACCTTAACTGTCATGCCCCGAGATATGCAGCAGAATTAAGTCGAGAGCGTGAACATGCGACAAAATAAGCCTCGAGCTGAAAAGACAATCAGAGAGCTAAACACATCCATAAAGAAGAATGAATGCACGATATCATGTACTCAAAATTTCAACTTTATTAAGTAATAACGATCAAAGTTTACGTCTAACACTTGACTCTCTTTAACACAATAACTTACTAGACTCAATAAAGTAGAAAATTATATAACATGACCAACTCCACCGCCTATTACAGTGAAGGAACTGAATTACAATAAGACTCGTGACTATTTAGGCTTCACTCGTTCTTCACTCACTCTCGGACTCGCCACTCGAGTAGTCCGATTCCGAGCCACTAGAACTTCTTGAAAAAGATTGAAGAAGTAGGGAATGAGTGCACTCGCCGAGTAGGTATCTTCGTATCAACATGATGCCAATGCTAAATTAATTAACATTTTAGCTCTAGGAAAGGCAAATAATGAAAGTGCGATAAAACATGCGAACAAACCAAAGTAACAACAAGTAACAAGATAATTGTAGCGAGATGAGATTTCAAGTAAATATGAGAGCATGATCAAGCAAGATTATAGTATGGCATTTCCATAACGAGAATGTACTATTGTGTAACGAGAATGTACTTTCATAACCTTGGAAAGGCTATGCACTATAAAGTAATGTAATAAGTAAGCATGTATAATTTCATGAGATTGCCTCGCGGATTTCACCCGTTTATAAAAAAAGTACTCCCAGCGTAATGCGACGCCAATAATCATCATATCTCATGGTTAATAGTATGTTTCCGGCCACTGTTGAGGGGACTAGATTGGAGCCCTTGGACACCATCTGTGCCCGCCCTTGGATGTTCAAGTTATAATAATAATGTTGGCCAATCATATCAAGTTCAAATAATAATTTCATGACGAATGTAACCAAGGTAAGAACGTACCAAAACGAACATGAGAAGTCAACATTGATTTAATAGGATATTATGCCATGGAGGAATTCTAACAATATAATGGCATATCTATTAATTTCCATAATTCATTAATGATTTAATGATTAAGGTTTTGGGCTTCCAGATAATCATAAGATCACCTGATAACAGAGTAAGATCAACCCTAGGGTCAAACCTCGGGTTGGACAGCAAGTTGACAGAACACAGTTCAATGAGGACCGCTATCCTGAGTGGAGTAGACGCAGAACAAGGAACAAGTCGACTCATCCAGAAGTCTACTGACTGAAACAAGTTAGCAGTCACGGGCCAACTGCTATCTTCAGGTAGCGGTCGCCTCCTGGCCGCTATCAAGACAGTTCACAAAAAACGTAGAAAATACGAAGTTCTCTCTAGACTTTTGGGTTTTGATGGTACAACCAGCTCGGCGTCCTAGTGAGAATCCCAGGCTCGCGAAATCTTACGGAGGCTTTGAAACAAGATAACCTGGTCCGGCAGAAGGAATATCCGATGGAGAGGCTCTCAAGTCCAAGAAAAGTTTCCTATCAAGTGCGGTGACTAATAGCAAATGTTCCGGAGTACGATCTATGTGCAAACTAATAGGAAAATAGAAATAAGATAAGAAGGGAGGCGTAAAAACATGGTCTCCATGTAATCAAATGTGAACATTCCTTTTTGTACAAATTATATAAGGTTTGGCATGAAATTAACATATAGTGAAACTAAGCTTTAAAACATGCTAACACTAACTATGGAGTCATGACATGATCAGGAACATAAATAAACAAAATAAGGCATGAATAATAACATAGCTATATTGTGGAAATAGACATGGTTGATCTGGTTACAGGAACTCTATAGCGGTTTGTCTAGGACCGCTACTTGAAGGTAGTGATCTCTGTAGGACCGCCTTCTGTCTGTTTCCAGACAGAAGCAAAATCCCATCTTACAAGGCCAAGGCAAATAGAAATGAAAACTACGTAGAACTAGAAGGAAAATCATGTTAACATGTGAATAATGCATAAAAAGAACAAGTGATCAAAGGAAGTTGCCATCTTTTAGTATACAGAGAAATCCTAATTGTGTAGTCATGGTAAAACATGAAACTCGTCGTGTAGAAAGCATGAAATCAGGAGGGAACAGAGGGTTTTTAATATTAACTTGCTGTTTAAGCCAATCATGAGATAAACTACCTCTGGTATTGTCCCTAGACTTCAAATTTTTCGCTGGAAGAACACTCCCATTCCTACGCGTCCTGCGTAGAAATAATAACTTTTGATCGTCCTAGCTCCTTGACCTCTTGATCTCCTAACACGAAATTTGGGAACTAGTTAGAAGATACTAAGGGAAATAATTTACTCTAAAGGAAGAACTTGAAATAACGATACTATACCTTCGAACCATGCGATCCAAAATTAGGGTTCGTGCAAGACGAATCTGGGGTCTATTTATAGGGATTGACCTAGGGCTGGGGTTTTAGGTCGAATTAGGAGTCCTATGGGGTGTCCATTCGATCCCCTAAGAGTCAGGCACAAGTTTTCAAGCCAGATCACATCAATCCTTGACGATTGGGAGGATAAAAATCCAGACTTTCCATGGTTTATCAGTTTTCATTTTCGAAACTAGGTAGCGGTCATGCCAGGACCGCTATCACCAGGTTGCGGTCGCGTGACTGATCGCGACTTGTCTGGCCCACCAAAATTTGAATTTAATTCAAACTCCTTCCTAATTATCCCCTAAATTTTCTTATTTACCTACTTTAATTAGGAAAAATTACCCTATTACGTTTCTAGGGTTGGGCTTGGGCCTAAAAGAGTGAGGATTTTGGGTTTAAGGCCCATCTTAAGTGGGCTTAACCACTTGGTTATTAATTGGGCATATTTATCAAATGGCCTTAACCTAATAATCAATTTATTAGCCCATTAAGCCTTTAAGCCTTATTAAATACTTAAATAATCTATTTAATTTCTAAAAAATCCCAGAAAATTACTAGATAAATTCCAGGGTTGCTACAGAAATCATGAATAAATACACACATTGTTAGTGTTGTTTTAACCCCCTTTTTTGGATACAAAGGGTGGGACACACTATGATGAAATGTGATTTGTGTAGAAATGCACGAATATAGGGTTCTCTTATGAAGAGAAATGAAACACAAACTAAGACAACAAATGATGCATGCAGCTAACGAAAACAATGCAAAAGAAGAGTAAGGGGAAGAAATGCTTGTTGTGACATCGACGGCGGACTTCGATGGACTCTGCGAGAGTGAGGAAATCGTGTGTAACGACCGAAGATCCGGATACCGAGTCAAACTCGATACCATTAGGATCCTACGCCGCCACCCACGAGCTGAAAGCTTGGAAGGGTTCAAATAGGTGTCAGAGAGTGTATAGAAATCTAAAATAAATGCAGAAATTAAAGTGCTGAAATTAAAATTTACATTTATAAACAAATTTGCACATTTTACACAGTTTCCAGTCTAGATATGTAAGTCCCAAAGGTACAACTCAACAAAAGAAAAGTACAAAGCCTTGGGGCATACCTTGACTGGCATAAGCTGGCGACGCTAGGACACTCGACGCTGCACAAGGCCTCCGTACGGCGAGGAGGCACACCAAACCTAAAAAGAGAAGGGGTGAGCCTCATCTCATTGACTTAGTAGGGGTCCCGCGGATCCCAAACACAACAGAACGTAACGAGCAGCACAGTAAATAATAGACATAAAGAACAATAGGCAGGAAGACAGTAAGACTGAAAAATCAACACTATAAATTCTCATAACCACACTAAACTACTAACCGCCAAAAACCTACACAACAAGAACTACCTCGAGTACCGAACGCAAACCACGCCGCACCAAGTCCTCATAATTTGGACTAAATGACTGGATCACGGTAACCTATCTCGAAACATCTCTACTGGTAGATGAACACTTAAATCTAGGCTATTAGGCAGGCTCTCGATCAGTCCATGGGGGGACGTAATTACACTACCGGAACAAGACTCCTGAAGGTAGCAAGGAACTACACTTCAATCATGCCTAGCAAGGATACAAAGCCGCCGAAACTCTGAACCTAGTCACACGTGTACCACGACTAATCATCAGAACCCACGAACCGATATCGTACCATCGGATGCCCTCGGCAGCCTAAACAGTAAGCCACGCGATAAGAAACTAGGGTCACCACACTCGAGTGATAGGAGTACTATCCACTAAAAGCAAGGCCGGATGCGTCCACTGACGACTTAGTCCACAGCCTCAGTTCTCTCCCTACATGTCCCAGGTGAAAACTGAGACACCGTACACGGAACACAAGACAAGGGTCTAGTCGGGGTCGTGCTCGTCAGCACGCATCCGAAGTCCCCGACCACGTGTGCACACACTGACTAACTGCGCTACGTCAGGCCCTCTAGCTGGTTTTCCTCCCGGCCCGGACTCGAGCGGCCACCGTGGGAGGCCCTACGAAAACCAGCCCAAATTGTCTCTCTCGGGTCTAGCTCTCCTCTACTCCCAAGTGGGTCGACATAAGCGTACCTAGGCAAGCTACGACTAGTGGAAGAGAAGTCACTCTAAGTAAGGACCCAGTGTGAAACCACCGACGTGTAACCGATCGTAGACACAAGCACGTCGCACGAAACATGAGACTGAGTTGCAAGGCACAAGGCCGCCGAGGTTACTATCTCGGGAAATCATAAACTATTCATAATTTCCCTGCCATGAGATACACCCACATATTTTAAACCAAGTCATCGGGTGTCCCACAATGAGACAACCCTCGCGGGGTTCACACAGCTAAATTCTCAGAAATTTTATCCAAAATTACCTTTATTAAGTTTCGGAGCGAAAAACCAAGTTCCCGGGGCCAAAAAGGCCAAATTCTAACATAAAACTTGGGGTTTCGGTCGACTGGATCAAGGGGGTCAGTCGATCAGACTCCACAAGGGTCAGAACCCCGGTCGAAAGGCCTCTAAGGTCGGTCGACCTCCTACTGAACGTGGTATGGTAGGGCGCCGTGACCTACATTAACTCGGTCGGAAGGGGAGCCGCGATCAACGGGGACACGGGCGGCCAACGGGCCGTGTCAACACTGAACGCGGTTAGTCTGACCACTGCGTTTAGTTACCGACTTAGTCCCCCCCTATACTCCTAGACACAGTCTCTGGGTACACCGCAATTGAAAACTCGAAGCCGAATGTAGTCGGAAGACTGACCACGTTCTCGCTTCCGATCCGGATGAGGGCGAACTGCCTTAAAACCCACCCCACTCGCTACAAACGAGGGGAAACCTTACAAAAACTCAAATCCTACTTTCATACACCCATATCCGTTCATTTGACTCCAAAAAAACATGAAAAACCCGTGCATTTCCAAATTTAAATCAAAAGCTATAAAGAACGCATGCCACATTCAAACCATTCCAAAGATTACGCCTCCTAGCATACGATTAATCACACAAATCCACAAGGAATCACGATTAGAGTGTGAGGATTCCATCCCCCTACCTTTTGGCAAAGAAAGCACGCGATTTGGATGCCGAACCGCTGAGAAAATGCTTGTTTACGCGAACACGAACCTCGAACTCGCGACCTCGCTAGCCATGCCACCGCCCCTTGTTTCTCGCATCCGTTCCCACTGCACGACGCCCGAGCCATCCATGATCTCGCCCACCGCCAAGCTCCATCGGCCGCCGGAGAGGTGGAGGGTGAGAGGGGAGAAACGGTGGGGGTGTGGGAGTGGAACGCGAAAGAGAGAAAGAGGGAGAGAACGGTGGTGGCTGAGGGGGTTAAAAAGGGTTTAATCAATTTTTTTTGTTATTTTTTATTATTTTTTTCTTTTCTCATCTCATTTAGAAAATCCACTTTAGCCTCTAATAATATCTGAAAAATATATTTTGACACTGAAAAATTCCCAAAAAAAGTGAGACCGCTCAATGCACCAATAGGAACCTGATAAGACTCACATAAATACCGATTAGGGATTCGAAATCCTGATACCAAATTCCAAAATCCAAACAGATACAATCTGCAACCTGCGAAAAATAATTCTAAAATCCGGGGATATTATAGTCCCCCCCTTAAAGAAATTTCATCCTTGAAATTCAAGACTACGAATGGAAAACACAGGGAAGAACTCACCCAATGGGCAAAACCTCCTGATCACAACACAACCACCATAAACTCCGCACAACACCCCGAGGGACAACGTCGGACCATTACAACCCATAAGGTCCTCCCAACCACCACGCCAATCCATACCAGACCTTAGACTGATCGTGGCGCACATAAACGGACAAGTCTGGCATCACCTCGGTTCCCCTAAAACATCATAGGCACGAACAAGATCTGACTTGCTCCGCACATGGAGAAAGACACCCAACTCTCAAACACAACTCCAATCCCTTGCTAGGGATGCCAGGACTAGAAGTCCACTCAAGACGATGACTTCCTCAAATACTGAACGTCGTGTATCTCCACAAGGCACAATTACAATTTCAAGCATGAGTGAAACTTACACAGCTACCACTACTGCCGCCATCACTTTCGACAGCCCTACGTAACCATCAGCTCTCGCCTCAAAAGCCGAACCACATCCAATGCTCACCGGTCTTCACCAATACATGTGGAGTGTCGATAATTAACCGCCCGCAACATCACAATCCACCACGCGTCGGCTGGGAAGAATCATCCACCTGCCGCCGGTTACACATCGACTAAGGATCCTCTAATCATTCTCCTCTCCTGCTTCCCTGCAGAACCATCAGTCGATTCTCCGAGTGTTTGCTCACGTCCGCTGGCCCGAACATGCACTGACTCTACAACTGGGCCACACATCATCTGAACACCATCCTAATTCTCCCAGGCTATCTAGCCAATTCTGACTTCTCAGAAAGGGAAGAAAGGACAACAAAGTTACCCCTGCGAACCTCGAACTCCTCAATTTCATTAATCTTGAGCACAACACCTCCAATCCCGTCTCAATGGCAGAGTGTAATGCCCGACGATTTTATAGCATTTTATTTGATTGTTAAAAAAATTTGTGCATGTTTAAATGTTTAAAACTATTAGTTTTATTATATTTATTTAAGTCATAGGAAAAAAAGGAGGTTTAAAAGTTAAAGAAAATGAAAAAAAAGAAGAATGGGTTAATTGTTAAAAGAAAGAAGTATATATGCAAATAAAAGAAGTAGAAGGTCAAAAGCAAAAAAATGAAAAATGAAAAAAAAAATTATATAGTGGGCGGCGGCCGCCCACGCGTGCGAGCGCGCGGGCGGGCGTGCCCCTGCCCCCTTTTGACTGCCGCGGTCGCGACAGTCATGTATATTAAAAAAAATTATGTTTTAATTGTTAAACCTTCTTAGTTGAAACCTTTTCTTGTATTTAGTCAATCTTCACATGTCTTATACATAAAAAAAATTGAGATAGTCAAAAGAAGTTAGGTGAATGGGTTGGTGGAGTTTGAATGTCAAATTTGAATTAAATATCATTAAAAGAAATGCTTTAATCTCCACCCTTGCTTAAATGAAGGTTAAGATTGATTAAGCCAAAATCCCTATAAATAGAGGGGTAGAGGGGCTCATTTGCTCCTCTTGGACGCTGGTTACGTGAAGAGAAGAAGGAGGAGGATAGCAGGGTTATTAAGGAGAGGTTTAAGTATTTTTAAGGTAAGATATTAGCATTTAATCACATTGATTAGCATGGGTTAGCATATTTAGAATAGTTTAAGGTGTGTAATTAGCATCTGTATAGGTAGTTAAGTCCATAGATCGTTGTTTCATGATCTGTGATCATATCTTATTCGGATTAGTATTAGATCATTAATATTAAGGCATGTGATTAAGGGTAAAATTAGGTGATTAATATATTGTAATTAGCAACGGTGTATGATAAATTGAGAAATTCTTCAGAATCATGAGATCTAATGTTCTAAGTCCTCTGTAAAAATTTTCATGTCTGATTCAATTTATTTTTACGTTTATGAATATTTTAATATTATCTTAAAGATGTTCAATTATACTAAAATATTAAAGGGATGATATTAAATCATCTCAAATTGGAGAAATGCATCTTACTGTGAATCCCATCTGTAGAAAAATTTTCACAATTTCTGGATCATGATATGTATTTTAATGAATTTTCATACATGATAAAATATATAAATAATTATATATAAATTATAAAAATTAAAGATCATATTCACAAAAATCTTAGAATTTTACAGTATGGGTTTTACATTGAGTGTGATGTATTTTAAAAATATCAATAATTATTGATGTCGACAAGTAATATTACATAATAGTTGAAATTTTATTAGAAGTATAAAATTATGGGAAAAATAGAAATACTACATGAAAAATCTTGAAACTTTACCAGAAGACTTAAATGCATGTTATAACTAATTGAGGAAATTTTCATCTCACTGTGATAACGGAATCTTTACTGGTATAATTATCAATGTTTAAACAAATAATTAGAAAATTGAATAAATGTTAATATTCTGTGACAAATTCTAAGAATGTTACATAATTGATATATGATAATTATAAGTTAGTTTACAGTATATTTTAGTCATTTTAAGGATTCTGGATAATTTTCTTCATTTAAAAGCTATTATTGTAAATTATTGTAAATTTTAGAAACTGATATAAAATTTTAACAATTAGACATATTGAATGAAAAATGCTGAAAAATTTTTATATATGATACTTCTGTCTGGAACATCGTTATGTAAATTTTTAGAAATTATCTAATCATTTTGGATATATTTACTTGATTTATTATTCATGATATATTTTTCTTATTTAGTGTGAAAAATAGTAATAGAGTTTGAAAAATGGTAACGCAGTGTGAAAAATAATAAAAAGTTTCAAAAATAATATTTCTGTTATAAATGATGGTTTGACAAATTATGGTAATTTTTAGAGTGATGTGGCTAAATTTAGTTAATTTTCCATGCATAGGAAAATTTATACAATTTTGGAAAGATCTAAATCTTTGCCTGCAAAATTATGAAAAAAATTTTGTGTAATATTACATATAAATGTGATATGTAAAAAAAGTTAAGTCATTTTCAGAACATGGTAGCTAAATTTAATCAATTTATGATACATGTTGAAATACAAGTAATTCTGAAAAAATTATAATTACTGTCTGAAAATTGATGAAAATTTTATATTTGGATTCTTCCTGTAAATGTATTAGTTCTATGTAATTTCAATGTATTCTGAGCTCTGAGAACAAAATTAAAAATTTCTGATGTATAAATGGTGGATAACTAATTATGGGAAAAGTATAAATACTGTCTGAAAAATGATGAAACTTTTCTGTATTGATCATTCCTGTAAATTTATTGATTTTCTGAAATTTTACTGCATTCTGATCTCTGTAAATAGAATTAGAGATTTTTGATATATATATATATATATCATTATATTTGAATAAGTTGAGAATTTCAGAAATAAAAAAAGAGAGAGATTTTCAGAAATGGCATATTTCATACTTAGTGTCCACATCATGATTTTTGAGCAGCATGTGTCCGTTGGATATGAGTTATATATATATATATATATATATATATATATATATATATATATATATATATATATATATATATATTTACCGCACTGTTATTACTACCAAATGGACACTGCCACCATAGGGGGAGACTGGAACCAAGCCATAGAAATGCCCCTATGGGGAGGTTCACACTATACTGGGCCCGAGGGTAACGGGGATGAAATCTTGGAGGTGGACAAGTACCACTGGTTAAGGTGGAGAGGACTTCTCCTGATTCTACGCAGTAACCAAGACTCATCACTATTTACCTAGGTGATCGAGTACCGACTAACTGTCCTTCTAGTGGTGGTTTGGGCATTGTGTATGGCTATTTATACTACTGTTACTGCTAAATGAACTGATGTTGAAGTGTTATTGCTTATTGAACTGTCATTGCATTTTACTATTATTATACTGTAAATGTTTACTGTGAATGAATCTCCAGTATATCGAATGGTGATTTGAAAAAGGGCAGATTATGTCTGTCTGGATCCTTTCACTATGCATGAGACTACTCCGCCTAGTACTGGAATCATTCGTTAATGTTTGCAAATGATGAATTCTCATTTACTTTGTCATTGATAGAATAAAGTTTTAATGTACATGTTTTATTTGTAAAAGTTAATCGCATGACTTATGATCGTAAAAATTGAAATTGGATTAAATGTATTAATCTCATATATTATCTAATTGAAATTATGCCTAAGAATGACTTATGAAATGAAATACTGTAAATCACTTTGGATATGTTTTTGCATGTTATGACTGTGGACTATCATACAAGAGAATGGGGAGATTTATGATGACGTTACGCATAGGATTAAGGCAGGCTGGTTAAGATGGAGAAGTGCATCAGGTGTCCTTTGTGATCGTCGTATGCCTGTGAAACTCAAAGGGAGGTTTTATAGAACGGCTGTGAGACCTGCTTTGTTATATGGTACCGAGTGTTGGCAGTACGAAAGAAACACATCCACAAAATGTGTGTAGCAGAGATGAGGATGTTGAGATAGATGTGTGGCAAGACTAAGAAAGACAAGATTAGGAATGAGCGCATCCGTAAGGACTTAGGGATAGCTCCAATTGATAGCAAAATGAGAGAAAATAGACTCAGATGGTTTGGACATGTGTTTCGTCGTCCTAACTCAGCGCCGGTTAAAAGATGTGACCAAATCTTAGTGGATGCTAGTAAAAGAGCTCGAGGAAGACCTAAAATGAGATGGTGCGATGTTATTAGGAAGGACATTAGTTTCTTGAGTTTAAATATGAATATTGCACTTGATAGAAATCTTTGGAGGAACAAGATTCATGTAGCCGACCCCAATTAACTGGGATAAGGCTCTGATGATGATGATGACTGTGGACTATGCTCAGTCTCTTACTGGGTCTGTTCGTAGACTCACCCCGTTGAACATTTTCAGGACAAGCGGTAGAAGAAAGTGAGGAGTGATCTCTCAGTGTTCTGACCGCAGCTTGAAGTTACTACGAGTCTTTATCTTAGGTAATTGTGTTATGAGTTATGTTAGTTATGAAAAAAATGTGTGTGAAATTTGGGTATGTAATAAAAGACTTGTGAAATTGTTATCTTTATTTCAATTTTATGTGGATGAAGACATTTGAATGTAAGCTGATGATTCGAGAAATTTTATTTTCACTGCAATAATATCTCAGTGTTTATGTGAAATTCTCAACCACAATGTACCGTTTGGGTTGTCCTACTATGACGTTCCGATCGAAATCTGACGTGAGTCTTTACGACTGGACCGGGTTTACGAGTCGGGGCGTTACACAGAGCCTCCACCTTACATCCACACTTCGGGGGATTCTTTCATCGAGGAAACAGCCGTTCCAGATTACAACCGTCCAATTGACACTGAACCACTCTACGGTTCCACCTGGTCCACCAACAGACCACTCAGAGAGCTAATCTCTCGCCTCACACATAAAGTCCCCTTGTACGGCTCCTCCCGAGCCAGGACAAGCCTCTGACTCAGCATCACAATCCGATCAATGGATCCACAGAAGGATCAAGTTCCAAACTCTCCCAAGTCTTGTCAAAACCAAGGTCTCTATCCATGACCATCACATCACTCATCTGGTCCTGAACATCATGTCTGTAGGATGTTGGCACCCAAAATAAATAATAATAATAATACACATACACATATATATATATAATATATATAAATAAATAAAAAAACAAATTACAAACAAACAAAATAAGACAATAAAAGGGAAAGAACAAAATTAATAAAACTAACATGTGTATACACATAGCAAGACGAAAGGAGTTGGCTCCCTTCCTCACGCGAAATCAACGGGAGCTTCACTCTCCATCCTCACACATACACAGTGGCAGCCACGGCCCTCTTTGCGCTCGACCAATGGGAGGGGACCCTCGGTCACTCTCTCCCCTCACTCGCACGTAGTTCACTACCGACAAAGTCCCCAGCACCCTATCCCCGACAGGTTCCCCGACACCCAGGTCCGGCGGGCGCACGCCCAACACGTGCAACAGCTCCAGCTGACCCCTGCACACTGGACCACCGGAGCAAGGCGCCAGGCTCACCCTGCCCCCCTGGGTCATCGATCGCGAGCAGCAGCCTCCAATAATTGAAGCCTCCTAGTCCGTACCCTCACTCGGATGCTATAAGAATGAGCAAAGCCCAAAGAACAACCCCCCCCCCCCCCCCCCGCCCTGGGCAATCGAAGAGAAGAGAGGCCCGTCTGCTAAAAGAGACCCAATGACCAAGCTGCCATGTGCTCGCGTCTGAGTGAGGAAGAAGAGAGGAAGAGAGGGTCAGAAGAGGAGTGGTTCAGGGAGGGAAGGAGTCAATGCTCCTCCCTCCCCATCGTTGTCTTTTCTTTTTTTTTTTCTTACTATATGTTCATTTCTTTTCTTACTTCCAGAATTTGACAGACCTGTGATGATGTATCTTTCTGTTTAAAAACGAATGAATAGGATGCTTCTAGCCCGATTTTGGGTGCAAATGTCCTCTCCTGTCTGAATTTCTTCTTGATGCTAGCTTCTCAGTCTTTATTATAAACCCACGGTTACTGTTTTCTATTTTTGCATTAACATAAGAGGAAGGCAAGATCGTGAGTGAATATAGATCCATGTGTTCGACATGTGTGAATCCCATTTTCTTTAATAAGTATATTCTTTGTTACTCTCTGTCTCCGGTTCTTGTGGAAATGGCCATGGGCCTCATCACCCTCGTCCATGGGTTGTTGAGGTTCAGGCCCAATCCAAGATCCCTCGATGTTCATGTTTTCTTCTATTCCTATCATTCTACACTCTGGTTTCTATATTCGTTATGTGTGAACCTTAGGCTGCTCGTCTGAATGCCCAGTGGGCTGCTGTTGGGAGAATATTGTACACCCTTTCCAATGCTCCCCTTTATTTCTGTATGACAATGGCAACATGCTGACCCCCTCCGCTTGATTTCTCTTAGGCTTAATATCTCGGAGCATCCATGTTTCTTTTTATTACCATGGATCTCATCGAAGTTTCATGCCACCGGAGCTGTATTTGGTGAAGAGACACATTGTGTATTATCTTCCATTATTATTGGATGACCCTCCCTAACCACCCTCATATCCCCAAGGGGCTTGCCTCTTCATGGCATGGTCTCTGAAGGACTACTTTCTGAAAAGGTTGGATATCAATGGGACGAGAGCTAGTAGCCCATGTCTGCACACTATGAAATTGAGGAATAATCCCCGGGTATGTGGAGCTCCCCTTGTAGGCTAGCCCTCGGGGTTTCCCCCCTACCCAATTTGGGGTCTTAGAGTAGCCTCTCATGGCTTACTCTCTTAAGGAATTGAAAGATCATCCCTGGGTTTGTGGAGCTCCCCTCGTAGGCTAGCCTCGGGGTTCTTCCCTACCCAATTTGGGGACCATAGAGCATCCCATTGTGGCTTCCTCTGCTTCAAAGGCCATCCTGGTATATCCATGGATGCGCTTCACTTTTCCCTCCAAATGTTCGGGTCCGGGGGAGGTGCTGCCCAAATTTCATCAGAATCTGGGACATAAAAAAAAAGAATGAACCAATAATGGCAGTATGAGCAAAATAAAAGAATGATGCTGTAATAAATGGGCATCTGAACATATGTTCTAATAAAGCTCACTGTCCGATAGTGATGACAAATGAATGGGAAGGATAAAATAGAAGAGCAGTAAAGAAAATAGATGAAAAGATCAAATACATCTATTGAGCAGTTCTGTTGCTGCACCGTTTTAAATCACAGGCAGTGCCCTTCTGCCATTTCTGAAATCAAAAATGCACATTTGAACCTATCAAAGAACCCCTGAACTTCTGAACTCAAATACACCTTGAAATAATCCATCTCTGCACTCTGAAAACCTAGTAATCTGCATTTACATAGCATGGGTTCATGTGTGCGTATGGTATACCTAATCAAACTCTGCCAAACAAAGTAAAATGGCCTGGAGTTTCTAGGCATTTGTCTCAAGAACCAGGAATTTTCCGTATTTAGCATGAACATAGTAGCTTTTTCTGAATAGCTCTGAATTGTAGCTTTACAGAATCCTTCTTAACAAAAGCAACAACATGGCAACTGCCCTTCCCCTCCCTTATTCGTATGGCAATGAATTCATGATTCCTCATGACATGAATGAAGCCCCCTTGCATAAGTGGCAGTTCAAACCCACCATGCATGCATTCCCTACACCAATGGTATATAAGGCAAGGACATACACATTGCAGGTTGCTGCATTGCATCAATCAATCAAAATCATCCCCATGCATTGCATGAATAAAAATTAAGTTCCCATCCATGTTCTTCATGAGTCAAAGAATCCATGAACAAATCATATCATTCCCATGCATTGCATGAATAAATCAAAGTCTCATATGCACTGCATTAATAAACCAAAATCACTCATGTGCCCCCATATGAGTGATCTTAAACCTCATCGCATCCACGCATTCCATGAACAAAGTTAGGATCCCATCCAATGAGCCCCCCCCCTTTGCAGTAAAGCAAATCAAATACCCCATGTATCATGTAACTCATGTTAATAACTCATTGGGTTCTCATAAACAAGAATTCATTTCCTCATGCATTCTCTGGCATTAGGCAATCAATCTGCATTTGTATTGGAAGATGCATATGTCATGTGAATAAATGAACCTCGTTCAGGATTTACATACTCCATATGTAAAAAGGTTGAATCAAACTACTCATATGCATTGAACTGAATCACACTTAAGCCTGCAACATTGGAAACCTTTCAGTGCTTGGAAGTTTGGTCGACCGAAATAGGATTTCGGTAGACCGACCACCACTTTTCCTAATAAAAAAAATGGCTTTAAGCATCTCGGTTTATCATTTATTTCCTCCCCATTTCAGCAAACTAAGCTCTGCGGACTTGCAGTCCAACCATTCATTTGCAGTGCAGCAGCACTATCAGTCCAACAAACCTCCCTTGCATCACTATATCAAGCTCAGCAGATGTTAATGCATGGCATCAGCAGCAACCCCAAATTCAGCAGTTCAATTCTACAGTTGCAATTAAGCAACTATATGCAACCACAACGTAGCCTTAGCAGAGTTCCTCGGTTTGGCATGTGTTGACACCTAAAATAAATAATAATAAAAATAAAAATAACAATAACAACATTATAAACAAAAAGGAAAGAAAGGAATAAAATTACAAACTAAAGAACCTTATATACGAAAAAAGGGTGAGAAATAAAAAAAGGGTGAACATAATGAACAAATGGCCAACGGCCTTTTCTTCCTGTCGGGCCAATGAGAGGAGGAGCTCCCCTCTCTCTCACTCTCTCTCCTCACACGTACGCAGTGGATCCACCTCTGGCAAGGGCCTCCGGCACTCTGGTCCAGCGAACACACATCCAACAAACGCGGCAGCACCAGCGAACCAACCCCCGGCGAGGTCCCTGGCGCTCTGATCCCACGAGCAAGCGCCCAGCACACAAGCTTCATCCACCTACAGAGGAGGCCCCTGCGCACTGGACCTCCAGAGCAGGGCACGAGCTCCACCTATTGTCCCTCTGTGCCGTCGACTACGAGCGGGAGCCTCACGCTCAACCCATGGTCGAGCTTCAAAGCTCGTCTAGAAGCACACGCGTAAAGCCGCACGAGGAATACGTGGACGAGCTCCTCCCATGATTGAAGCCTCCCCGTCCGTGCCCTCACGCGGTCTCTATAAGAAGGAACCAAGCCTCGAAGAAGCCTCTTCCTCCTCTGGACGCCCCTCCTGGACGATCAGGCCCTCTGTGAGCAGAGAATTCCCAGCAACCTCAAGTTTCATTCACCTGCGAGTGCCCACCTTTGAGAGGAGAAAAGAGAGGAAGGGAGAGAGGGAGAGAAGGTGTGTTGTTTGAGAAGGGAATGGGCTCAATACCGCTCCCTCCCCCTTTCTTCTATCTCCAAAATTATGTATGTTTTTTTTCTATGGAACAGTTGCCAGGAGTTCCTGTCCTCAGCATAGTGTATCTGCTTCTTCCGCTATTCAAAGAGATGAATAAACTTTCTTTCTCTCTTCTGTGTTCTGTTGTGTTCAGTCATGGATGAATGTTCCTTTTTTTGCTATTCAGTCATGGATGAATCCATCTTTGAATTCTTTTCTTTCAATGCCCATTCTCACATTTTCATTTCGTTCTTTTTGCTGTGTCTGCCCCCTTTGATGCTGTGCTGTGGGGAGGCAACCAGGGCCGCTCAATTACCATGAGTAGGTCCCTGGCTCTACCTATTATGGACCGCCTGGTGAGCAGCAACGCCCTCATGGGTTGCATTAAACATGTGAATCTCTTCTCCAATGTATCATATAGATTTTAAATCTCCGCTGTTGCTCTGAACGGGATTTGTGTGTTCAATGTGTGAGGATTTCATTTTGTTTTCTGTAATAAGTATATCCTCCATTGCTCAGTGCGTCCATCTACAGTGGAAATGGTTGAGGATCTCATCATCCACGACTATGGATTGTTGGGATGCTGGCCTAATCCACAATCCCCTGAAACCCCGTCTCTTGCTGTTCCTTTTCCCTTATACACTGTGATTCATATATATATATATATATATATATATATATATATATATATATTATCTCGTATGAATATCAGGCATATCTATTCCCCAAACATGCCCGACACACCCGGATGATCACTCTTCATTTCGGCGGGTTTCGTGTGTTCGATGAGCATGATTCTGATTTCATTTGATGCATATATTCTCTGCTGTTCAGAGCATATGATTTCTATGGAAATGACTGTGGGCCTCGTCACCCGCGCCCATGGGTTGTTGAGGTCCAGGCCCAGTCCAAAATCCCTCGAAGCTCATGTTTTCTGCTCTCCCCTTCATTCTACATATTGGTTTCTATGTCATTCATGTATGGACATTACACTGTGTGTCAGCGCCCTCGTGGGCTATATTAATTATATGAATCCCTTCCCCAACGTGTTGGATAGGACCCAATCTTCGTCCCTGATCTGGGCAGATTCTGCGGGTATAACGAGCATGATTCCCATTTTCTTTAACACTTATACTCTTGGTGTTAAGTGCATCTGACTCTTGTGGAATTGACCATGTGCCTCGTTACCCACATCCATGGGTTGTTGGGACTCTGGCTCAATCCGAAAACCTGTTGGAATCCATGCCCTTTTTTTGTGCTGCATTATTTGGTTTCTATACAAGGATAACAGTCGACCTTCCTTCATCGACTTTTATTACTCATATGCTTTGCATCTGTCACAGTAATACATTATGCAATCTTTGGCATATCAATGCCACCAATTTCATCGACATTCTCTTCATGTACTTGAGGACCTGCCATGGGGAAGGGATATATATTATGGTTTGCATCAATTTAAATTTCTTTTGACCACCCTCAAGTCTCCAGGGATTTGCTGTCCAATAGCATGATCTCTGGAAAGCCTTTAGTTTAAGGGATGGATATTCATGGCCCAAGAGGCAGCAGTCATTGACTGTACATTACGGATTGAAGGATAATCCCCGAGTTTGTGAAGCTCCCCTCATAGGCTAGCCCTCGGGGTTCCTCCATACCCAATTTGGGGATCATAAAGCAGCCCGCTTATGGCTTTCTCTATTTTAGAGGCCATCCCGGTATATCCGTGAATGCGCTTCGCATTTCACCCCAAATGCCTGGCTCCGGGGGAGGTGCTGCCAAATTTCACCAGAATTTGGGGCTTAAAAAGAAATGAACCATTAGTGACAACATGAGCATAATAAAAAATATAAACATGCCACAGTGAATGAATATCTAGACAAGACTCCCTGTTTAACAACAACACTCCTAGGGAGGGGGTCATTAAGATTGAGTTTGGACCAGAACTATGCATTAAGGTAAGCATAAGGTCTTGCTGCACACAATGTGCGTGCATGAATACTTCGCTGCTGAACTGCCATGAGCCGAGCCAGTGATTCTCTGCAGTCACTGGACATCTGAGCACATTAAGGACTTCTCTCTCATTCACACATAATTCTATAATCATCATAAGTTTAATAGACCTATCACCATGCATCCAACTGGCACGGGGGCCTTGCTGGCTTGCTATGAACAGAGATGAATGAGCTGTCCTGCAGAAAAATTGAAGATCTGCCCCTCCTTACATTTCCTTTTAATGCACTCTGAAAACCCAGTGTCTTTCATGTGCATGGCATGGTTGTGTGCGTGTGTAGGGATATTTAATCATATTTTGTTGGAAAGAATGGCACGATTTTGAGTGTATGGGCATTTGCCTCATGAGCCATGAATTATCCACATTTAGAATGAGCATAGCTGCAGTTATTGTAGGTAGCTCTGAATGGGAGCACCACAAAACTCTACTTGATAAAAGCAGCAACCCCATGATTCTTCATGAAGTGGATTATGCCTCCTGCGTAAATAAAAATTCAGATTCATCATGCATACATTCCCTACACTAATTATGCATAAGGCAAGTCCATGTGCATTGTAGGCTGCTGCACTTTAGATGCACTCAGGCCCTTGGGTTGGAGGATTCGCCATCAAACATCTATCTGCTGCACAAGGGTCGACCCCCCCCTCTTGACTGCCCCCTCTTTAGTTTGCCATATTTTTGCATTGATTTGCACATGGTCAATGACCTTCAGCCCAATCCATTATCTCAGACCCCCATTCTGCATACATTAATAAACCAAAATCACCCATATGCATTGCATGAACAAATCAAAGCCTCATATGCATAGCATTAATAAACCGAAATCACTCATGTGCCCTATATAAGTGAGCTCAAACCTCATCTCATCCATGCGTTTCATGAGGAAAAGAATCCATGAGTAGATTAAAACTTCACACATGCAAATCAAAGCATCCCATGCAGTGCACAAGCATACCAAAAGAAAAAAAATAGAAAATAAAATCACCATTTACGTGCATGCCATAAAGTATCCCAAGTCTCATTCATGCATCTCATAAACAAAGAAAATTATGAGAAGATTAAGGCTATATGCATGTATTTTGATTAAATCAAAACACCTCAAGTGCATCAAATTGAACCACATCAAGAAAACCCATTGGCAGTAAGGCATGAGTCGACTTCCCCCTGTCCAAAGTCGACTTGCCTTTGGGTTCGATCGACCGAAATAGAATTTCGGTTGACCGGCCAGCACCCTGTAGATCTCTATCAAACCCTTTTCAAAATAAAAAAAATGGTTCTCATTCATGTGCTTGGAACTCCAATCTATGCGTATTACATAATCAGAAACTCACAGGGCGTTCAAATAAAAGAATGGGCCCTTGGCCATTTGAATAGCATTATTGCATTGTGCATATTTGCTTTTGTTCTGCATGTTCATGAGCACACATTTGCCTGTTCATGTCATAGGGATAGCCACGTAAAAGAATGAAACTCAAAAAAATGGAATTGTTCTGCGATCATAATATCTCATCCTAGGTTCATTGCTCTAACCCAGGTTAATGCACTCAGCCCTCTCGATTACCCTTTCTACATGCATTCACATAGAACACACATTTGCATGCATAAATAATGTATGACTAACACGAGCACTAGGAAAGTCAGAGAAGGGCAGTCAGAGCCTTTGGCATACATTGTTTCGGCTGCACCTGGGGCATATTCAACACATCTGTCTACCTCCATCCTGCTGTATTTCCACCTGAATGAACTGAGTCGGCTCGGGAGCTCATGAATGCATTTCTGAATTAGGAGATTGGTTCTCCATGATGCTATCACATGAATATTTTCTCAATTTCGTGAAGTTCAGAATACCTACGAAGGGTAGAATCACAGGGTCCAGCGAAAGCTACACTGTTTGAAGAATTAAGCTAATGGTCAAAGAGTTTTCAGAGGTCAGTTGCACAGGAGGTCATGGTAGCTGAATTCAATGTCAAAATTTGACTCCCCGATTCAAGGGAGAATTCAGAAGCTTTCAAATAAATTCGGAGGTAGCCATTTCATGAAATTCATCTCAGGTCCTACTTTCAGAAAAGTACAACTGTTCAAAGAAGGCTGGTCTGCTAGAGACTTGTGCAATCGGCGGACCTTAGAAACCCGTTGTTCACTTCAGTATTAATGAAGCTCAAGACATTAATTTTCAAGAACCAAGTCATAGATAAGCTTATCATATCATATTTGCTGGTCCGCTGAATCAAACAAATCCCACTTTTATGTGTTTATTTGCATGGATTCAGAGTCATCTTAGTGCATTGAGTCATCTCAGAGATTGAATCCAGTGACCTAAGTCAAGTTAATCTTATTTCATGGGGATTTGTTGACTGTTTGATCAAATGCTTCTGGGAGCTTGCTAGCC
>JAHNEJ010002907.1:0-82410 GCA_022559845.1 Amorphophallus konjac
TCGCCAGAGGGTTTACCTCAATAAGAAGAAATGAGATCGCGTGTACCTAGTGAAAAGTGGGATGCGGGATGAATGTGGGTCTCCTCCTCCAACTCCAATCGGCCGGCCGATGAAGTGGGTTTTCTTGATTGATTACCTTGTAAAAGAAGACAATGAAAAACAAGGAAGAGAGAAGGGGATCAGCCAAAGTGCAATAGTATCAGTCAAGAACCAACATAAAAATGATGAAAAGACATCAACATGCGCACCTTCTTTTTTTTTTGTTTTGTAAACCCCTAGCAGAGAACTAGGGAAGAATATGATATGCTAAATGCGGTAAAAGAACTAACGACAGGTGACAATAGTGATGATAAGAATGTGATGAACAACAGACAAGCTATATATATATATATCGCCCTGCTCTCCCTGACAAGAGTAAAGGGAACCGGGAAGACGCTGAACGGATGCAGAGGGATGAAGAAAAATCAATGCTCGAAGGAGGAAGCTCTGCGTGCTTGCTTGATAACTCACGTCTTGACCTCTAAATGCTCAGGGTGCCTATTGAATACTTAAAATCTTCAACCTCTTTTACGAGCGAATGAAGTTTTTTTTTATAGTTTCAATCGGATGTGATCAAACAAGGAAATGATAAGAATGGGTAATGAGGCATCCAAGGAAGGATTAAGATCGGGCAAGAGTCCAAGGATAGCAGGGAACTGTGAGGGAAAGATGGAGAAAGAAGGACTCTGGAGTGAAAACACGCCTTGCGTCAGGGCGTCTTTTTATGAATTGACGACCTGCACAGAGGCGTTTCTTAAAAAATGACCTAGTAAAGGCCGTTTCTTCCTGGGTTTAATTTTGGAAATGAAAACTTCCTCCGTTCGGAAACTGAGATAACACGCCTGCGAAAACGGCGTTTCTTCAAAACACGCCCTGAGGAAAGGCGTTACTCAGAAAAAGCCTTTTATTTTGAAAATAGATAATTCCAAAAATTAAAGGATAATACCAGGAATTGACGCCCTTACATACGGTCGTCCTTTCTTTTAAAACGCCTTATCACAGGTCGTTACTTTATCAAGTAACGCCCTTAGTCAAGTCGTGATTCACAAAAATGCAGGAAAAATGCAGAAAACTCATGAAAAATAGAAAAACTTTATATTATAGGAATATTGAAGTCCACTTGGGGCGTTTACATAATAACATGAGATTTGATCAACAAAATGTCAATTTTGGCGTGTCTACAGTTGTCATTAGCAGGTTCCCTCCAGGTTGGAGGAAGGGAGAGCTATCTCTGGTTCTGTTCTAGCTGGTAGCTGGAATAGGTTTCAAGCTCTGTGGGTAGCAGAGTTTGGTTGAGGGATTTGTTTCCCTTGGTTATTCAAGCTGTGTGGCAGCACTTTGTTCGCAGACTGAGTCTGCAGGTTTCTAGCATTGGCTAGTGGAATCCTTACTCTAGTTGGAGTGAGGGGTGGATGTAGATTATGGATTACAATCGAACTACCTTAAAATCTCTTGTCTCCTTTGTGGTTTGCTGCAATCGTTGATGCTCTCTATCTGCTTGGCAATGTGCTTGTGTGTGGACGGCCTATTCTAATCGCATTTTATTACTCTGTCTTAGTTTCTCACTGCATTGGCTAATTTGTTTAGCTATATTCGGTAGGGTGATTTTCGAAGGAGTGATTTTCCGCTGAAGTTGTTTAAATAGGGAGTGATCTATTCACCCCCCCCCCTTCTATATCACTCTTGCTGCGCTAACATCCAGTAGGTCCTCTTTGGACCCATCTGATTGTGGTAATTCCAGCTTTTCTTCTGATCCACTTGCTTGGTCCATTTACCATTTATGTTCTGATTGGTAGGCTTAGTGAAATTCTTCACAAAATTCATTCCCATTTTAAATGGTTGACCAGCACTGTTTTTAGAACTTTCCTTCTAACCTTGAGTTCCCTTACTGCTGTTTGAGCTGGATGGTGTGTCCAGCTTTTCTTTTCCCTTGTCTGGGCAGAAGGTAATGGTTTTGAATTGTAAGGGTCTTTTGTTAGTTGGGTCATAGCCTAGACCCTCCTTATTGAAGTTAACCCTAGCCCCCAGTATAGCATCCAGACTAGATTTTCCTTGGACAAATTTTTCTAAATTTTTCTGTTTGTCTTCCAGCTCCTTTTGAAGGGACTCAGAATTTTTTAGAAGTTCACCATTGACTTTCTTAATAGCTTCATATTTTTCTAAGTTCCCTCTACTTTCATTCAAGCTTTCTTCAATTCTTATTTTGAGTTCATTGAGCTGATTTTGACTTTCAAGGAGCTTATCATTTTCTTTTCTTAGTGAGGTCATTTCTTCTAGTTGCTCTTTTAGTTTCTGATTTTCCTCACAGACCTGGGTTTGTTCTTCAACATTAGTATTAAATTTTCTTTTCAGTACCCTATGCTCTTTACTAAGAGAATTGAACTTATCTAATAACTCAGCATAAGCATCTTCCCAGTCAACAATCGTAAAATTTTCAAAAACATTGGTTACCTCCTCTTCACTATTTGCCATTAGGCAAATTCCTTCTTCATACTCCTCTGAGGAAGTGTCTTCGGGATCTTCTTCCTCCTCACTCCATGTGCAGACCATCGCCTGTGGCTTCTTCTTCTTATGCACCTTTGTGTTCTTCTTCTGGAAGTAGGGACCCTTCTTCTGAAGATCTGGGCATTCGCCTTTCATGTGTCCCTGTTTGTTACAATGATAACAAGTCAGTCTCTTAGGATTTCTATCCCTATGATTGGTAGATTCAACATTCTTGTTAAAGGAGTATGGCTTTTTCCTCCTAAAGGTCTTCCCCTTTCCCCTTAAAAATTTACTGAACTGACGAGTGAGCATTGCCTGCTCCTTCTGGTCGAGATCGGAGAAGCCATCAGACTCACCGCTACTGCTGCTGCTGCTGCTACTGCTACTCTTGTTGCGGGATGCCTTGAGAGCTACATTCTTAGCCTTCCTATCACTTCCTTCACCACCTCCTTTGAAATTCATCTCATAGGTCATGAGGGATCCTATGAGTTCATTCACTGTCAAGGTCGTCAGATCTTTTGACTCTTCAATCACGATGGCCTTAGTGTGCCATGCTGGGGATAAAGATCTAAGAATTTTCCTGACTATATCTACCTCAGCTAGATCCTTCCCTAGCCCCTTAAGAGTGTTTGTGATCAAGGACAACCTGGCATACATTTCAGTAATATTCTCCTCTGCATTCATCCTAAACAGTTCATACTTAGAGGTGTAGAGGTTTACCGTCGAGGCTTTCACTTGAGCTGTACCTTCGTAGATTAATTGCAGCTCATCCCACATTCGCTTGGTAGTCTTGTAGGCAGATATACAGGCATATTCCTCTGGGTGAACAGCACACTGGATGATGTTCAGAGCCGTCCAGTTGAGTGAAGATAGCTTGACATAGTCATCTGTCCACGCGTCCTCGTTGGGTGGCAGATCATACGGCCCAACAGTAATTACCTTCCACAGCTTGTGGCTCTGTGCCCTGATAAACACTTCCATCCTGTTCTTCCAAAAGAGATAGTTATTATCATCAAAAAATGGAGGGCGACTAATGGATTGACCTTCAGCCATGAAGCTTCTAGGACCATTAGCATTTCCCTGACCGTTCGTCCACATGATGCAAACCTGCTCTGATACCAAATGTTAGCGCAGCGAAGAGTGATATAGAAGGGGGGGATGAATAGATCACCCCCGATTTGGAAAACTTCAGCGGAAATTCACTACTTCGAAATACAACCCTTCAGAAATAGCTAAACAATATAGCTAACGTAGTGAGAAACTAAGATAGAATAATAAGGTGCGATTGGAAGAGACCGTCCACACACAAACACAATGCCAAGCAGAAGAAGAGCACAAACGAAAGTAGCAAACCACAGAGGAGACAAGAGATTTTAAGGTGGTTCGATTGTAGTCCACAATCTACATCCACCCCTCACTCCAACTAGAGTGAGGATTCCACTAGCCACTGCTAGAAAACTGCAGACTCAGTCTGCGAACAACATGCTGCCACACAGCTTGAACAACCAAGGGAAACAAATCCCTCAACCAAACTCTGCTACCCACAGAGCTTGACACCTGGACCTGCTACCAGCAAGACCAGAACCGGAGATGGCTCTCCCTTCCTCCAACCCGGAGGGAACCTGCTAATGACAACCCGTCACTGGCAAAACCAGAGATCACTGATCTCTCTTCCTCTGCAGCCCAGAGGGGAACCGGAGTAACTCTCCCTTCCTCCAAACACTAGAGGGTAACAACTCGAAATCAGATATATGAAGAAATGAAAGGAAAAATAGAAATGTAAACAAGACCAACGATGAACAACAATCGTTTCAGAAAAACCAAAATCAAATGTAGCTTCCGAAGAAGCAAATTAGACTCTCTTCTCTCACTCAGACTTTTCTCTCTATCTTCTTTCTGGAACGTGGAGGCTCTCTCTCTTTTCTTCTTCTGCTCAGGGATTCTTCTCTTCAGCCTTTTCTCCAATTCAATTCATCTAATCGCAGAAGACACCTTTTATATGGCATTCGACCTGACTTTCAGGCCATCACACGAGTGGGTCTCATTCCCTCCTTTTCCAGAGCATTCTTGGATCACGTGCCAGACATCATCCTCGGTTCACGTGCCCAATCATTAACCTGAATCATCTGTAGGCAGAGACAAGGAAATGTGATTAGTTAGTTCAGTCATATATCAACGAATGTATATACTTTAGAACAGCAAACGAATAAGTGAGTACACTGAGAGAGTGTATAGACTTGTGAGTCTTCATGCGACGTAAGTGTATATACTTTGCTGAAGAATGCATTATCACAACATGGAGAATGTGTGGACTTCTGTGAAATGTACGAAGCCATCGAGTGTATAGAGTTGAAGTTCTTCATGCGAGCTCAGTGTATGGACTTGCAATAAAGTGCATTAACATAACAAGGGGGAATGTGAGACTTCTGTGAAGTGTATGAAGGAATAGAGTGTATATACTTGCAAACAAGGGACTGTACAGACTTGATTAATGAGTGTATGTGAAAGGCAGTGTACAGACTTGAGATGAACAAAGCATGAACGAGTCTATCTAATATATAGACTAGAAACATTTGAACACATGGACAATGTATACACTTGGCCTTTGAGGAATGATGTATTGACTCTGAACGTGAAGGCAGGCTGTATAGACTTGGAGAATATTGAAGCACTGTATAGACTTGGTAAACCTGAACCAATGTACATACTTGGAACGCCTGAGGACCAGTGTACAGACTTGGAATCAATGAAAGCGTTGGCTGTACAGACTTGCATGAACGATGTATACACTTTGCCAACGTGTAGACTTAGGGTGTAGCTAAAGCAGCGAACGTAGGAATAGTTTGGAACGTATAGACTTTCGTTCGATCAGCAATGTACATACTTCAACTAGGGGAGCTACAGTGCTATGTCTAGACTTAATGATGCAAGCCTTGTATAGACATTGGAACGCTTGAAGCGATGTACAGACTTGGTGAGCGCCAAGCAATGTACAGACTTTGATGAACGCCGCTCGCTGTACAGACTTCGAATCAAGGCATGCATAGTGAATCAATGTCTAGACTTGGATGCCCAAGCCAATGTATGGACTTGTGCAGTGCAGCCAGTGTATGGACTTGTACAGTGCAGCGCAGTGTACAGACTTTGAAGTGCGACTAGGCAGGATGTGTAGACATTGAACGCAACCAGAATGTCTAGACTTGTTATGAAGCAATGCACAGGCTGTACATACTTGAAGTAATGCTTGCAGAAGGCGATGTATGAACTTGGTTTGTGACTAGAGGCTGTACAGACTTTGGGACATGATGCGTGAGACGAAGGACAATGTATTGACTTTGAAATGGCAGACAATGTATAGACTTGGGGTTCAACTGAGGATGTATAGACTTGGGGTTCAACTGAGGATGTATAGACTTGGAAGATGTGAGGCGATGTGTAGACTTGGAAATGAACGGGAGAATGTATAGACTTGGCCCCTTGAAAGGATGTATGGACTTCAGATGTGCAAGCTACAATGCCGTTGTATGGACTTGATCTCAAGGAATGGCTGTACAGGCTTTGAATATGAAGACCAATGTATAGACTTGGAAAATAAAAGGGCGTCGACCCATCAGAAGGGGGCATCGACCCACAACTGTCCAGACTATGCAGATAAAGTGTAGACATGATCAAGTAGTGCATATCTATCTGACAACCATATGAACTGCACTGTCCTACTTGATGAAGCATGAATTAATCTAGAGATAGAAGATTGATTTATAGTGTGAGACATCATCAAAACCGTAGGGATGCAACAAAACTCAACTACAGCACTTCTTTCCATCCCCAGACAGATGGACAGACCGAGAGGACTAATCAAGTTGTTGAAGATATGTTGAGAGCATGCATTATAGACTTCGGCGGAAGCTGGCATGACCACTTACCACTAGCCGAATTTACATATAACAACAACTATCAAGCTAGTATACAAGTGGCACCTTTTGAGGCATTATATGGCAGGAGTTGCCGATCTCCTATATGCTGGGATGAAGTTGGTGAACAATAAATTCTAGGCCCAGATATGGTACGAGATTCTACCGAGAAGATACACCTCATTAGAGAAAGGTTAATGATAGCACAGTCCAGGCAGAAATCTTATGCCGATAATCGAAGGCGAGACCTGGAATTTCAAGTCGGAGATCATGTTTTTCTCAAGGTATCTCCCGGCTGAGGCATTAGAAGATTCGGTGTTAAAGTCAAACTCACACCAAGATATATTGGTCCATTCGAAGTGCTGGAAAGAGTAGGCGAGGTGGCATATCGCATCGCTCTACCTCCGCAACTGTCAGAAGTGCACAACGTGTTTCATGTTTCTATGCTGAAGAAATACGTGCACGATCCCCTCCATGTCATCGACCACAATGATTTAGTGGTACAGAAGGACCTTACCTACGAGTAGAAGCCAATGAAGATCCTCGATCGAGAAGTTCGAGTTCTAAGGAACAAGATGATCCCTATGGTGAAAATCCAATAGAATCGATGTTTAGAACAAGAAGCTACATGGGAAACTGAAGAATCTATGAAGAGGAGATTTCCAGAGTTATTCTAATTGTAAGTACTCTGCACCTTTCTGTTGACACCTGGAAAATGAGCGAGGGTGGAAACAGAACTGAAAGAAGGAATCAAACCAGCAACGAAAGATTATTGATGAAACTCGTCAACCATCTGCCCGGCTGAAGCCTTTTCCAGCCAAGCTGATGTCCGGTGTCGTCGTCAGCCAGACGGCAGCACTGATGAAGTAGCAGTCAACTGACTGATGAGACCTCCTACCATACTTTAATAAGAGCTGTATTACTGCCTCGTCTGGAAGTCTACAGGCAACATGTCGGACTAAGTCAAATGTCGACTTGTTGACGGATGAGATATGAGCAAAGACAAAGATGAAGCAAGAACCAGCAAATGAAGATTATGAAAACCTCTGCAAAGTCAGAATAGAAGAAGAGCCATCTCCATGGGCTATATACCCGGCTGAAGTCCTCCCATGCTAAAGCTGATATCCGGTTTTGTCATCGTGTGGGTGGCAATACTGATGAAATGATGTCCTGTTTTGTCATCGTTCAAGTGACGACACCGATAAAATCCCAATCCACTGACTGATGAAGGTCTCCATGATCCGATTAAGACCTGGGTCCACCAACAAAAGGCCTGCTGCGGTTCTAATATATTCAGAGAGCCGATAAGTCCATAAGAGGTCTTAAGAAGGCCTAAGTGGGCCTATGAGATGGGCTCACGAAAGCGGCGCCGGGATACTCTACGGATGCTACCTCGCGCACCGGGAGCTACTTGACTAAGGCGCGCCGTGAAGATGAAAAGGCACGCCGACTTCCATCTGTCGAGAAGTTAGGAGGGGCTGGGTCTATATAAACCCACTCCCTCGAAGAGAAAACGGGGAGGATGAAAAAAAAGAGAACCTCATCAAGGACGGGGAAAAAGGAAGAAGAAAGGGAGCAGGGTTTTTGGCGAGCGGAAATCTACCTCCTCCAGAAAGAAAAGAAAGAAAGAGAGCCAGAGAAGAGAGAAAAAGAAGAGAAGAGAGCCTGAGGCCGATCGAAGGTGGGCAGCCGGGGAGGGAGAGGAGTCAATGCTCCGCCCTCCCCCCCCCATTTCTGTAGTTCATTTTCTTAATTTCGATGGTTTCTCCTTCTTCTTCCTCTGATGTGTGCTATAATGCTGTAACCGGCTTCGTGCCGATAGGATGATGTATCGTTTTTGCTTTCTTCCTATGTATCTCTTTCGATGTATGGGTCGGGCGGAGTATCAGTGTCGAATGAATGAATATGACAGGTTGCAGTTGGCGCCTGCTGTTCGTTTCCCTGAAGCCTTGTTGCCATCCCCCATGTTTTTCTGCCTTATCTTAAACTCTGTAGCATGCTATTCCCCTCCCCAGTTTGGTCAATAGTCTGCTGATTCGCCTGGTTTTCAAACGCTCTCTGTGCTTGTTCCAGAGCCAGGGACAGACCATCCCTTGGCCTCCGGGACAAAGTAGAGCTATACGATGACCGCTATTCATGAAATTCCGGAGTCTTAGGTGTTCACGTTCATTATCGAAGTCAAGCCTGGGCCAGAGACAGCCATCTCTTGGCTCTCAGGATGACAAAAGATAACATCCAAAAAAACTATCCCCCGGAGACTTTACACAGCAATGGTGACGGAGGTTCTCCACGCTTGATCCTTCCCCAATTTCCTCTCCGTTCCTGGCCTTCCTCTAAAACCTAAGCTAGAACCAGTTGAAACTTGACGAATTGATTCACTTTGACCCCATAAAACTCATTTGTCTTAGCCTGATTCGTCAAGAAACCCTCTATCCTGGCCTGAACCATCAAGAAGCCCAAAACAGGGTGCCGTAGAATCCCAGAACCTCTCTCGACACTATTACCCATCTCGGCCCTATGCACAGTAAAAGGGGTGAATAGTTCTCGGCGCGATCCTTCTGGCGCCGAGAACCCTGACCCCCTGGCCTACTTGCCTACGCCGAGAACCCTATCCCCCTAGCCACTCTACCTTCACGCCGAGAACTCCACTAATGCCAGCTTCCCGGCGCCCCGAATAGGACCTAGTGAAGAACCCTTCCCGGCGCGGTGGTTTTCGCGCCGGGAACCTATACGCCCATTTAAGCTGTGCCGAGAAGCTGCCCTGCCATCCAACTGAATCCCCGGCACCTGGATCAAACTCACACAGGGATACCCGTGAGTCACCAGACCTGTCCTGGGGATAAATTTAAAGGGAGTCAGACTCCCTTATGTTCCACTGTTCCGCGTCGGATTTATGAGTGCCACCGGCTTCTATAAGGGAAGAATCGAACATTGCCCCCAGGGCATACATATGCAATTCGGGGGGTTCGGCCTCTCTTTCTCTCGGCTTTCATCCCGGCATTCCGTGGGCGATAGCCTATTCTCTCCTGGGCACAACCCAGATTATGGGGAGATGCTGCCGAAATGTCGATCGATGTTTTAACCCCGATAAGCCCCGGGAAATGCACAGCATACACCTCCCATCCGGCTCGATCTATCGGGGGATACAAATACTTCAAGGCTCTCGGCCGGATGAGAAACGTGAGCGGGGACATGTCTCTGATGATTGCCCAGGCCCCGTCCCGCCATTGCGTGGACGGTGTCCTATTTCTACCCGGCATGACCCACACAAGAGGAGGTCATGTTGATTTAATAAGTCTGTCGTTTACCCAATTACATTCTTAGAATAACAAGAGCTTCAATATTATGCACTGTCATTTTTTCTTAACTGCCCCGAGGGGGCCCCCTGTTTTGGCGTTTAATCAAGGGTTGTCCTTCTTAGGAAGGGCGTAATTAACATCATAACCTTTATGGTATGACGGACTTCCGGTCCCGAATCGGACTTCACAATCGACTGATTGAGTCAGATCGAGCGCATAATAAATCGTCACTCCGGTGACTGGCACGCCTAACAAACCAACCAATAAACCAATAAACACAACAATAAAAAAAATAAATAAATGATGAATAAAACCATTCCCACAAGTCTGGCACGCCCGGTGGGACCGAGTCTCCCTTCATCTCTATGCCAAAATAGGAGGCCCGATGGCCCCCCCCTCAAATTTCTAATTCTGTGTGCTTTCTATGTTTTCAGGTAGCTAGGATGACGGCTGGAATCATGTCCGTGTGCTTTGACCAGCAAGCGGTCGAGGCACATGTTCGAGAAGGCTACCTGGCGGCACCTCTTTCATTCGGATCGATGCCGCCTGCTGTCGGAATGCCCAATTGCCTGGGCCTCATTTTCACTGATCTGCTCGAGATTGACAACCAGGCGCCAAAAGCTGTTGTTGAGACGTCGCCGCAAGCTACCGGTCCCAAGAAGAACCCGGTGATGAAGGATACTCCTGGGGTCTTGTCCTGCTTTGTCCATCACGAGGCAAGGAGAAGCGCACCCTCTGCTGCTACCGAAAAAGGAGGAAGATCCGACCGGAGAGCCCGATCTATTGCTGCGGGTCGTCGGATGTCCAACTCAGGGAAGACGATGCTGATTGGAGATATCCGGGCGAACCTCAATGGTTGCCCAAGGGAGGTCAAGCCAGATGTGATCGTCCCAATGGTACCTACCACCAATAGGTTCCGAGTACTGACTGCTAGGAGGGCCGACATGGAACATGGAGATAGAAGGCCACTGGCACCAAAGCCGCCCAGATTCAGGCAGATCTGGCGGCCGAAGAAAATCCAGAGTTGGGCCCCAGCTCAAGATGAAGAACAAATTGCTGATGCTGCTATTGCCCGCTTTAGGGCAGGGAGCAGAAGAGGAGAAAGAAAAGACGAAAGAGATGCTGTTGCTGTTCACCCCAGGGCTCGGGGTAGGAGTGATGAGAAAGAGAATGAAGGAAGAAATATGACTGCTACTCGCCCCAGGATGAGGGGCAGAAGATATGAGAAAAAAGAAGACCGCATGGTCACCCACCCCATGGCCGGGGGCAAAAGATGGGAAAGGGAGAACTATGATGTTGCTGCCAACCGCCGCCAGGATGGGAGCAGAAGGTTCAGGGAGGAAGAGAAAATGATAATGAGTGAACCAGTCGCTGCTGCCATTTCAAGAAGACCGAGAGCCTGTGCTAGACAGGCCGACATATTCAAATATTCCAAAGCCAAACATCTGACTGCTCAGGTGGCAAGACTGGCTTGTCAGTGGAAAGGTCGAGAAAGACTGATGCCCCGACCAGAGCTACAAAGACACAGCCAAGAGGAGATGAAACAAGTGGTTCAAGACTACTTTCACTACCTGGGGAATTCTTCCCTCGGGCAGCGAAGATTATCCCGTGCTTTAGGCACCATAGATGAAGAAGAAGAAGCCTTTCAAGAAGCAATGATCGGAGTCTCCTCCTCCGATTCCAATGATTATGAAGAAGGCCACAGAGCCGGGTATGGGAGAGAAGACCTGCACGGGCAAGAAGCTGAAGAAAGAATATCGGTCTTTGACCGGCTCAAATACCCCGACCAGGTGAAAAGGAAAGTCTACAGGCAGAGGGAGAAGATGCATATCTTCGCCTGCAATATGGTCGGACTTGTCAAAGGGCAGGATATGTTACCGACTCAGCCAGATGAACTGCTCAGACTGGCAACTAGACCAGGCCCCGTCACGAGGAGAAGTCAGGCGGCCAAAGAAAAAATAAAGACTGATGATGAAGTCCGCAAGATCACCACTATGACAGTTAATGTGGTGACAGCAGAAGAGGAAGATAATCCCTTCATCGATGACGTTGAAGGGACTTCAGAAGAGATACAGATCCCGTCAACCATGGATCCCATGATCCAGATGATGTTTAGAAGATATCAACAAGAGATCAATGCTCTCAGAAGACAGCTAAATGAGAGGCATGAAGCTACACCGGTCTCCAAGCAAGTCGAGCCTGTGGGGTAGACCTCCAGCTCAACAGAAATGGCTATCCCAGCTAATCCTCTCCCGGATGATAAGGGCAAAGCATAGAGCCAACCTGTTCTACAGCAAACAGCAGCTCAGCCCTCTGTGTCTCAGACACAGCCCACCGTGCCCACCTTGCGCGCAACTGTGATGACAACTCCTTACAGTCAGCAATAAGCTCACTTCTTCCCGGAAAACATAGATCCAGCCATAGCCCACAAGCTGATGATTGAAAAGATTGTGGAAATGAAGCTATCTGAGAAGACTGGTGATGATGCTAGTACCTACGATGTGTACAAGGTACCGTATCCTCCCCAGTATGCTGCTAAGAGACTACTGCCAGGCGTCAGTAAGCCACCGAAGTTTGAAAATTTTAATGGCCAGAGCTCTCCCAGGGAGCACACAGCTTACTATACCACCATTATGGGTGACTTGGCAGCTGATGAAGCTTATCTGCTTAAGTTCTTCGGCTCATCCCTCACCGGGATAGCCTTTGAATGGTATTCAAGCCTGCCGGCTGGGTTAGTGGCCGATTGGCCTGATATGCAAAGACAGTTCCGCGACAGATTTCACGTCACAGAAAGAGAAATTACAATAGCAGAACTATATGCAACCAGGCAAAAGCAAGATGAAACAGCACTGGACTACATCAAAAGGTGGAGGAACTTAGCTATGAGATGCAGAAGACCTCCTCATCAAGAAGATGCAGTGCAAATATGTAAGCAGAGCCTCAGGAGAGAGGTACTGGAAAAGATGATTGGTGCAGATGCCAGAACATTTGACCGGTTGAACAATATAGTGGCGGAAGTCGAGACGTTCCTGTCCAAGCATCCGACGGCCAATGCTCCAACTGTGCCGAAAGGTAAATCTAATGATCGACGACCATCGCACTCTGAGGCTAACACCGTCGATTTCAGAACCTTCGAGCAATAGAAAGGGAAGAAGGGGGCAGATGAAGCTCCCCCGCCAGCAGACACAGCGGAAAGAAAAGATAAGGTCTCTCTGAGAAACAAAATGAGAAAGCCATACTCTTTCCCGAAAGATAAGACATCCGCACTATTCAACTGGGCATACAAGTTCAACAAGGTAACATTGCCTGAGCCAAAGAGACCCGAGGACGCGGCAAAGAAAGGTGATCCACTGTTCTAACCATATGACCGTGCGCTGGGGCACGCAATTGAAGATTGTTACTGTAATGTCCCAAATTTTTTGGATCCTTGTTCATGGGTCCCGGATCTGGTTTTTCGGAGTGTCCGACTCTGTTGTGTCTGAAATTTCATTTCGGACATCTTTCGTGTTCGGATCGGCGCGATCCGGAGTTGTTTCGGAGGCCCGGAAGCGTTCCGCGACTTTTCCGCGTGTGTTTTCTGATTCCCGGTGTATGTTTCGGTAATTCCTTCGGAACCTCGTTGCGGGTGAACCGGGCCGTTCACCAGGGCGCGAGTGGTACCGTTGCGATCGGTGCGTTCCAAGGATCGTGGAAATGTGATTTTCTATTTTTCGGTATTTTTGGGAATTTCCGGATTTTCTATATAATAACCTCCTTTTCCTCTCTCCCCTCTCATTTCTCTCTTCCCTCCCTCTCTCTTCTCTCACGCTCCCTTTCTCCCCTCTCTTCTCCGGCGGCCGACGGAGCGGGACGGGGGCGAGCCAGTGGCGGCGCGGGCGAAGATGCGGGCGGGGACGGGACGAGGATCGAGCGGTGGAGGCGTGGTGGAGGCGGTTCGTGGGATCGTGAACCGGCGGGGGTTTATATACGGCGTTTACTTCATGGATCGACGTCCACGGTGCGTCGAATCTTCGGTGGAGGTAGGGAGATGGACCCTCAACCCGCGTATTTCTTTTCCCGCGAGTTTTGTAGGCCGTGGTGAGCTGAGCGGGCTAAACGGGGCAATTTGGAGAAAATGCATATTTTTGGGGTGTGAGCCGGATCTTTCGTTTTACCGTGTTTTTGGGCGATCCAGGGGTTTAGATGCATGCCTAGGGGCTTGGGGAAGGTTTCCCCTTTTGTTTCCCCTTCACCTGGGGGTGAACGGGGCGTGGAATGGTTTTTCCCGTGGTTTCCACCGTTTTCGTGCGCGGACTGAGAACGCGCTATGCTCCAGTAGCGCGTTCTTTGATGGTCGGGCTGCCCCGACGGGGCGCGTTCATCGGAGAAGATGAACAATAAGGCGGTTCTTGTCGTGCTATGGGGTCCTAGCGCGTTCTGCGTTGTTGCGCTAGGGGGCCCTAGCGCGATTTGCCTTGTCGCGCAAGGGGTTCCTAGCGCGATCATCCTTGTCGCGCTATGGGTCCCTAGCGCGACCTGTCTGGTCGTGCTAGGAGAGCCTAGCGCGTTCCGTCTTGTCGCGCTAGGTGATCCTAGCGCGATCTTCCCTATTGTCTCGTGCTCCCCTTGGGCCGTGTGTGTCCCGGACACCCCGTGGAGTTCCGTGACCGTGTCTTTGGGAGTTCGGGGGTTCCGTTTACCTTGATTTACGCGCTTGTGAGTGTAAGGGTCCGGGCGATTTGCTAGTGTTCCGATTGGGTTGTGTTGGTCTCCGGTCGACCCGGTTGTGACCCAGTGGTCGACCTTTGGCCTTGTGAGTGTCCCGGACACCCCATGGGTTTCGTTACCGTATTTTTGGGTGTCTGGAGGTACCGTGTTACCTCGATAAGCATGCCTATGGGCTTGGTAGGTCCGGGTGACCCCAGGTGTTCCGGGCTTCCGGGTTCTTGCTAGATCGAGTCACCGTGTATCGGTGTGAGTGCGGCGAGGTTTCCCCGCACGTCGTGGTTTCTCCGGGAGTTGGTTTTGAGTGGGCCATGTGTGTGGCCTTGGTCTGCGAGTCCAGTTGCCCAGCCTGGTGCTGGAGGGTTCTCACTTTTCCCAGGGTTGGGAATTCGGTGTGGCAGCTCGCGGGCTGCCTTGAGAATCGTGCTTCTGTGGTTTCCGCGTAGGCCGTGCCTATGGCCTGTGAACCGCGAGTCCATGTCCTAACTTGGGACTGGAGGTCTCCTGAGTTCCCTGGTGGGGGAATGGTCTCGGCGATTGCGATTCGCCTCGTGAGTCATCACATTGTGGTTTTGGACCTAGGGATTAGGCCAGATTGATAGCTCAGTGCTGTCGTGTGCAACGGTCTTGACCCCGAGTCTTGTGACTCAAAGGCCGTTGGGTTTGTAGGTTTAGTGGGCTGTCCAGAGTCTGGTGGCGTCGTGCCACCTATTACTCCATGTTACTCGCAATGGGTGCGTGCGTGGTTTTCTGTGTCCACGTTCTGTGACACGTCCACTAGTCGTAGCTTCCCACGGCACGCGTGTGCTGGCTCGCCTGGGAGTGGCTGAGCGGCGTACCCGAGAGAGGCGGTGAGTAGGCTGGTTACCGCAGGGGTGCCGCGTACTTCCGAGTCCGGGTTTAGGGGGAAATACCAGCTAGAGGACAGGCCTAGGGCGTATGGTCTGAGTGTGCACACGAGGTTGGGGGCGTCGGACGGCACCGGCAGGCGCGACCCCAACTAGTCCTTGTTCGGTGGTACTGGTTACTGAGTGTGTCTGAGTCTCACGCCTGGGGCGTCGTAGCTAGACACTTGTGACGCGGTGTAAGACGTCAGGGGACGCATCCGGTCATTCTTCTAGTGGGTGGTACTCTTGTCACGCGACGTGAGGTGTTGTATACCGGGTTCTGTTTCCGTCCGCGAGACGGGACTTCGTGAGTGGTTTCGGGAGTGTTCCCGGAGTCGAGGTCTGGGGTTTCCGGTGAGCTTCACCGAGGGCCTTTCCCCAGACAGTGTTGTGTTCACGACGGTGAGGTCGTGACCGTGTTCCCTGACCGTGTGGTTTTGGCTTGGGCCCTTTTGGTGAGGGCAGGCCTCCGCTACGGAGGTATCGTGATGTTTTCCTAGTAGCGTGGCTAGGGCGGCTCGTGTTTAATGGTCCCCGATCGTGGAATCGGGTGGTCGGGTGCGTGGCTTGGTTGTCCCCCGACGGGAGACTGGGTCGTGTTTTCTGGTACAGTAGGAGTAGCTGTAGAGCCGAGTTTTGACCGGCCACCGGTTTGCTGTTCCTGCTGTAGTTGTAGCTCTCCTTTCCGCTACGCCGTTGTTTCGGTTGGGGTTCCGCGGGATCCCTGCTGAGTCTCTGTTTTGGAGACTCATTCGCTGCTTTTCAGGTGTGGCGGTTCTTCCTCGTGGTTCGAGGGCGCGGAGCGGAGGTTCTTAGTTGCCAGCTTGCCGGCCGAGTGTTCACTTGGCTTGTGATACGTTTTACTGCTTTAGACTGTACTTTCTGTTGGACTGGACTCTGTTGTAGTTGTTTATTCTTTTCTGTTAATTGTTGGTTGTCCTGCTCTATTTCCTATTTCTTTGTGCCTCCACACTCCTTTTAGCCCTTCCGAGCCCTCCCGGCTCGTGGGCAGCGGTTCGAGTCTCGGGTTATCGGGCCTTCCCGGTAATCGGATTCTCGGGTCGTCACAGCTGGTATCAGAGCGTGGTTGTGGACGTACATAGGAATTCGAAATGTTGCAGTGATCAGAGTCCATAAGGTCCAGTACAGTCGGCAGTTGGCTTAGGATTTCGTGCGTGTTTTTCGCTTTGTTTCTCGCTTGAGAGTTTGAGTGTGCTGTGCGGCGCGGTGAGGGTGGTAGATGTTCGCGGCTTTTTGTGCCAGCGTGGGGTCTAAAGATTGAGGTCGAGAGTCTTCTCCCTCATCGGTGGTGGCCCTGGTCGTGCTGCGTTGGGCCGAGGTTGCTGGCAGGCGTGAGTTCGCGGTGCTGCGTTCGAGGAACCTGCAGCATGGTCAGGTGGCTGGAGAGGATTTTTCGTGGTTAAGTGGCCGTGAGCGTGCTCTGAGGGAGCTGTTGTCGGTTTTGGCCACTCCAGCTTGAGGTTTGTCCAGCCCCTGAGGTTTTCAGGTCGTGGTTTAAGGTGGCAGAGCGGGTGTTCTGATCGAGAAGTGTGCTCCGGTGAGCGGAATGTCTTCTCGGTGAGCTGCTGATTTGTCGAGCCTGATGTCCTTGTCGTGCTCTGTGGCGTCAGAAATGACGTGTCGGTCCCGGTTGTTTTACGGATTTCGAGGCAGGATTGGGTTGTGGTGTCCCAGTAAGTCTTGCTCCTGCGCTCTTGTGTGCGAATGGGTTGTGTTCGTCCTGGAGTTGGCTTGAGATGTAAAGGCTCCGCGGTGCGTTCGGGACTCGAGGATGAGCGTCGACGATTGTTGTTAGGGCTCGTGTTGCGGCTCTTGGCATGCCGTGTTACAGTTCGAGGAATTGCAGCGGTGGTGCATCGAGAGATGTTGTGATCATGGTCCGACGGGACACTTGGTAGGTGTTGTCGGAGGAGCTGACCTGACGTGGTGATGGTTTCCTTGGTGCTGGAAGGTGCTGTTCCCAGCATGCGCGAGGCTCGAGGTCAGGTCGAATGTGGAGTTTTCATTCCGTTGGTCAGAGGTGTGATTGGGTTCTCCTTTGGTTGGAGAGAATCGTGTTTGGCTAAGGTTCGTCGTCTTGCACTGTTCGTCCGGATTGGTTGGCCTTTGTGCGCCGTGAAGTCCGTGCGAGACGTGTTCCGTGTTTTGGCAAGGTGGTTGCCTGTGAGAAGCGTTGCCCGTTCCCTGATGTGTAAGGGTGTTGGCGCTGTTCCGGAAGGACAAGTGCCGATTGGGCGGTGTGCGCGAGAATTGCGGTTGGTGTTGTGGTTTCCGATGTGCGAAGGATCGGAGTCTGCGGGGTTGCAGATGGTTGTCGGGATGGTGGATCCCGAGTTGGCATTGTGGTGGCTGTGTATGTGGATCAGAGTGCGCGGATCGTGGCGTTGGTTGCTGCTGGCGGATTTCTTGAGAACGAGTAGAGCAGCGGAGGATTGGTTCGTTGGTGTGTGTTGTCTCTGGCGGCGTGAGACGTGTTGTTGCCGTGCCTTTGCTTGAGATATGGTGGTTCATGGCACTGGCAGGTGGAGAGTTGGGGAAATGTGCTGGCGAGGTTTCCACATGAGTACCCTATTCTTGCGATGGAGGTTTTGATGAGATAGGATTCGATGAGACAGGACGGTGGTTGATGCCTGTGTGTGGAGGTCTTTGATGAGACGTTGGCGTGGGATATTGATCCTCAGTCTGTGGCCAGCAAGGGAGGATTCCCCGTAAGTCTGAGTCGAGTGACGTGAAGATCGAGGAGAGATGGAGTCATTGGGCCCCGCCGTGCTCCCCTGAAGGGTAGAGTTGGCGCATGGGTCCATCTGGATGTAGTGGTGGTCTGTGCGAAGAGTCAACGGATGGCCTGTCATGAGTTGGATCGTGCCTGCTGGGTCGGTGGAGGTTTCCCGTTGACGAATGTCTGGCGGCCAGTGGATGGTCTTTTCAGAGACAGAAGATGCTGGTTGTAAGGGCTCGAGAATGGAGAGAGCGGCGTGCAAGCGAGGCCTTCTGGTGGCCGTTTCTAAGGTGTGAGCTGGTGGAAGCTTAGTGATTGGTTGCCCCTGGTGCAGGGTGTGAGACCGGTCAGCGGGTTGTGAAGCTAGCGTTTAGTTGGTCCGCCGAGCATGGGCGTTGACCGGTGGATTGGTTTTGTGGCAAGGGTTGCGTTCCCTCGGTGAGCGAGGGGGTGGCAGCGATGCCGTGAGTGGTTTCCGTTGTGTCTGAGGTGATACCAGACTTGTGCCTTTGTGTTATGCCTGCTCTGGTGGCCGGTGTGTGCGCGGTGTGCGGAGCATGGCATTGTTCGTGATTATGGTCTGGCTGTATCCCTCATGATCGGTGCTTTTTCGAGAATTGAGGTTTTTCTGTGTTGGGGCCCTGGCAGCGTTGTCAGTTAGTGGCGGCGTTCTTCCCCTGTGACTTGGTGCTAGTCCTGATTTTCGAGGATGAAATTTCTTTAAGGGGGGAGTGCTATAATGTCCCGGATTTTTTGGATCCTTGTTCATGGATCCCGGATCTGGTTTTTCGGAGTGTCTGACTCTATTGTGTCCAAAATTTCATTTCGGACATCTTTCGTGTTCGGATCGGTGCGATCTGGAGTTGTTTCGGAGGCCCGGAAGCGTTCCGCGACTTTTCCGCGTGTGTTTTCTGATTCCCGGTGTGTGTTTCGGTAATTCCTTCGGAACCTCGTTGCGGGTGAACTGGGCCGTTCACCAGGGCGCGAGTGGTACCGTTGCGATCGGTGCGTTCCGAGGATCGTGGAAATGTGATTTTCTATTTTTCAGTATTTTTGGGACTTTCCAGATTTTCTATATAATAACCTCCTTTTCCTCTCTCCCCTCTCATTTCTCTCTTCCCTCCCTCTCTCTTCTCTCACGCTCCCTTTCTCCCCTCTCTTCTCCGGCGGCCGACGGAGCGGGACGGGGGCGAGCTAGTGGCGGCGCGGGCGAAGATGCGGGCGGGGACGGGACGAGGATCGAGCGGTGGAGGCGTGGTGGAGGCGGTTCGTGGGATCATGAACCGGCGGGGGTTTATATACGGTGTTTTCTTCGTGGATCGGCGTCCACGGTGCGTCGAATCTTCGGTGGAGGTAGGGAGATGGACCCTCAACCCGCGTACTTCTTTTCCCACGAGTTTTGTAGGCCGTGGTGAGCTGAGCGGGCTAAATGGGGAAATTTGGAGAAAATGCATGTTTTTGGGGTGTGAGCCGGATCTTTCGTTTTACTGTGTTTTTGGGCGATCCAGGGGTTTAGATGCATGCCTAGAGGCTTGGGGAAGGTTTCCCCTTTTGTTTCCCCTTCACCTGGGGGTGAACGGGGCGTGGAATGGTTTTTCTCGCGGTTTCCACCATTTTCGTGCGCGGACTGAGAACGCGCTATGCTCCAATAGCGCGTTCTTGATGGTCGCGCTGCCCCGACGGGGCACGTTCATCGGGGAAGATGAACAGTAAGGCGATTCTTGTCGCGCTATGGGGTCCTAGCGCGTTCTGCGTTGTCGCGCTAGGGGGCCCTAGCGCGATCTGCCTTGTCGCGCTAGGGGTTCCTAGCGCGATCATCCTTGTCGCGCTATGGGTCCCTAGCGCGACCTGTCTGGTCGCGCTAGGAGAGCCTAGCACGTTCCGTCTTGTCGCGCTAGGTGATCCTAGCGCGATCTTCCCTGTTGTCTCGTGCTCCCCTTGGGCCGTGTGTGTCCCGGACACCCCGTGGAGTTCCGTGACCGTGTCTTTGGGAGTTCGGGGGTTCCGTTTACCTTGATTTGCGTGCTTGTGAGTGTAAGGGTCCGGGCGATTTGCTAGTGTTCCGATTGGGTTGTGTTGGTCTCCGGTCGACCCGGTTGTGACCCAGTGGTCGACCTTTGGCCTTGTTAGTGTCCCGGACACCCCATGGGTTTCGTTACCATATTTTTGGGTGTCTGGAGATATCGTGTTACCTCGATAAGCGTGCCTGTGGGCTTGGTGGGTCCGGGTGACCCCAGGTGTTCCGGGCTTCCGGGTTCTTGCTAGATCGAGTCACCGTGTATCGGTGTGAGTGCGGCGAGGTTTCCCCGCACGTCGTGGTTTCTCCGGGAGTTGGTTTTGAGTGGGCCATGTGTGTGGCCTTGGTCTGCGAGTCCAGTTGCCCAGCCTGGTGCTGGAGGGTTCTCACTTTTCCCAGGGTTGGGAAATCGGTGTGGCAGCTCGCGGGCTGCCTTGGGAATCATGCTTCTGTGGTTTCCGCGTAGGCCGTGCCTATGGCCTGTGAACCGCGAGTCCATGTCCTAACTTGGGACTGGAGGTCTCCTGAGTTCCCAGGTGGGGTAATGGTCTCGGCGATTGCGATTCGCCTCGTGAGTCATCGCATTGTGGTTTTGGACCTAGGGATTAGGCCAGATTGATAGCTCAGTGCTGTCGTGTGCAACGGTCTTGACCCCGAGTCTTGTGACTCAAAGGCCGTTGGGTTTCGTAGGTCTAGTGGACCATCAGAGTCTGGTGGCGTCGTGCCACCTGTTACTCCATGTTACTCGCAATGGGTGCGTGCGTGGTTTTCTGTGTCCACGTTCTATGACACGTCCACTAGTCGTAGCTTCCCACGGCACGCGTGTGCTGGCTCGCCTGGGAGTGGCTGAGCGGCGTACCCGAGAGAGGCGGTGAGTAGGCTGGTTACCGCAGGGCCCCCGCGTACTTCCGAGTCCGGGTTTAGGGGGAAATACCAGCTAGAGGACAGGCCTAGGGCGTATGGTCTGAGTGTGCACACGAGGTTGGGGGCGTCGGACGGCGCCGGCAGGCGCGACCCCAACTAGTCCTTGTTCGGTGGTACTGGTTACTGAGTGTGTCTGAGTCTCACGCCTGGGGCGTCGTAGCTAGACACTTGTGACGCGGTGTAAGATGTCAGGGGACGCATCCGGTCGTTCTTCTAGTGGGTGGTACTCCTGTCACGCGACGAGAGGTGTTGTGTACTGGGTTCTGTTTCCGTCCGCGAGACGGGACTTCGTGAGTGGTTTCGGGAGTGTTCCCGGAGTCGAGGTCTGGGGTTTCCGGTGAGCTTCACCGAGGGCCTTTCCCCAGACAGTGTTGTGTTCACGACGGTGAGGTCGTGACCGTGTTCCCTGACCGTGTGGTTTTGGCTTGGGCCGTTTTGGTGAGGGCAGGCCTCCGCTACGGAGGTATCGTGACGTTTTCCTAGTAGCGTGGCTAGGGCGGCTCGTGTTTAGTGGTCCCCGATCGTGGAATCGGGTGGTCGGGTGCGTGGCTTGGTTGTCCCCTGACGGGAGACTGGGTCGTGTTTTCTGGTACAGTAGGAGTAGCTGTAGAGCCGAGTTTTGATCGGCCACCGGTTTACTGTTCCTGCTGTAGTTGTAACTCTCCTTTCCGCTACGCCGTTGTTTCCGGTTGGGGTTCCGCGGGATCCCTGCTGGGTCTCTATTTTGGAGACTCATTCCCTACTTTTCAGGTGTGGCGGTTCTTCCTTGTGGTTCGAGGGCGCAGAGCGGAGGTTCTTAGTTGCCAGCTTGCCGGCCGAGTGTTCACTTGGCTTGTGGTACGTTTTACTGCTTTAGATTGTACTTTCTGTTTGACTGGACTCTATTGTAGTTGTTTATTCTTTTCTGTTAATTGTTGGTTGTCCTGCTCTATTTCCTATTTCTTTGTGCCTCCACACTCCTTTTAGCCCTTCCGAGCCCTCCTGGCTCGTGGGCGGCGGTTCGAGTCTCGGGTTATCGGGCCTTCCCGATAATCGGATTCTCGGGTCGTCACAGTTACATCTTCAAAGATATTATGGAAGGCATGGTCAAAAAGGGCGAGCTACAGTTGGGAGATTACCAGGTGGAGCCACCTCGTCCACATGAGCCTCCGGCCTTGAGAATGGCCGCCAATATGATTTCAGTCTACCAGCAGCTGCCTAAGGAAGCCGTCGAAGAATGCACCAGGCATACTTATGAAGCTTGCTTCCTCACCCCGCTGAAGGGTCAAGAAGGGTGGCAGATAAAGCCAATAAAGAATAGAAAGAAAACTCCCGCAGCCAATACCAGTGGAGCAGTTATCCGCGGTGTCACACCAAGGCCCGAACCACCTCCAGTAAAGCCAGTATGGCACACAGCTGAAACAGGGCCAGTCATCCGGAGCCCCACTCATAACCGGAGAAGACAAGTCCCACTACCTACACATAAGGAAGTAAGTCCTGCGGCCAGGCGTTTACAGCAGTATATTAATGGGCTCGATGAATATGAACAGAAAAAGCCCGGGCACCTGCTGGTGAAAGACTGTATACTCTGGGAACAGCTCGAAGAATTGAAAATTAAAGAGCAACCGGGGGCAGAACAGGGAAAAGATGAGGCTGAGCCTTTCTGGGGGCAAGAACCAAAGAAGCCAAATTCCTAGAAAAAGAAGAGATGGTCTAAATGCAAAAAGGAAAAGGGAGTCGTGACAGTACAATGCAACACCATGTTGGCACTCTTTACCTCGCCCGGGGAGAACGATGAGGATGAAACATCAAATGCCCCGCTAGAAGCCAACCATGCCGAGGCCTCAACCTCAGCACATGCAACACGCTCCGGAAGAAGGTGGGGGCGCCCACCACCAGCCAATCATAACAATATGTTCAGAGGGGAACAACCCTACCAGATTCCTGAACCAGAGGTGCGGGGTGTCCAGATTCCTCCCCCTGCTAGCTTATACCAAGAAGAGAAGAAGGGAGGTCAAATTCCAACATTTCTGGAATTTCTATCCAGTCTGGAAAATGGGCAGTCGATACAGGCTGGGCCAGATAAAGGCAAGAGACCTCAGCAGTCGGCATCTATAGCCTACAAGCAGAATGAGAAAGAGGAGGATAACTCTCCGACGGCACTAGGGGCCGTTGCTATAGAAGAAGCCCCCAAGAGATCAGTCCAGGGGATGAAACCAGCACAGGGCAGCAGAGGCCACGGGCACCACATGAGCCTCCAAAGCCCCGATGGGCGGAAGAAATGAGACTGTCTAATGTCCGGGTGGGTAGTCGGATCATGAAAATGCTAAAGAAGCTCCCTACCATATTCTCCATCTGGGAGATTCTCTCCTTGAGTGAAGAGGCTCACCAAGCAATTGTCGATGCCCTGCAGTCGCCGGCACAGTATGAAGCACTCTTGACAGAAGTGATTTCTGGGCCGTCAGTCACATTCACAGAGGATGATATGCTGATTCCAAATTCCGGCCATAACAGGCCGCTGTATATGAGGGGCTCCCTGAACTGTCAGCCACTGAGCAGGATACTGATAGATCCCGGGGCTGCTGTGAACATTCTCCCATACCGGATCTACCAAAAATATTACTTTGATCTGCAGCTTACCAAGGTCAGAGACATGAAAATTGTGGGATTCAACCAGAAATGTGAGACGCCCCTTGGGGTGGCTGATTTCAACCTCACATTGGGGGACCTCACTACCGTGGTGCGATTCTATGTAATTGACTCCAACACCACATATAAGGCCCTGCTAGGGAGACCGTGGCTGCATGAATATCAGATAGTGCCGTCCACGCTGCATCAGTGTATTAAATACTGCCATGAAGGAAAAGAAGAAAGGGTGTTTGCGGATCTGCATCCCTTCGAAGTATTCGAGTGTCATATGCTCGATGCATCCTACTACACGGAGGTGTCACAAAAGGGTGAAGGGAAGGAGGCTGTGGTCAGCCAGAAGAAGCCGGTGATGAAAGCAAGAAATTGGTCTCCACCGCCACCAAGGGGCTATATTAAGAAGCATGAAGTATCTCACATTTCTTATGTTGGTGACTTTGCTCGGATCACCCCTCCTAGCATCCACCCAGATGATACTGACGAAGAAATGAAAGAAAAGTACATACAGGTGGGGGTTCCGCAGGATTAGTCAAGTCCATTGCTAGCATAGAATATCAGACGGTGCTACCATTAAAGACTATGGAGGTCCCTCGCTTCTGCGAACCTCCTATCATATTCTACACCGGGGAGCCAGTCGAAGACGATGATCAAGACTGCATGGTCCCTGAAGAATCTGTAAACCGGATGGTGCCGATCACAGGCTTGGACTATACTACCCAGCGGGTTTCGCAGATGTTCTCTAAAATGCAGATGCCATCACTACAACCTGTTGCCCAAAAGAAGGCATTCCAGGAGCTATGGGATCTGCCCCGGGATAATAAAGAACTGAGGAAGATCACTCAGCACCCGGGATTGGGTTATACCCTTCAAGAATACTATGAAGCCGAGGTGGACGTCATCTCTGCCTCCTACCAGCATGAATACCCTCCCGAGGTGGGATATGACAAGTACCCCTCGGAAGATGAAGAGATCATTTATCAATCCATAATGAACAGTGAAGCCCCAGACAGTCAGCCAGAAACGGGGACATCTGATAAAACAAAGAAAGGTTGGTGCTGGGAAGACCTACCTTGCAAAGAGGATCTGTTCCATGCTGAAGCAAAGTTTGATACGGGAATCCCGGATGAAGACCAAATAGCCAACGAGCTGAGAGAATGCCTGGAGTTTGAGCGCATTCTAGAAGAAGTCCGGGCCCTACAAAGTGATGATCTCTCAAGGGAGCCTGCACCAGAAGAGCCTCTGGGGGTGGAAGAGTCCACCTTTGGGTTTCCTGCTGAACCGGTCACGTCCTCGGGGCAGACCGAACAGAATCCGACAGTATCGGCCTTATATGATGAGCCGACATCCGCCGATGACCAGTATGACGGAACCAAAAATCATGAGACCGAAGAGGATTATATCCCGGGAGGCTTCATTGACTTGCAAGAAGCCCCGCCCGAGGTTGAAGATGGGGGTCAGGCCACCGTTGATGAGCTTGTAGAAATAAATCTGGGGACAGCAGATGAGCCAAGGCTGACATTCCTCAGTGCACTGCTGGAGCCAGCTGCCAGGGAACAGTATATACAGTTCTTGAAAGAATTCTGAGATTGCTTTGCATGGACATATGATGAAATGCCGGGACTGAGTTCTGATGTGGCACAGCACCGGTTGGCAATAAACCCAGAGGCTAACCCCGTAAAGCAGCCGCCCAGGAGAATGCGCCCTGAGTTGATAAATCAAATTAATAAAGAGGTCGACAAGCTGATTGATGTAGGCTTCGTTGAAGAAAATCAGTATACTACGTGGCTAGCCAATATAGTGCCTGTAAAGAAGAAAAATGGGCAGATCAGAATATGTGTTGATTTCCGGGACCTTAATAAGGCTTGCCCGAAAGATGATTTCCCAGTGCCAATCACTGAAGTGATGATCGATGTGACTACTGGTCATGAAGCCATGTCATTCATGGATGGGTCATCCGGATACAACCAGATCTGGATTGCTGAAGAAGACAGAGTGCACACTGCATTCCACACTCCGAAGGGGATATTCCACTACAAAAGGATGCCGTTTGGCCTCAAGAATGCCGGCGCTACCTACCAAAGAGCTATGACAAAGATCTTTGATGATTTGCTCTTCAAGAAAGTAGAGTGCTACATTGATGATCTGGTAGTAAAAACTAGCAGAAGAGAAGACCATCTGCAAGACCTGAGGATAGTATTCCAGAGGCTGCGCAAATATGAACTCAAGATGAATCCTATGAAATGTGCCTTCGGCGTGTCCAGTGGAAAATTCCTCGGGTTTATTGTCCGACATAGGGGCATTGAAATCGACCCATCCAAGATTAAGGCTATCCAGGAGCTCCCTCCACCAAGGAGTCTGCCCGAGCTAAGATCTCTGCAAGGGTGTTTGGCCTATATCCGACGATTTATATCGAATCTGTCAGGAAGATGCCACCCCTTTCACAAGCTCATGATGAAAGATGTACCGTTCCTCTGGGACGATGGATGTCAGGAAGCATTTGAGAAGCTAAAAGAATATCTCAAGACCCCTCCAGTGCTGGGGGCACCAATTAAGGGCAGGCCCTTGATACTGTATATCGCGGCCACACACTGTTCCCTGGGGGCAATGCTGGCATAGATAAATGAAGGAGGCAAAGAGCAAGCCTTGTACTACTTGAGTAGGAGGCTGATTAGAACTGAAGAAGGCTACAGTTACATAGAAAAGACATGCTTGGCACTAGTCTTTGCTATCAAGAAGCTCCGACACTATATGTTGTCACATGAAGTCAGGTTGATATCTGCAGCCGATCCGCTCAAATACATATTGACTCAGCCAGTACTAAAGGGCCGGTTGGGCAAATGTGCAGTGATCCTGATGAAATTTGATATTACCTATACACCCCAGAGGGCGATAAAAGGACAGGCTGTGGCTGATTTCTTCGCAGAGCATCCTGTGCCGGAAAATGACATGCTAGGGACTGAGTTACCCGATGATGAGACACTCGAAGCTTGCCAGGCTCGGCCAGTTATGTGGCATCTATTCTTTGACGGAGCGTCTAGAACAGAGATAGACTCCGATGAAAAGACCAGAATAAGGGTCGGGGCCAGTATTGTGCTGAAGTCGCCAGAAGGGGAGGTCGTGCATACTTCATGTTCTATAAACAAGCCCTGCACCAATAATGAAGCTGAGTACGAAGCTCTGATAATCGGTCTGCATATCAGCCTCAACATGGGTATCCAAATGCTTCAGGTATTCGGGGATTCGATGTTGATAATAAAACAAATCCAAGGGGAGTTCGAAGTGCGGAAGCCAGAATTAAATCCCTACCACCAGAAAGCTGTGCGCCTTATCGCGAAATTCTATCATATTGAGCTCAAGCATGTGGGCCGGGGGCAGAATGCCCAAGCTGATGCACTGGCAAAGCTAGCCAGCTCACTAGCAGTCCCACCAAATGAGACACTGAACATTGTTGTTATGAACCGGCGGCAGGTCCCCAGTATGCTAGAAGGGTGCCCCGAAGAAGATGAAATTGCTACTATCAGCACGGTACAGGCGTCTGATTGGAGACAGCACCTGCTGCAGTGGTTTCTACACCAACAACTGCCGCAGAAAAGAGAAGAAAAGATGAAACTTCTGAGAATCAAAGATTCTTATGAATTCAGGAATGGAACTTTGTTCCGAATAATGGCAGATGCACGCAAGAAGATTCTACTCCGCTGCCTGTCCACTGAGGAAGCTTGGCAAGCAATGAAAGAAATACATGCCGGAACAGCAGGTGCCCACCAGGCTGGTCCCAAGATGAAGATAGAAATCAAGAAGCTGGGCTACTATTGGCCCACCATGTTTGAAGACTGCTGTAAATTCGCAAAGTCATGCCAAAAATGTCAAGAGCATGCTACTGTGCCTAGAAGGCCTCCTACGACTCTGCACCCTACAGTTCCCAGCTGGCCATTTGCACAATGGGGAACTGATGTCGTCGGGCCACTGCCGACTTCCTCGGCCGGACATAAGTACATACTGGCCATAACAGATTACTTCTCCCGATAGGCGGAGGCTGTAGCATTAAGAGAAGTGACTGGTGAGCTGGTCGCTAGATTCATCAAGCAGAATATTATCTTTCGATTCGGAATCCCCAGCCGAATAATATCTGATAACGGAAGCCATTTCAGAAATCAGAAGGTCTATCAGCTTGCCGAGAAATATAAAATCGAGTGGAGGACTTCCACCCCTTACAATCCACAGGCAAACGGGTTAGCGGAAGCTTTTAACAAGACTCTTTGCACCCTACTGGCCAAGGTCGTCAGTTCCAATAAAAAGGACTGGGAAGAAAAAATGTATGAAGCTCTGTGGGCGTACCGCACCGTCTTCAAGACACCTGCAGGGTGCTCACCATACTCACTGGTATACGGCTCAGAGGCAGTGGTTCCGCTAGAGCTGGAAGTCCCGTCACTCAGAGTGGCAGTCCAATATGGCCTGGCCCGTGGCGAACAGACCAATGCAGAAAGAAGATTAGAAGAATTGGCTGAATTGGAAGAGAAACGCCTCCAAGCTCAGAAGAATATCCAAATGTATCAGGCCCGCATGGCTAATGCATTTAACAAACTCGTAAGAGGATGAGAATTCAAGAAAGGTGACCTCGTCATGGTCAAGAAAAGAGAAGTCATGGCGTCCAACCCAAAAGGGAAGCTGAATGCTAATTGGGAAGGTCCTTATGTGATACAGAGGGTCTACGAAGGAGGAGCCTACGTGGTTGTCAACCATCGAGGGGAAATTCAATTCTCACCACTCAACGGAAGACATCTAAAGCTGTATCATGCAGCACAACCGACATTCCCCGAGTGATCAGGTAAAACTACCCCTTTCTTGGTCTAGCGGCACTCCGCCCTAGCCGAGCTACCCCTTTCTTGGTCTAGTGGCACTCCGCCCTAGCCAAACTACCCCTTTCTTGGTCTAGCGGCACTCCGCCCTAGCCGAGCTACCCCTTTCTTGGTCTAGTGGCACTCCGCCCTAGCCGAGCTACCCCTTTCTTATTCTAGTGGCACTCCGCCCTAGCCAAACTACCCCTTTCTTGGTCTAGCGGCACTCCGCCTTAGCCGAGCTACCCCTTTCTTGGTCTAGCGACACTCCGCCCTAGCCGAGCTACCCCTTTCTTGGTCTAGCGACACTCCGCCCTAGCCGAGCTACCCCTTTCTTGGTCTAGTGGCGCTCCGCCCTAGCCAAACTACCCCTTTCTTGGTCTAGCGGCACTCCGCCCTAGCCGAGCTACCCTTTTCTTGGTCTAGCGGCACTCCGCCCTAGCCGAGCTACCCCTTTCTTGGTCTAGCGGCACTCCGCCCTAGCCAAACTATCCCTTTCTTGGTCTAGCGGCACTCCGCCCTAGCCAAGCTACCCCTTTCTTGGTCTAGCGGCACTCCTCCCTAGCCGAGCTACCCCTTTCTTGGTCTAGTGGCACTCCGCCCTAGCCGAGCTACCCCTTTCTTGGTCTAGCGGCACTCCGCCCTAGCCGAGCTACCCCTTTCTTGGTCTAGCGGCACTCCGCCCTAGCCGAGCTACCCTTTTCTCGGTCTAGTGGCACTTCACCCTAGCCGAGCTACCCCTTTCTTGGTCTGGCGACACTCCGCCCTAGCCAAGCTACCCTTATCCTGATCTAGTGGCATTCCGACCTGTCACCCTCTAAAAAAAAGAGAGGAAGGAAGAAGAAAGAATAAAAGAAAGTAAAAATGGGGTTAAAAATAGAGATACCCCGCCAGACTTGCTCCTATATTAGGGACAAGGGTAAAAATGGCCCAAAACCCAACTGTGGTGAAAACCCGAAAGGGCACTGCAGGCAAAATCGGGTACCCCGCCACGTGAAAACCCGAAAGGGCGCGTGGGCAAAAGCAAGAGGGGGCTGGCTTCGGCGAAAACCCGAAAGGGCGCTTAAACCAGTAATGTGGTAATTTAAAGTTCCCTTCTTCACCCTTCCTGATAAAACTCCGAGAAGGACAATCATCACAAAGTCCCACCGAAAATCCTGTCTAACAATTCCTCGGCCTTTGTCATCATCGACAAGATAGGCCGGTCTGTTTCTTTAACCTGGACTCTTCCTCCCTGTTAAGCTAGTCTACATTCCTGGCAACAGCTTCATGCCTAAGCCGCCATCCACCAGCTTAGGTTCAGACCTTCCGTTTGAATTGCATGATGAAGCCCTACTCTCCTTTGCGTTCATGTTCACCCCACATCGATGAATGGCACCTGCTCAGAGAGCAACACGAAAAAAAAAAGAGGGGCCCACCTCGGAATAGACCTTTCGTCTATTCTGATGAAACACTTCCACTTGTCTTTGTCTAAGATCCACCACGATGAATCCCATCCAGTCTAGATCTTACATCTATTCTGATGAAACCTACCACACGTCCCGGTACCGATGATGAAACTTGTTGATCGATTGGCACCCTGCCCGATCAACGATAAAGCCTCTCCGGTTTAGACCTTACGTCTATCCCGATGAAACATATGAAATCCTTGCATTGGTATGAACCCGGTACCTATGATGAAACCTGCTGTTGATCAATTGGCGCACTGCCCGATCAGCGATGAAACCTGTCCGGTTTAGACCTTACGTCTATCCCGATGAAACATATGAAACCTTTGCATTGGTATGAGCCCAATACCAATGATGAAATCTGCTATTGATCGGTTGGCAGACTGCCTGATCGATGCTAAAACCCATCCAGGGTAGACCTTCCGTCTGCTCTGACAAACACGGCACAGCTGTTTGAATCAATTCAGACCCTTCGTCTGGATAGATCATGAAACTCTATTCCTTTGCGTTAATGTCAAACCTTACATTAACGATGAAACTCACATTTCCAGCAAATGGCTTCGTGCCCGAGCTGCTATCTATATCCTCTAAATCAATTCGGACCTTTCGTCTGGATAGATCATGAAACCCTATTTCCCTTTGCATTGATGTTGACACCCACATCAATGATCATGTATCCACAATAAACATATGGCCCCCTGGTCCATAGAATGAAAGTTCTAGTTCCAGGAAAGACGATGACAAAGGAAAAGAGAAAGAATATAAAAAATATATATATGAAAAGTGGGGTTAAAAATAGAGATACCCCGCCAGACTTGTTCAGGCATTCTGGACAAGGGTAAGAATGGCTAAAACCCAGCTGTGGTGAAAATCCAAAAGGGCACTGCAGGCAAAATCGGGTACCCCGCCACGTGAAAACCCGAAAGGGCGCGTGGGCAAAAGCAAGAGGGGGCTGGCTCCGGTGAAAACCCGAAAGGGCGCCTGGGCCAGTAATGTGATAATTCTGAGAAATTCCATACTTCCTTCCCTTGATAAGGCCTTCCGTTAACCGTTTGGCTCCTTGCCCGGTCAACGATGAAACCTTTCCAGGGCAGACCTTACGTTTACCCTGATATAATCTGCATACCCTCTTGCAAATGTCCCACCGACAATAAAACCCATCACCATTCTGATAAAGCCTGGCCAGCTCAGACCTTACATTTGTCCTGATGAAACTCTTAAACCTTCTCTTGATCGATCGGCTCCTTACCCGGTCAGCAATGAAACTCTACCAGGATAGACCCTACGTCTATCCTGATGAAACCTACGTATTGCTTAGCAAAGTCCCACATGCGATCAAACCCTATCCATGCTAGACCTTACGTCTATTCTGATGAAACCTATAAAACTTCTTTGCGTCGATATAAACCCAATGTCGATGATGAAACCAGCTATTGATCGACTGTCACCCCGCCCGATCAATGATAAAACCCTATCCAGTCTAGACCTCACGTCTATTCTGATGAAACATATGAAACTTCTTTGCATCGATATAAACCCAATGTCGATGATGAAACCAGCTATTGATCGACTGGCACCCTGCCCGATCAATGATAAAACCCTATCCAGTCTAGACCTTACGTCTATTCTGATGAAACCTATGAAACTTTTTTGCATCGATATAAACCCAATGTCGATGATGAAACCAGCTATTGATCGACCGGCACCCCGCCCGATCAATGATGAAACCCCATCTGGTTCAGACCTTACATCTGTCCTAATGAAAACCACGGACCTTCAAAGTCCTACCTGAGGTAACCCTATCCAGTCTAGACCTTACGTCTATTCTGATGAAACCTATAAAACTTCGTTGCATCAATATGAGCCCAATATTGATGATGAAATCATGCACCGGCCGATTGGCACACTGCCCCAACTGGCTTTGAAACATACCCGGGATGGACCATTCGCCCGTTCGGATGATGCTCTAGGCCTTTTCATTCACATTCCCGCAAACAGTCTCCCTTGCGGCACATATGGCCAAAGAAGACGTTTGCTACTACCAACAGAATTCGGTTTAAGCACGCCCCCCGGATGCCGTCACGCGGTGGAGCGAGTTCCCCATCCTTTCTATGAAGGGATGGACGCTCTCCTGCCAGGTACGGGCCATTCACAGGAGGGACTGCTCGAACCACTACCCCACTTCCCAAAGTGATGAAACCACATAGAAAAGATGATGGATACACATGAAGCCGAAGATTCCTTTTCATTAAAAGAGGAGTACACAAAGAGCCCCGAGGGAACACTGTATAACAAAAGAGGGCAGAAGAAAACAAAGAAGAGATAATTCAAGGCCGCCGGGAGATATCTTCAAAGGCCAAAAGACCCACATCGGGAGCGGCTCTTAGCTCGTGAAGGCGCGCCTCCTCTTCCTGAAGCTTCACGGACATACCCTGGAGAGACATCACCCGTCCCTCCAACAAGGCCACCTCCTCGGTGGACTGTGGCCGAATAGAGGATAATTGTTGCAGCTCGGCTCGAAGTCCAGCGAGTTCCGCTTCCAGAATGGCTATCCGGTCCTGGACAGCTCCCTCCAGCTGAACAACACTCTGTAGCTCAGCCTGGCGTTCGTCAAGGGCAAGCGTCAGCTTCTCCAGCTCAGATTTACACTCTGACCTCTGCAACTTCAATGCCGTCAGCTTGTCGGTCATAGTCCGTGCTAGGAAATCCCTCCGATGCACGAATTTCAGTAGAAGCAGAACACGCTGAACCCATATGTCCAAAGGGCAGCCCATGGCCTGCAGGCCGGCAGTGAAGCGATCAGCAATTTCCTTCAGCTGCAAATGTGTCAAGCCAGGCTGGGATTCTACTAGCTGGCGCAGCATATCCAGGTTCTGCCAGACAAAGCTCTCAGACGATGCGAAGCCAAAAGAAGCGGAGGGGATCACTTCAAAGGTCACTTCACTATCAATGTCCGCCCACAGCGCAATAGCCGGCCGAGAGGACGAAGACGGCAAATCTGCTGGGAGAGCTGGCTGGTCCCTCTCTATACTCTCCTGCCAGGCCGAAGACTCCTCTGCTACCACTGCCTCAGGAGTTATGGCTTGAACACCCACAGGAGGAGAATCAATAAATGATGGAGCTATCTCTTCATGGGTCTCCTGAGTGGGGGCTTCATCTTCAACTGCTCTTTCTGGTAATGGGGACGAAGGTGCCCTAGTCTGTGGAGGCAGAAATCCAGTCTCTGTAGCCACTATGGCAGGGACTGCTGACTCGGGCGCAATGGACATTACTGCTGCCGGTATAAAAGTCGAGCTCCTGGCTGGGTCTGCTTCGGCTCTAAAATCTGAGGCCCTGACAGGGACGAAACTTTCTCCTGAGGCCCCCAAGTCCAATGATGCTAAGTCAGTTGAAGATTGTATCCTTACTGGCACAGGGCGGATAACCTCAGAAATTCTCATGCAAGTTAAAGGTAAAGCAGGGATAATGGCCAAGTCTGCGGATGAAACGGCCATAGAAACTGCGGCCGCGTCTGAGCGGATGATGACAGGGTCCTGAGGACAAAGTAGAATGACCTTCAGCAATGAATGAAAGAAAATAAATAGAACAGCAAACAAAAAAGAGAAGCTTACCTTTAAAGTGGGGTCTATACCCTCGAAATGAGACAAAAGGGGAGAAAGCTCCGTAGTTGAAGCAACAAACGGAGGGGTTATGTCAACCTCGATGTCGAGCCCGGCAAACTCCTCTTGCAATTCCTCCTCAGAAGATAGCATCAGCAGCTTAGGAGGCTGCAAAGGCGGAAGGCCTTTTGCAAATACGGGCAAGGCTTCTGATTTTAGAACTTCCTCCTCACTGTCGCTGAAAGTCACTTCCTCCTCATTATCAGGGACGGTCTCAGAGCTGCCCGAGGATATCTCCACACTAGCTATATGCTGCGGGGTCGCCTCTAGAGCATGCCGGGATGCGGACCGGGTGATTATGCGTCCGGCCAGAATAGGGCTCCGTTTTGTTTGAGTCCTGTGACCCTCCTACGGTTGAGGCGACTCTCCCGCTGCTATCATGGCCTCAGTCTGCTCCCCGACTACCACTTCAGCAAAAGAGAACCTCTGAGGGATACAACAGAAAAAAAAACAATGGAAGTATAAAAAAAAAGATGAGAAAGCACATTTACCCTCCTCCTCGCCAGCCAGGGTAGGAGAAGGCAGCCTCGTGTCCCTTTCCACAGGCATTGCAACCTGCTCCTGGGCTGTATCAGATAAAGAGAAGCTCAGCCTCGAAGAACTCCTTAAAAGATCAGTCAAGAAGACAATGAAGATTGCATCTACAAGCTATTACCGCCACTCTCGGCAGGTTCCTGAGCGGCCTCCCTCTGAGACCTGAACTCGTCGAAAGAGGGGATGTCTGGAAGAGGGGTTCCGGCATCCATCACAACCGGAGCTGACTGCTGGACCCGAACAACCTTGGCCCTCTTGGCCTTGGCAACTGCAGCTTTCACCACAGAAGGCTTCCTCTTCTTGCCCGGAGGCAAGGGAGTGGTCGTAGGTGGCGCTGCAGGAATTTCAAAGTAAGCAGGCTTCTCAGCTTGAGCAATAATCTTCCTGTAAAGTCCCTGCCGCTTTATGTCCGGTCTATCTGTGCAAGACACAAGAAAGGCAGTCATAGTCGACAGATGCAGAACATAACAATAAAAGAAAGATGCCATGAGCGCACAGGAAGGGTCATACCTGCTGGGCCATCATAAAATGTGGAAAGCGGCCAATACAGATAAGCCACCTCCTTCGATCGAGAAGCAGCCCAATCTTCGCGCCGAGAAGCCCATGAATATCATGCTGAGAAGACTCCAAAGTGCTGAAAAGAAAAGAAAACTTATCAGAAAAGAACACAGAAATAAAAAAGTATATGTGCATAATATTACTGCAATAAGTTGATTAAGTCGAAGGACTAGATTGAAGAGAAATGGAGGAAGATACCCTGGAATGCTAAAAAGGCACCTGCGGACCCCGTGCCGCTTGCTCTGCGCTTACGCCGTCCGCAGGTGGGGGGCATTGGTTGACACCTGGAAAATGAGCGAGGGTGGAAATAGAACTGAAAGAAGGAATCAAACGAGCAACGAAAGATTACTGATGAAACTCGTCAACCATCTGCCTGGCTGAAGCCTTTTCCAGCCAAGCTGATGTCCGGTGTCGTCGTCAGCCAGACGGCAGCACTGATGAAGTAGCAGTCAACTGACTGATGAGACCTCCTACCATACTTTAATAAGAGCTGTATTACTGCCTCGTCTGGAAGTCTACAGGCAACATGTCAGACTAAGTCAAATGTCGACTTGTTGACGGATGAGATATGAGCAAAGACAAAGATGAAGCAAGAACCAGCAAATGAAGATTATGAAAACCTCTGCAAAGTCAGAACAGAAGAAGAGCAGTCTCCATGGGCTATATACCCGGCTGAAGTCCTCCCAGGCTAAAGCCGATATCCGATTTTGTCATCGTGTGGGTGGCAATACTGATGAAATGATGTCCTATTTTGTCATCGTTCAAGTGAGGACACCGATAAAATCCCAATCCACTGACTGATGAAGGTCTCCATGATCCTATTAAGACCTGGGTCCACCAACAAAAGGCCTGCTGCGGTTCTAATATATTCTGAGAGCCGATAAGTCCATAAGAGGTCTTAAGAAGGCCTAAGTGGGCCTATGAGATGGGCTCACGAAAGCGGCGCCGGGATACTCTATGGATGCTACCTCGCGCACCGGGAGCTACTTGACTGAGGCGCGCCGTGAAGATGAAAAGGCACGCCGACTTCCATCTGCCGAGAAGTTAGGAGGGGCTGGGTCTATATAAACCCACTCCCTCGAAGAGAAAAGGGGGAGGATGAAAAAAAAGAGAACCTCATCAAGGACGGGGAAAAAGGAAGAAGAAAGGGAGCAGGGTTTTTGGCGAGCGGAAATGTACTTCCTCCAGAAAGAAAAGAAAGAAAGAGAGCCAGAGAAGAGAGAAAAAGCAGAGAAGAGAGCCCGAGGCCGATCGAAGGTGGGCAGCCGGGGAGGGAGAGGAGTCAATGCTCCGCCCTCCCCCCACCATTTCTGTAGTTCATTTTCTTAATTTCGATGGTTTCTCCTTCTTCTTCCTCTGATGTGTGCTATAATGTTGTAACCGGCTTCGCACCGATAGTATGATGTATCGCTTTTGCTTTCTTCCTATGTATCTCTTTCGATGTATGGGTCGGGCGGAGTATCAGTGTCGAATGAATGAATATGACAGGTTGCAGTTGGCGCCTGCTGTTCGTTTCCCTGAAGCCTTGTTGCCATCCCCCATGTTTTTCTGCCTTATCTTAAACTCTGTAGCATGCTATTCCCCTCCCCAGTTTGGTCAATAGTTTGCTGATTCGCCTGGTTTTCAAACGCTCTCTGTGCTTGTTCCAGAGCCAGGGACAGACCATCCCTTGGCCTCCGGGACAAAGTAGAGCTATACGATGACCGCTATTCATGAAATTCCGGAGTCTTAGGTGTTCACGTTCATTATCGAAGTCAAGCCTGGGCCAGAGACAGCCATCTCTTGGCTCCCAGGATGACAAAAGATAACATCCAAAAAAACTGTCCCCCGGGGACTTTACACAGCAATGGTGACGGAGGTTCTCCACGCTTGATCCTTCCCCAATTTCCTCTCCGTTCCTGGCCTTCCTCTGAAACCTAAGCTAGAACCAGTTGAAACTTGACGAATTGATTCACTTTGACCCCATAAAACTCATTTGTCTTAGCTTGATTCGTCAAGTAACCCTCTATCCTGGCCTGAACCATCAAGAAGCCCAAAACAGGGTGCCGTAGAATCCCAGAACCTCTCTCGGCACTATTACCCATCTCGGCCCCATGCACAGTAAAAGGGGTGAATAGTTCTCGGCGCGATCCTTCTGGCGCCGAGAACCCTGACCCCCTGGCCTCCTTGCCTGCGCCGAGAACCCTATCCCCCTAGCCACTCTACCTTCACGCCCAGAACTCCACTAATGCCAGCTTCTCGGCGCCCCGAATAGGACCTTGTGAAGAACCCTTCCCGGCGCGGTGGTTTTCGCGCCGGGAACCTATACGCCCATTTAAGCTGTGCCGAGAAGCTGCCCTGCCATCCAACTGAATCCCCGGCACCTGGATCAAACTCACACAGGGATACCCGTGAGTCACCAGACCTGTCCTAGGGATAAATTTAAAGGGAGTCAGACTCCCTTATGTTCCACTGTTCCGCGTCGGATTTATGAGCAATCCCTTCAGCTCAGGTGGGCTCTGCCACTGCATGAGTGCCACCGGCTTCTGTAAGGGAAGAATCGAACATTGCCCCCAGGGCATACATATGCAATTCGGGAGGTTCGGCCTCTCTTTCTCTCGGCTTTCATCCCGGCATTCCGTGGGTGATAGCTTATTCTCTCCTGGGCACAACCCAGATTATGGGGAGATGCTGCCGAAATGTCGATCGATGTTTTAACCCCGATAAGCCCCGGGAAATGCACATCATACACCTCTCGTCCGGCTCGATCTATCGGGGGATACAAATACTTCAAGGCTCTCGGCCGGATGAGAAACGTGAGCGGGGACATGTCTCCGATGATTGCCCAGGCCCCGTCCCGCCATTGCGTGGACGGTGTCCTATTTCTACCCGGCATGACCCACACAAGAGGAGGTCATGTTGATTTAATAAGTCTGTCGTTTACCCAATTACATTCTTAGAATAACAAGAGCTTCAATATTATGCACTGTCATTTTTTCTTAACCGCCTCAAGGGGGCCCCCTATTTTGGCGTTTAATCAAGGGTTGTCCTTCTTAGGAAGGGTGTAATTAACGTCATAACCTTTATGGTATGACGGACTTCCGGTCCCGACTCGGACTTCACAATCGACTGATTGAGTCAGATCGAGCGCATAATAAATCGTCACTCCGGTGACTGGCACGCCTAACAATAAACCAATAAACACAACAATAAAAAAATAAAATAAATGATGAATAAAACCATTCCCACACTTTCCTATTCACATATAATGCAGTTGAATTTGGGGACCAAATTCTCTTAAGTAGGGGAGGGTGTAGCACCCCCGATCAATACCTTTGCGTAAATTCAAAACTTCTTCTTAAAAGAAATCATACATGAAGGGCTTACATAAAGAACCTAACCTCACAAGGACTATAATGAAAATATACAAGCCAACCCTACTTTATAACATAAAGAATCATGAGGGCTTTGTGTAAAAGCCAAACCTTAGGGGGGGCTAGCATATAAAATTACAAATCATCACCTTATGTATACGTAACCTACTCTTCTTAATAGAATTCTAGGTTTTGTTTAAAGAACGAAACTATAGGAGGACCAGCATACAAATGTGCAATCCAACTTTATGCATATGGGTAAAGAATCTTACATAGGAGGTCTTGTAGAAATAAAACAAACAAAGGGAGGGTTATTCTATAAAATTACAAAACAACTTTAAACACAAGGGGCCATGTTGTACGTAAGTGGACTTCCACTTTATCCACTCATTAGGGCGTCAATTTCCGAATTGAAGACCAGGTTGGAGGCGTCATTTTTAAGAGGACCCCATTCCAATAAAATATTAATATATATATGTATATCACGTGAGTGGGGCAGAAGTGTCTAACAAATGACGCCCTTTTGAAGGGCGTCATTCTCATTAATAATCCCACAATAATGTTACCCAAACAAATGACACCCTCATGCAAGGCGTCATTTATTAAATGAACGACCCCATAAAGGCGTCATTTAAACACATGATTCTAGAAGATTGAGACACGAACATCCCCATTTCGCTAGCTAGGCATTAATCTAGGATCGTGCTTCCCAAATCGGACCCGCAAGGCAATAAACAATGCCTGCAAATCCCTATAACTAATCCCCTACGAACCACTGTCAGAGGCTACTGCCATCTTTCAATGCTTGTAGAAGGGAATGTTTCCCTTCGTTCCTCGGGAAGCGTGAAGTCTACGTCCTGTTGCGGTGGCGGGTAACGCGTGGCTTCATCCTGTCATCTTTCCTAGTAATCACACATCAACATGTAGGTGTTCTCAAATCTTGTCTAACTAGTAGTTAAATCGGTTAATTGATGCATGTTTAGAGTTTGATCAACTAGTCAACCATGCTATATATATATATATATATACATTCTGGCTTTACCATGATCAAGAATAATACCATGTTATACATTTGTTAATAGCTTGTTACATACTGTTATCATGATTTTTTATGAATTTGAACTTAGTTTATTAGCATGATTTCATGAGCTTTTTAACGTATTTTATCACACTAGTTTTCATTCTTAATAATCATGTTTTAAACCTTAATATATGGCCTCTGTTAATATAATACGTTCATGGGTTAAAGACCCGGAGGGTCCCAGCACTCTGGTAAATGGCGCCCCTGACAAGGGCGCCAATTACCAAATTGAAGACTACGCAAGCAGTCGTCATTTAAATGAAGACATGCACCATGTCGTCAATTCGATTTCTGAAATTTTCAGAAATTGTTAATTCAACACATTCAAAAATCTATAACTATCGAACTAAATCACGGAATTTTTGCATGAACATGTTTCTGGAATCCTGATATTTTTCTCAACATATTCATATCATTACTTCCTGATTCAGAACCTTTTCACACTGATGAATAGTAAATGAATAGTGTACCACCCTCTGTAAGAGGTGCCCCTGACTAGGGCGCCAATTACAGAATTGAAGACTTCGCACGAAGTCGTCAATTAAATGAAGACTTGAGCAATGACGTCAATTCAATTTTTTGAAATTTCCAGAAATCAGTAAATCAAAGTCTTCAAAAATCTATAACTAATAAACTGAACCATGAAAATTTTGACGGAATATATTTCTGTGACCCTGAGATTTTTATCCATCTAATGATGTCTTCGGATTATAATTCGGAGAAACTTTGGAGAAATGAATAGTGACTTGTATCACAGAACTTATAGTTCTGATGCGAAGCACAACTCACAAGGGGTTGAAACTTAAATTGACGACACCATGAGAGTCTTCAATTAAAAGAAGACTACTCACAGGTCATCAATTCATTGAAAAAATTAAATATATAATATTTGAAAATTAATATCTATGAAACCAAAAATCAGTAATTTTAACTGAACATGTTTATGGACTCCCGAGGATTTATACTATACATTCATGTCCTTACTTTCAGATTTTGAGAAACTTTTTCGAAATGAACAGTACTTTGAGAGTCACAAAATGTACCTGCTGGGTGAAAATCACCCACTGTAAATGGCGCCCCAAGCCAGGGCGCCAATTACTTAATTGAAGACTGCTTGAGGGGGCGCCAATTTAAAATTTGAAGACCCGAGAGGAGTCGTCAATTAAAGGATGACTTGTGCAATGACGTAAATTCCATTCTCTAGAATTTCTAATAATCAGTAAATCAACACATTCGAAAATCTATAACTATTAAACTAAGCAATGAAAATTTTGCATGAATATAGTTCTGTGATCTTGAGATTTTTCTCTACCTGTCCATGTCCTCGATTCCTGATTTACTGAAAGAATTAAAAATGAATAGTATTTAAATAGTAAACTATGACTCATAATGCCGAGCCACCATGTTCAGACAATTATAACTTTTTTAACCTAATCACGAAACTCCTACATGAACATGGTTCTGGAACCCTCGTATTTTTCTCTATTTAACCATGTACTAAATTTTTGATTTACTGAAAGTATTAAAAATAAATAGTATTTGAATAGTGTTTTGAGTCACGGAATGTACTTCCTTGGCGTAAATCACCCCAATTTATTGAATAGTAAAACCTAACAATTTCACATGAGTATGATTCTGAACTCTCGAGAATTTCCTCTACCTATTCATATCCTTACTTTCTATTTTTGAGAAATTTTTACGGTACGAATAGTGTATAAAAAGGCACTATTTCAATGAATAGTATCACTATTTCAAATAAAAGAATTTTTTTGATATAGACACGTAGATATGTAGAGAAAAATATATGGAATCTAACGGTATACTCATGTATTAGATTAGGTATCATGATTCACATCTATTAAATTTTTAACATGGATGATTAATATACTAAATGATTAATATACTAACTAATTTATATATAAGAAGTCACGACTGTTTAAGCAGTCGTGATTCACAAAAATGACGACTTAGTGAAGGGCGGGCGAATAGTATTTGTCAATAGTAAATGAATAGTAAGTGAATAGTAACGAATAGTAATCTGAATAGTAATTGAATAGTATTCTTAAATAGTAAACTGGCATATTTGTATAATGGCCCTTATGGGATGTTCTAACTTTTGTTTAACCTTACTATAGAATTATCTAGAGTTTTTGTTTAGGAAAAAGTATATATATTAATATTTTTTTCCTCATTTTTATCGTAGTTTGTACCGATGCAACCCTAAGTCATTTTCTTGCATATTATGAGTCCTTGAATTCCATTCCATAAAAATCTACCTTGTATATCCTACTAAGGCAACCCTTGAAACTCTATATTGGCTATAAAATGAGAGTGGATGTCAAAAGTAATACATGAAATACTGTGCATATAGGGCCCGGTCTGGTCCTAGGAGGAGCACCCGAAGGTACTTGTGCCCATGAGAGTTTATTGACCATGGTGTTTAGCATTACACCGGAGTACTTGCTTGACTTGAGACACTCCACCCCTACTCTCTCTTTACTCACTTGACTTGACTTGCGTGACCCGGAACAGGCAATACTGGACTTGTGGCCCGAGAAAGGGTGAAATGCTTGCTTGATTGAAATAGCCAATTCTACTGATACGTACTCAACTTTACTTGCTTGAATTAAATGTTTACTTACTCGTACCTGAGATATACTTATACATGAGTTCATTCTCGCACTTAAATTCGTAATCGTACATGAATCCCTGCTTGCCCCGGAGTGGCATTTACATCTATAAATTCTTGAAATACTGCTTGTCAACTACTTGAAATCTTGATATACTCTCTTTATACAGTTCTTGATCTCTTATTGTTCATCATGTCTAGATTTACATGTATACATGATTCTTTTGTACGTACGTCATGCATAGCCATACTGATAATACATGCAAATTGTAATCCACGTAAAGATTGTTTGAATTTGAGATGTAATTCCTACTGAGCGATTCGCTCATCAGTTGCTTCCTAACATTTTCAGGTGAATCAGATAGCGACAAGAATGGGATTGAAGCCAAGTGAAGAGTGCTAGAACGCCAACCATCTCTCATTAGCTATTCGTGTCTTTGAATTTATTTGAGTCTACCTTGTATTCCCAGTTATGTCAGTTAGTGGTATAAACTTTGTGTTAAGTCGTGTAGCCTAATGTTTGGCTTTCTAAATCTAGAAATTTTCATGGACTATCTTTAATTCCTTTGAGTAATCAAATAATCATCTCTTGGACTATTGGAATTTATTAGATTTATTAGTCATTTACGCACTCCGTAATTATGTAAGTTAAAAATTCTTATCGCTCTAATGACACGATCTATATAGACGTGTCACGCATCCGAATATCTTCCGCGCTCGGGATGTGACAGTCTTCGTGGTATCAGAGCCTAGGTTTTCAAACCTAGGGAACTAGAAGAAATAAAAGGTTAGAAATGGAAATCTAAGTAAAAACTTGAGTCCAAGGATAGGTAAAACCCGAGTCCAAGGATAGATATACCTTACTCGGTGAGATGGATAGAGCCATGGGTTAAGTTTTATAAAGACTTTTTGACCTTACAAGAAAACCTGATATTTATCATACTTAAACTCTTTTGTAGAATCATGGCTACGGAAAGAGCACAATGGCGCGAGAAGCAGCGCACCGTGCAGGGCCTTACACAGGCACTACAGCAAGTGGCCCAAGGCGGAGCAAACCATGGAGCGGGTGATCTCCATAGGAGTTTCCGTAACATGAGCCCACCGAGGTTCACGGGTTCGTCCGACCCCGAGGATGCTGAGAATTGGCTAAAGGAGATGGAACGAATCTTCCGTGTAATGCAATGCGCGGACGAGGAGAAGGTTTTACTGGCCGTATTCCAACTGGAGCGGGATGCTCGATGCTAGTGGGAATCCATAGAAGCAACACTGCCAGAATACCATGTCACATGGGATTATTTCACGGAGCATTTCAACAACAAGTACTTCTCCGACCATATCTAGGAGAAGAAGGCCGCAGAATTCGCCGTCCTAAAACAACGGGGCCTGAAAGTGGCCGAGTATGAGGCCCAGTTTTCCAGATTATCTAGGTATGCACCCCACTTGGTGTGTACAGAAAAGATGAAGGCGAGAAGATTCCTTAATAGGCTTCGGCCCCACTATATTACACAACTTGCACCGATGGACATCAAGCTTATTCGGAGATAGTTTGGTGTGCCCAATTGCTAGAAGATGCCACCGAATTATCCGAGAGAATCCGAGGAAGAGACAAGAAGGAACCCGTCACAAGCCCAGGAAAGTTCAAACAATCATTCAACAAGAAAAGGTTCTTCATGGGAGGGGAGCCCTCCGAGGCAAAGAAATTCCAGAAGACCGACAGGCCATTCACCACTGCTACACCCTCTAAGGAGATTTGCAAGTATTGTGATAAAGTTGGTCATAAGACCGAGGAATGCTGGAGGAAGTTAGGAGCTTGTCTTCGATGCGGGAGTCGAGAACATCGAATCCCAGACTGCCCACTGATGAAGGGGCAAGACATCAAAGACGAGAAGCGTCCGGTAAAGAAACAAGGCCGTCTGCAAGCTCTCCGAGAGACGGAACCCACTGAAGGCGGAATTGTGGAAGGTACTCTCACCATTTGTTTCAAAACTGCTCATGTTTTATTTGATACCGGAGCAACTCATTCATTCATTTCCAAGAACTTTGCTGCTTCATTTTCTAAGAAATATGAACTGTTAGATTTGGTCATATCTACACCTCTTGGGAATGAGTCTGATATTACTTATAACTATCCAAATTGTAAAGTGATGATTCAGGAAAGCCATTCACCTGCTGACCTGATATGCCTAGATATGAAGGGTTATGATGTCATACTAGGTGCCGACTGGTTATCCACATACCAAGCAACTATAGATTGCCGGCATGGCAAGGTAACTTTCGTGGATTTCCCAGAGCTAGTTTACAATAGCCCTCGGAGTAAATCACTTCTTATATCGACACTCCGAGCTAGAAGGCTTATGGATAAGGGATGCATGGCTTTCATAGCATTCGTGACTGCCACGGAAGTTGAGAAGGTTAAACTTGAAGACATCCGTGTAATTCAGGATTTTCCCGATGTTTTTCCAGAAGATTTAACCGGCTTACCCCCGGAAAGGGAAGTGTCGTTCACAATCGACCTTGTCCCTAGTGTTGGTCCTGTTTCTAGGGCACCATACAGAATGTCCCCTGCTGAGCTGAAGGAACTAAAGGAACAACTAATGGAGTTATTGAAAAAGGGTTTCATCAGGCCCAATACTTCCCCTTGGGGAGCACCCGTGCTGTTCGTCAAAAAGAAGGACGGATCGATGAGACTATGCATCGACTATCGGCAGCTAAATCATCTTACAATCAAGAACAAATACCTACTGCCGAGGATTGACGAACTGTTCGATCAATTATCTGGAGCTTCATATTTCTCCAAGATTGATCTTTGTTCTGGTTACCACCAATTGAAGATCAAAGAAGAAGGCATCCATAAAACTACAATCCAAAGCAGGTATGAGCATTACAAATTTACTGTTATACCTTTCGGACTAACAAATACCCCCGCAGCTTTTATGCAGTTAATGAACAACATATTCAGGCCCTATTTAGACCAATTCATTGTGATCTTTATTGATGATATTCTGATCTATTCCAAGACCGAAGAGGATCATGAAGAACATCTCAAGAAGGCACTGCAGATATTAAGGGAAAATAAGCTATATGCTAAATTCAGTAAATTCGAGTTCTGGCTCGGGAAGTATCTTTCTTAGGCCATATTATTTCGAAGAACGGAATCGCTGTTGACCCATCAAAGGTCGTAGCCGTGAGAACTGGGAACGACCCACAAATGCAACGGAGATTCGAAGCTTCTTGGGTCTAGCTGGTTACTACCGGCGTTTACTATGAAAGACGCTCATTGTCCGCATTTTCAAAAAATACAAATGGGAAACCATGAAATAGCGCATGCTGGTGCAGCCGCTCATTGAAACTGCGCCCAAACCCCTGAACGCGGATTCCCTTACTACTTCACGGCTTAAGACTTACCCAGAAACAACTCCCAGAACCTTCCAAACCTTGCTATTTCCTAAGCTTTCCTATAAGAATGCTTACCTTTCTAGTGAAACCCAAATCTCCTTGATTTAAACTGCCAAAAGTTCCTTTTGTTATTCTGCAACGCACCGGGATTCACCGAAGCTCCTCAAACTCCCTGCTCCCAACAGTCACTTGCAGAACTCTTGTTGCTATGGATCGTTTGCTTCAGTGTCTGGGGAAGAAACCTAAGACAGCAACTCCCAAGATCATAGATATTGCCGGACATATTAGCAGGAGGATAATGCTCAATCAGGTTAGAACATCAAATCCCAATTCCTTCCCTGCTCTCTGCATGTAAATTCCCGTTTACTGACTTCCTTATCTCTTCATGTCATACTTCAAAGTTCTTACTGTGTTCAGCTCCTGAGATGCTTCTTGACAATACCATTCTCTTTCCCTTCCTTCAGGATTACCCAAACATTCCCGGTACGAGGAGGTTTACGCAGAACAGATGGCTTCCGCTCTTAATGTCCAAAATCACATTAGATATGCGATCTTACCTCTCCAGATGGCACCTTCTGTGCTTAATCACACACGCCAAACACTTTCAAGATGTGCACTTTGACTGGGCTGTGATTGGCGCGCTCGTGAGGTTTGGCACCCTGTCACGCACACTTTCTTGTTCCCTACATTCGAGGCCACCATGCTGCTAGAGGAGACCGAGATGCTACTTGGGCTGAAGAGAATGAAACTGGGAGATGAAGAGAAGATGGCCACTATGACTCAGCCTATAGGCGTGACAGAAATTCTTAACAGCTTGATTCCAAATTCGAACATAGTGAGCCGAATCAGAATGAATAAAGGGATGAATTTGATGAAATTGGCCTCGTGGGTGTACAAGCAATTGGGCCAAGTCAAAGGGGAGGATATGGAGAGCGTGATGAAGGCTTTCGTAATCTGCTTGGCTGGAGCCCTACTGTTCCCTACAGCTGAAGATTTCTTAGAGGAGGAGTAGTTGAGTCCTATCAGCTCGATCTGGGAAGGGAAGAGGATTGGTCCCGTGGTCCTAGCCTATCTTTACAGCGGGCTTACTTCAGCTTCATTGGGTCGGCCCCTGCATGGGTCCATGCTTCTTCTTACTTGCCAAGAAGATGAAGAAGAAGTCAACACAATCAAAGCTCTCTGGAGGGTGTGCAAGATGCACCAATCAATAGAAAAGGTAGAGGAAGAGGACAGCGAGACGAGAGATTCTTATGTGAGAGAACTTAAGAAGATGAGGGCCTAGTTAGCTCATGATGTATCTTTCATTTCATGTTATCAATAAAATTCAGTCCTTTATTTCCTTGAGCCAAAATCAATGGCTAAGAATTCCCAAAATCATGGCTGATCTTCTGCAGTTTTCAAAATTAGAACTCTCGGAAGAATGGCGTCCCATAATCTAGCCACTCTTTCAAAGGGCGTTCATCACGAAAGCCGCCAATTCTTTGCCATTTCCTGATTTTCCAAAGTCAATGTCCGCATAGAAATACAATTTCCATAAATAACGCTTCTCAACCCAGACGCTCATTCTCAAAATTATTTTTCTTTCGAATCCCTCCATTTTACAAATGGCGCCCTCACACCACGGCGTTAAATGATTTTAATTTCCAGAAAATAACAATAAGCGTCTTCCAAAGAGAATGCAAATTGTTTTCGTAACTGAACCCTTAACGGGTGCCCTTCCATCTTCTTCTTCTTCCTCCTTCCTCATTTTCTCTTCACTCAATCCTTCTTCATTCTCTCTGCAACCCACGAAACCCCCCTTTCATCCAGACCTGTCTCTCTCTCTTTTTCTTCGACGATGCACGCCGGTGGCTCAAGTGCGGGGAAGCGGCGGTGGGTGACCGCACCCGAGGTCGTTGACCTCGGGGACGGTGGTGAAGCCGCAGCGGTGATGGAGGAGCAGAGTGTTCCGATGGCGGAAGAGGAGGCGGCGGTGGAAGCCCTAGCTGTGGCTGCGGTGGAAGAAGAGAGCGAAGGGGAGGAGACCAAGAGCGTCGGCGGTGATGAGGAAAGTGAGGAGGAAGGAGAAGGAGAGGAGGGAGGAGAGGGAGAGGAGAAAAGAGAGGAGGCGACGACGACTGAGGAGGGGGGTGAGGGAACGGCGACCGAGGAGGTGACGGAGGCACCATAGGCGGTGGCGGCAGCAGCACCATAGGCGGTGGCGACGGCAGCAGCACCACAGGCGGTGGCGCCTCACCGTCGGCAAGGAGCCCCCCGCCGGCCACTGCGGGGGGCTGTAGACGAGGCGACATCGAAGAAGGTAAGCCTTCCCCACTCTTTCTCTCAATTTTTTTTTAAATTTAAGCACGATTAGGGCAAATGAGGAGTTCAGGAGGAAGGGGATGAACAAATGGCGTTCACACACCTGGACGCAAAAAACAATAAACGTCCACATGGGTGGACGTTAAATTAATTCTTTTTATTTTCGTTCACAAACAAAACAAAGGAACAAATAGCGGCCACAACGGCAGGCGCGAAAAATAGATAGCGGCCAACAGAGTGGACGCTAAAAATAAACATTTCTCTTTTTTTTTTAATTTTTTTCCTTTTTTTAGTTATATCAGAAAGATAGGGAGAGGAAATAGCGGCCAGCGTACTGGGCGCTAAAAGGAAATAGCGACCACAGGGGTGGACGCCGAAAACCATTTTTTTAGTTTTTTATAGGAAGAAGAAACAGCGTCCACTGGGATAGACGTTAAAAGGAAATAGCGGCCAGTGGGGTGGACGCAGAAAACCATTTTTTTTTGTTTGACATATTTGTGTTTATGCTTTGCAGGGGGTGATGAAGACTCGCATCTCCTGGGTTCTGGTTCATGATGCCTACCAGGGACTTCTAGACTTTCAGAGGGAGAGATTGAGGGAGATGGGGTTCGGGCCGCTCCTATCGATTGAGCCATTCCGCCTGGACTTAGTACTCATCCAGGTGTTCATAGAGAGATGTGATAGGACTAGCAGGGCCTTCCTGATGCCCTGGGGGCATATGGTACCTACCCTGGAGGACGTAGTTAGGATTACCGGGTTGAGAGTGGACGGGGAGGCAGTGAGCGGGGTGACTTACCCTGACTATAGGGAGCGGGCCCTTCGGCTTCTAGGCTTGTCCACAGTGTCGGAGGGACCCAGGGACTGTAGGATGGTGGATAGGGCTGAGTTGATGGAGTCCCTCAGGCTAGGAGGGGGGCGCCCGAGGACGGGGGAGTCCCTAGAGGAGTTTGCTGTGAGGATGGCCGAGAGAGCTAGAGCCACCTTCTATACTGACCCTACCCAGAGAGAGAGAGCAGACCTAGACGTCAGGAGATTCTTGTTTCTGATCATGGGGAGGCTGCTGCTGGGCATGAAGGGAGATGACATGAACTGTCGCTTCCTGAGTGTCCTCGAGGACCTAGAGCAGGCGGGGAGATATGCCTGGGGTGCGGCCCTGCTGGCCCACCTCATTGCGGACTTGTCCACCGGGACAGGGAGAGAGACTACCGTCAGTGGCTTCGCACCATTCCTTCAGGTATGCAACTTAAATTTATGCCTATATTACATGCTTCTATTCCTATTATGCTTTGTGATATGCTAATGATTTGTGTATGCAGGTTTGGTGCTACTTGTACATCCCGATGGGGAGAGCCACCGTCTTTCGCCCGGAGGCAGTTCCACTGGCTAGGCGTTGGCTCCCGTACGTAACGGGGGCCCCGCACGCCTACGAGCTGGTGGCAGTGCGACGTGACTTGCGCGACTTCCCGGTATCCATGGTATGTATGCTTTATGTTTATGCATTTGAGTTAATTATGATGATGATGATGATGATATGATGATATGAAATGCCAATGCGGGTGGTGTGGAGGCCCTACGCGGGCATGGTCGACGATGACCAACCTTGGGTCGTAGCGGGCCGACCTCTGTTCGGGCGGGAGCTTTGGCTCCACTGCCTGAACGAGATCGAGCCGCTACGGCTCAGGCTGGTGATGAGGACACTAGGCTTCCACCAGGAGTGGGTGGTTGTGGAGGAGCCACGCAGGATCGGGCGAAAGACCCGAGGATGAGCTGCGACGACAGATTGGCGGCTCCGCTTCCCTGACCAGTACGCCGACTGGCAGAGGGGCGGCACACCGGTCATCTCTCAGGCGGATGAGAGCATGATCTACCTGTGGACCTACTGGAGGACCTACGGGCGCCGGCCTCAGATGAGGCCCGTAGAGGTATGTATGCTTTATGTTTATGCATTTAATTGAAAGTTCCTATATGATGAATGCTTTGACTAACATGTGACCAATGCTGGATGCTCGTGATGAGCTTGTGGCTGACATGCAGATGCGGCTGCATACGCTGGAGGCACAGCTAGGGGCCACCCGGCACAGCCTCCAGGTTCTGGTGAGTTCTTTCTACATGCCATGTTATGATTCTTAAAGTTAAGTGTTTACACCACTAATAGTCTTATAATGCGATGCAGCGTGCCCAGTAGAGGAGAGCTCGAGTGCCCCTGCCCAGAGTGCCCCGGATCAGAGCGCCCGAGTTGTAAGACCCCGGATAAATAATAAGGGATAAGAATATTCTAAGTGAATTATACGTGGGAAAAGGATAAATAAAAATAATTAAGCTATATATATATATATATATATATATATATATAAGTACTTAGTGAGCTTTAATACATATATAACACAAGCCAAGAGAAATGCATTTAATGGGCCTTAACCCATTATAAATATGTCTATATATATATACCTTAGCCAAAAATAAGAAAAATCATTTATATGCCACCATCAAACCCACGTGAGCTTTCACCAAGTCCATTATGTGAAACTATATTAAAGCCCACCTCCTCTATGAACCAACTACCCCTGAGCCCATAAATACACCCCAAACCCTCGTGCTAAGCCCATTTAATACACATGTATATATATATTGGCCCCTACCCATAAAACAAGCCACGTGAGTTTCTCACAAAGCCAACCTTTAGGTGCATGCTCGGACGTGTTTTAGGGTTTTGAGAATGCAATAAGGGGCATGCGGCTGTGCTTTTGGCAGAAATAAAATAATGCATGGAAAGTTTAAAAACCTTCCTTTACCAGCCTTCGATCCCCTCTTGGGATTCCTCTCCTCTATATAAACATCCTTTCGTTGAACGGCAGAAGGATGTTGATCGAAGAAACACCTTGGTCATAGCAACGTCTTCCTCCTGCTACATCATGCAACACTCTGCATCCTATCTTCATCCTGCTGTGCTTACAAGAAGGCTTCTTCCTCCTTTTTCCTGCCGGTCGGACGCGAGAAGCGTGAAGCTTCTTCCCCCGTTCTTCATCCTGCTGACCGCTGAGCAAGAAGGAGAGCATCCCCGTCTTCTTCCTCTTCTTCATCTTGTTGGCGAACGTGAGAGCCTTCATCATCTTCTTCCACTGTCTTCATCCTGCAAGCAATCAACATACTCTGTTCGAAACAGAGTATCGTTTCTTCATCCAATTCGTCGTTTAATCTTCAAAAAAGGTAGGTTTCCTCAAGTTTCGTAGCCCAAACAAAGTTAAAACATGATTTAAGGCCAACATTATAGATAAAAATCATCTTATATCATGCATTTTTATCATACACATGATTATCGGTGTATTCTGAATTTTTACAGTAATTAACGACCCTTTCTAGGGTGCTATTTCATTTTGACGCCCATCAAAACGGTCGTCAAATCCCATTTGGAATTGACGACTTCGCATATGTCGTGTTTTCTGGAGTTGACGCCACTGTTAAGGGCGTGATAAGAGTAAAACGTGACAGTCGCAGTGTCGTCATTTATTGAAATTCAAAAAAAGTGATCAACGACAGTCGTCAATTATATATATGTTGGTTATGGTTTTTCGCATTTATAGTTATACATGGGTATAGAAGTATCCTCTGGCCATGAAAATTTTTAGGCATACTATTGGGATGGGGACCGAGGTAGTGGAAGTAGTTGCACCATTTTTCGTGCCCTCTATCGCAAGATCCCCCGTCTCTCATCGAAAAATTATTTTGAACGTATGGTTAGGTAGAGTTTTTCGAGCCGGTCATTTCGGTATATTATATGCTAGATTCCGACATCATTTAGTATGGAAACGGGAAGCTTGAAAAATCATTTTTTTTGAAAACACGACCCACATACGGTCGTTACCATATAAATGGACGCCACTGTTGATCGGCGTCATATTTAACTAATATATATATATAAATATATATATATATATATATATATCATGCATGTATATCTTTGAAAATCTATTATTATTAAAATATATAACCAAAAATTATGAAAAATATATATTTGGAATCCTTGTATTTTTCTCCTAATTATCATATATTATTTTTCCTTAAATTTATTTAAATAAATCAATGTGCCTTTTAATGTAAGTTTTTGAATTTATTCAATTAAATAGATAAAAATTTGAATTCTTGTTAAATAAATTAAGTTAAAAATCATAGAATTAACGTCCCTCCAAGTGGACGCTAATTAATAAATGACACTACTCACGGACGTCGAATAATATAAGTTTATTTAATTATAGTTAATTATAGAATAGGATGGACACGAATTCTATGATTAACGTATACATGTTCTCACCATTTTCTTCCGTTTTTGACCCATACCGCGGGTCTTTTGGCACTCTCATCTCATGTCCGTAGATGGAGTCCCTGTTTCATGATTGTTTCACGTATACACCTCAACTCTTGGTGACATACGAGCCCTCTGTTGGACATTCCGTTCCTTCGGACTGGCGAGTTAGTCATTGGGACCTCCGTAAGTCTCCTCGTAGCCTTGGATTCCCTCAAGGCCGACTGAGCTGGTTGTACCTTAAACACCTTGTGCTTTTGATTGCCACGTCTTGTGGTAAACCGGCCCTCTCATGGTGCTATCTTGGCCCATGAGAGAATAAATCCTAGCCAGTGGAATGCTGATATTCCACTAGGCGATGTTTTGGGATTGAGTCCCTTATAGATGGGGTCAATCTCTCAGCTTGATTCATGTCCCTTGATTGGTGACAGGTTTAGTCATCCACTCAAGTTATCACGGCTACCTAGTTAAGGTACCGATTCTACCCGGGTTATCGACATATCGTGGTTCTCGTTGGTTTTATCATTGCCCATCTAATGTTCTCCTTGAATTCTGTGAAACCTATCCACGAATCTACCTTGATATCCTACATGAGTTTGTTCTTGGAATTCCATGGCTATCACTAAAGTGGTTGTCTAGATATTACATGTAACAATGTCTGCGCATATAGGGCCCGATCTGGTCCTGGGAGGAGCACCCGAAAGTACTTGTGCCCATGGGAGTTATATTGATCATGGTGTGGCATTGCACTGAAGTACTTACTTGAATCTACGACACTCCACTATATCTCTATCTCTCTCTCACGTGCAAGACTTGATTGACTTGACATGACTTGCGTGGCCCGGAATGGGCAAAGTACTTGCTTGCTAATAGCCATTATCTCATGACATGAAAGACTTTATTGATATACTTGGTACTCGTTCAAATACTTGAAATTCCCTATCTTGGATCAACAGTTATTTCCTCTCGTTATCATGTTCAATTCCTTAGCACTTCATTTTTACATGATTGACATGCTAGACTTGCATTTTCATTTGAAAAAGGTAATTACTTAAACCAGTTGCTAGTTCTTGAGATATAATTCCTACTGAGCGTTCGCTCATCAAGTTCTTTTCCCCAACTTTGCAGGTAATGCAGACCCTGACTCGGACTCGGATGGGCGGGAACAAGAGTGACGAGCGTAGAACCTACAAGCGTCATGCTATTGCACTCTATCGTGTCTTGTCGTCCCTAGTTTATTCTTAGAGTCTTGTTATTGGAACTTATGTCATTGCACGATTTATAATAATTAAGGCTTGCGGGCCTGATTAGACTTATTAAGTCTTGGAATTATGTGACTTTGTTTAATGGATTAGGTGGTTATCAATGGTATCAGTATTTGGTTATGTTTTAAATTCTTGTCTTATTGCACACTCTATGTTGATGTCGAAATTCTATTTGCTCTGATTGACATGATTGATATAAACTCGTCACGCTCTTCCCGGGTTCCTTCCGCGCTCGGGGCGTGACAGTTTTTGTGGTATCAGAGCCTAGGATTTCAAATTCATAGGAAACCCAAGTCCAAGGATAGGTCTATCCCTAAACTGTGATGACGGGTAGTGACGTGGGTATAAGTCCTTGTAGGGCATCCAACTACCAATTTCAACATGAAACTAATTAAGGTTAAACTCCTTGTAGGACTATGGCTGCTGAACGCGCACAATGGCGTGAGATGCAACGAACCGTTCAGGGCTTGACCCAGGCCTTGCAACAGGTGGCTCAGGGTGGGGCACACCATGGTGCTGGCGACCTCCATCGGAGCTTTAGAAATCTCAACCCTCTGAGATTATCAGGTTCATCAAATCCCGAGGATGCAGAGATTTGGATAAAAGAGATCGAGCGAATCTTCCGCGTCATGCAATGTGCGGATGGTGAGAAGGTGCTCTTGGCTACGTTCCAACTAGAACGGGACGCCCGTGCTTGGTGGGAGTCCGTCGAGGCCACCCTGCTTGAAGATCATGTTTCATGGGCCGAATTTTTCGAGCACTTCAATAGCAAATACTTCTCAGACCGTGTTCGAGAGAAAAAGGCCGCAGAATTTGCTGCCTTGAAGCAACGATCCCTGTCGGTAGCTGACTATGAAGCCCAGTTCTCTAGGTTATCGAGATATGCACCACATTTAGTATGCACTGAAAAGATGAAGGCTAGAAGGTTCTTGAATGGGTTACGACCCCAGTACATCACCCTGCTCGCTCCCTTGGATATTCAAGTGTACTCAGAGATGGTGCGGCGTACCCAGCTGTTAGAAGACGCCACGGAATTGTCTGACAAAATCCGTGGTAAGGATAAAAGGGAAAATGTCACAAGCCCTAACACTTTTAAACCGTCTTTCAAAAAGCGGACCAATAATGGAGGCGAACCCTCCAAGGTGAAGAAATTCAAGAAGGGCAACAACAAACCTTTCTCCATCACGGCACCGCCAAAGGAGAATTGTAAATATTGCGATAAGCCGGGTCATCAGGCTGTGGAATGCTGGAGAAGGCTCGGAGCTTGCCTTCATTGTGGGAGTAAAGAACACCGTATTCCCAACTGTCCAATGATGAACGAGCAGAGTGAGCCGGAGACAAAGGAAGAGAAGCGTCCGACAAAGAAGCAAGGACGTTTACAAGCTCTCCAAGAGACGGAACCAACCGAGGGTGGGTTGGTGGAAGGTATTTTGACTGTCTGCTCTAAATCTGCTCAAGTACTGTTTGATACTGGCGCCACACATTCTTTTGTTTCAAAGAAATTTGCTGCTTCATTCTCTATGGAACCTTAATGGATAGACTTGGTAATTTCTACCCCATTAGGGAATGAGTCTGATGTCACTTTCCATTACCCAAACTGCAAGATTATAGTTAAAGGTCACAACTTACCTGCAGATTTAATATGCTTAGACTTGAAAGAGTACGATGTAATTTTAGGGGCCGATTGGCTATCCACCCATCGGGCAACTGTAGACTGCCGAAATGGAAAAGTCACTTTTGTGGATTTCCCGGAGTTAACTTACGTTACTCCCCGGAAGAGATCACCAGTCATCTCTGCTCTTCGATCCCATAAACTTATCAACAAAGGATGCGAGGCATTCCTAGCATTTGTAACTGCCACGGAGGTGAAGATAGCTAGACTAGAAGACATTCTAGTGGTTCGGGAGTTTCCCGATGTTTTCCCTGAAGACTTGCCAGGTTTACCACCAGAGAGAGAAGTCTCATTCACTATAGACCTTGTTCCGGGTGCCGGACCTGTTTCCAAAGCACCCTAAAGAATGTCCCCCGCAGAATTGAAGGAATTGAAGGAACAACTAATGGAGCTATTAAAGAAAGGATTTATCAGACCAAGTACTTCCCCATGGGGAGCACCGGTGCTATTCGTCAAGAAGAAGGATGGATCGATGAGACTGTGCATCGATTATCGGCAGCTGAACCACCTCACTATCAAGAATAAATACCCGCTGCCAAGGATTGATGAACTCTTCGATCAGATTTCTGGAGCAAAGTATTTCTCAAAAAATGATCTTCGATCGGGTTATCACCAACTGAGGATCAAGGACGAGGATATTCACAAAACTGCATTCGAAGCAGGTACGGGCATTATGAATTTACTGTTATGCCTTTTGGACTAACAAATGCCCCTGCAGCTTTTATGCAGCTTATGAATTCCATCTTTAGACCGCATCTGGACAAATTTATTGTGGTTTTTATCGATGATATCCTGATATATTCAAAGTCTGAAGAGGAGCATGAAGTGCATTTGAGGATAGCACTACAAATATTGAGGGACAATCAATTATATGCTAAATTTAGCAAATGTGAATTTTGGCTGGAAGAAGTCTCCTTCTTAGGACACGTAATTTCAAAGGATGGAATCTCAGTGGACCCCGCAAAAGTCGAAGCGGTGAAGAATTGGGAACAACCGACTAATGCAACAGAAATTAGGAGCTTCCTTGGTCTTGCTGGGTATTACCGGCGTTTTATTAAAAACTTCTCGAAGATTACAGTACCACTCACCAGGCTGACCCGCAAGGAAGTGCCGTATGAGTGGAATGAGGAATGTGAACAAAGTTTCCAAACGTTGAAGGACCATTTGACCACTGCTCCAGTCTTGGCCCTTCCTATTGAAGGAGAGAAGTACGAGGTATATACCGATGCTTCTGGTATTGGCCTCGGTTGTGTATTAATGCAACAGGGAAGAGTTATTGCATACTCTTCTAGGCAGTTAAAGAAACATGAGGAAAACTACCCGGTGCACGACTTGGAGTTGGCCGCAGTAGTATTTGCACTAAAAATCTGGAGACACTATCTCTACGGAGAACAATTCACAGTATTCTCCGATCATAAGAGCCTCAAATATCTATTCTCTCAGAAGGAGCTTAATATGAGGCAACGTCGATGGCTGGAATATTTAAAGGACTTTGATTTCACTATTCAGTATCACCCCGGTAAAGGGAATTCGGTAGCGGATGCCTTAAGTCGAAAGCCGAGAGCCCTTATAGCCAGCTGTATGATACGGGAATGGAAACTATTAGAAGAATTCTCTAGATTAAATATAAGCACGGACCAGAAAGATGGGTGCATTATTCTCTCTCACATGAGTGTGCATCCGGACTTGCTATCCGAAATCAAGAAGTTACAAGATGAAGATCCTGGAATGATTGAAATAAGGGAGAAACTAGGTCAAAGAACCGGGTTCAAGCTAGCAATTGATGGAAGACTAATGTTGCAGGAAAGGACATGTGTTCCGGACTGTCCTGAGTTGAAAAGGAAAATTCTAGATGAAGCTCACCGCTCTAGGTATACCATCCATCCTGGAGCAACTAAGATGTACAAAGATTTAAAAAGAACCTTCTGGTGGCCGAACATGAAGAGGGAGGTAGCGGACTTTGTATCTCGCTGTCTCACGTGCCAACGAGTGAAAGCGGAACACCAAAGGCCCACCGGAAAGTTACACCCCCTTGATATTCCCAAATGGAAATGGGAAGGAATTGGTATGGATTTCATCATGGGATTGCCTAAGTCTAGAGGCGGACATGATGGTATTTGGGTAATCATCGACTGACTGACCAAGTCAGCGCATTTCTTGCCAATTAAAAGTCGATGGTCGGTTGATGTTTTGGCTGCGTTATATATCAAGGAGATCGTGAGATTGCATGGAGTCCCAACATCAATCGTGTCTGACCAAGATCCTCGCTTCACTTCTCATTTCTGGAAGGGTCTACAACACTCCTTGGGGATAAAGCTCAACTTCAGTACTGCTTTTCATCCCCAGACCGACGGCCAGACCGAGAGAACAAACCAAATAGTTGAAGACATGTTACGGGCTTGCATTATTGACTTTGGCGGAGGTTGGCATGATCATTTGCCCCTAGCCGAGTTTGCATACAACAATAGTTACCAAGCCAGTATACAGATGGCTCCATTTGAAGCCTTGTACGGCAGAAGTTGCCGATCTCCTATATGCTGGGATGAAGTTGGCGAGAAGCAACTACTAGGGCCAGATATGGTAAGAAACACAACAGAGAACGTTGAACCTATCCGTGAAAGACTCAAAGTAGCACAATCCAGACAGAAATCTTATGCAGACAATAGAAGAAGGGAATTAGAATTCCAAGTTGGAGACCATATTTACCTCAAGGTCTCACCCGGTCGAGGAATAAGAAGGTTCGGAGTTAAAGGCAAGCTTACACCGAGATTCATTGGTCCATTCGAAATATTGGAAAGAGTTGGCGAGGTAGCCTATCGTCTTGCTTTGCCTCCTCAACTGTCGGAAGTGCACAATGTGTTCCACATTTCCATGCTGAAGAAATATGTGAACGACCCTTTCCACGTCATTGATCATAGTAACTTAGTGATTCAAAAGGACCTCACTTATGAACAGAAGCCAATGAAGATTCTTGATCGAGAGGTCCGAGTCTTAAGAAATAAGACCATTCCCATGGTAAAAGTGCAGTGGAACAAATGCTTGGAACAAGAAGCACATGGGAAACTGAGGAAGCTATGCGAAGAAGATATCCGGAATTGTTCTAAACCGTAAGTACTCTATACCCTCCATGTCTCCATTCACGCAATTGAATTTGGGGACCAAATTCTTTTAAGTGGGGGAGGGTGTAAGACCCCGGATAAATAATAAGGGATAAGAATATTCTAAGTGAATTATACGTGGGAAAAGGATAAATAAAAATAATTAAGCTATATATATATATATATATATATATATATATAAGTACTTAGTGAGTTTTAATACATATATAACACAAGCCAAGAGAAATGCATTTAATGGGCCTTAACCCATTATAAATATGTCTATATATATATACCTTAGCCAAAAATAAGAAAAATCATTTATATGCCACCATCAAACCCACGTGAGCTTTCACCAAGTCCATTATGTGAAACTATATTAAAGCCCACCTCCTCTATAAACCAACTACCCCTGAGCCCATAAATACACCCCAAACCCTCGTGCTAAGCCCATTTAATACACATGTATATATATATTGGCCCCTACCCATAAAACAAGCCACGTGAGTTTCTCACAAAGCCAACCTTTAGGTGCATGCTCGGACGTGTTTTAGAGTTTTGAGAATGCAATAAGGGGCATGCGGCTGTGCTTTTGGCAGGAAATAAAATAATGCATGAAAGTTTAAAAACCTTCCTTTACCAGCCTTCGATCCCCTCTTGGGATTCCTCTCCTCTATATAAACATCCTTTCGTTGAACGGCAGAAGGATGTTGATCGAAGAAACACCTTGGCCATAGCAACGTCTTCCTCCTGCTACATCCTGCAACACTCTGCATCCTATCTTCATCCTGCTGTGCTTACAAGAAGGCTTCTTCCTCCTTTTTCCTGCCGGTCGGACGCGAGAAGCGTGAAGCTTCTTCCCCCGTTCTTCATCCTGCTGACCGCTGAGCAAGAAGGAGAGCATCCTCGTCTTCTTCCTCTTCTTCATCTTGTTGGCGAACGTGAGAGCCTTCATCATCTTCTTCCACTGTCTTCATCCTGCAAGCAATCAACATACTCTGTTCGAAACAGAGTATCGTTTCTTCATCCAGTTCATCGTTTAATCTTCAAAAAAGGTAGGTTTCCTCAAGTTTCGTAGCCCAAACAAAGTTAAAACTTGATTTAAGGCCAACATTATAGATAAAAATCATCTTATATCATGCATTTTTATCATACATATGATTATCGGTGTGTTCTGAATTTTTACAGTAATTAACGACCCTTTCTAGGGCGCTATTTCATTTTGACGCCCATCAAAACGGTCGTCAAATCCCATTTGGAATTGACGACTTCGCATATGTCGTGTTTTCTGGAGTTGACGCCACTGTTAAGGGCGTGATAAGAGTAAAACGTGACAGCCGCAGTGTCGTCATTTATTGAAATTCAAAAAAAGTGATCAACGACAGTCGTCAATTATATATATGTTGGTTATGGTTTTTTCGCATTTATAGTTATACATGGGTATAGAAGTATCCTCTGGCCATGAAAATTTTTGGACATACTATTGGGATGGGGACTGAGGTAGTGGAAGTAGTTGCACCATTTTTCATGCCCCCTATTGCAAGATCCCCCGTCTCTCATCGAAAATTATTTTGAACATATGGTTAGGAAGAGTTTTTCGAGCCGGTCATTTCGGTATATTATAAGCCAGATTCCGACATCATTTAGTATAGAAACGAGAGGTTTGAAAAAAATAAATTTTTGAAACAACGACCCACGTACGGTCGTCAATTCAAGTTTGGACGCCACTGTTTATCGGCGTCAATTTTGAGTAATATATATATATATATATATATATCCTATACGTGTATCTTTGAAAATTCATATTAATTAGAATATGTAACAGAAAATTATGAAAAATATATATTTGGAATCCTGGTATTTCTCCCCTAATTATCATATATTCTATTTCCTTAAATTATTTTAAATAAATCAATGTGCCTTTTTATGTATGTTTTTGAATTTATTCAATTAAATAGATATAAATGTAAATTCTTGTTAAATAAATTGAGTTAAAAATCATGAAATTAACATTCCCCAAGAGAATGCTAATTAATAAATGACGGCACCCACGGGCGTTAAATAATATAAGTTTATTTAATTATAGTTAATTATAGAATAGTATGGACATGAATTCTATGATTAACGTATACATGTTCTCACCGTTTTCTTCCGTTTTTGACCCATACCTCGGGTCTTTTGGCACTCTCATCTCACGTCCGTAGATGGAGTCCATGTTTCATGATTGGTTCACGCATACACCTCAACTCTTGGTGACATACGAGCCCTCCGTTGGACATTCCGTTCCTTCGGACTGGCGAGTTAGTCATTGGGACCTCCGTAAGTCTCCTCGTAGCCTTGGATTCCCTCAAGGCCGACTGAGCTGGTTGTACCTTAAACACCTTGTGCTTTTGATTGCCACGTCTTGTGGTAAACCGGCCCTCTCATGGTGCTATCTTGGCCCATGAGAGAATAAATCCTAGCCAGTGGAATGCTGATATTCCACTAGGCAATGTCTTGGATTGAGTCCCTTATAGATGGGGTCAATCTCTCAGCTTGATTCATGTCCCTTGATTGGTGACAGGTTTAGTCATCCACTCAAGTTATCACGGCTACCTAGTTAAGGTACCGATTCTACCCAGGTTATCGACATGTCATGGTTCTCGTTGGTTTTATCATTATCCATCTAATGTTCTCCTTGAATTCGTGGAACCTATCCACTGATCTACCTTGATGTCCTACATGAGTTTTTTTCTTGGAATTCCATGGCTATCACTAAAGTGGTTGTCTAGATATTACATGTAACAATGTCTGCGCATTTAGGGCCCGATCTGGTCCTGGGAGGAGCACCCGAAAGTACTTGTGCCCATGGGAGTTATATTGATCACGGTGTGGCATTGCACCGAAGTACTTGCTTGAATCTACGACAATCCACGATCTCTCTCTCTCTCACGTGCTTGACTTGATTGACTTGACACGACTTGCGTGGCCCGGAATGGGCAAAGTACTTGCTTGTTAATAGCCATTATCTCATGACATGAATGACTTTATTGATATATTTGGTACTCGTTCTTGAAATCTTGAATACTTGAAATTCCCTATCTTGGATCAACAATACATGTTATTTCCTCTCGTTATCATGTTCAATTTCATAGCATTCCATTTTACATGTTTTACATGCTAGACTTGCATTTGAAAAAGGTAATTACTTAAACCAACTGCTAGTTCTTGAGATATAATTCCTACTGAGCGTTCGCTCACCAAGTTCTTGTCCCCAAACTTTTCAGGTAATACGGACCATGACTCGGACTCGGATGAGCAGGAGCTAGAGTGACGAGCGTAGAATCTTCAAGAGCCATGCTGCTACACCTTATCTTGTCGAGTCGTCTTTAGTTTATTCCTTTGGAGACGACTTGTTAGATATTTTGTTATGTCAAGAGTTGTTACAATTAAGGCTTGCGGGCCTGATTAGACTTATTAAGTCTTGGAATTATGTGACTTTGTTTAATGGATTAGGTGGTTATCAATGGTATCAGTATTTGGTTATATTTTAATCTCTTGTCTTATTGCGCACTCTATGTTGATGTCGAAATTCTATTTGCTCTGATTGACATGATTGATATAAACTAGTCACGCTCTTCCCGGGTTCCTTCCGCGCTCGGGGCATGACACGAGTCACGGCATTGGAGGAGCAGCTGGCGGGTGCCGTCCACCGAGCTGAGGAGGCGGAGAGGGAGCTGGAGGCCTCGGTGAGTAAAATGGTTGAATTTAGATTGATTATTTGTATATATATCGCAATTGTCTTATCAATCTAACTTATTTTCTCTTTTGTGGTGTTGCAGAGGTGAGAGCTTCAGGAGGTGATGACCTGGGCGGCACTGGCAGGGACCGAGCTTGCGGTTCATGACCAGCAGTTAGCAGAGGTCGAGGAGGCGCGCCAGGGTGCTGTCAGAGAGCTGACGGTGGTGAGGCACTCGACCACGGAGGAGCTGGCTGAGGAGAGATGTCGGGCTGTAGCGGAGCTGGAGCGGGCGGTAGCAGAGGATCGGCGTAAAGCCGCATGGGAGCTAGGGGAGGAGCGGCGCAGGGCTGCAGCGGAGCTGGAGCGGGCGACAGCAGAGCTACCTGGCGCGGGAGAGGTGCTTCCCCGGGACGTGCTGGAGCTGCAGCTGCTTCTGCAGATGGAGCAGCGCGAGCGTGAGTGGGAGCGGACAGATCGCGATTGCGAGCGAGCAGAGCGGGATGAGCTGAGGCTTCATCTCGGTGCAGCAGAGGAGCAGGCGCGGATCGCGGAGGAGTGCTACCACAGGGGTCGTGAGCGCGCACAAGCCGAGGGGCGTCCTAGTGCCTACTCTGGTTCGAGTTTCTTTGCGGGTTCCTCCACTGTGGAGAGCAACCAGGAGGCAGACTGGGCCCGAGCTGAGGTGTTGATTGCCAGTCAGAGGTCGATGAGGCCTCCACAGAGTCGCTCTGCAGATCGGGACGAGGCAGAGAGCAGCCAGCGGAGAGAGGGAGGAGATGGAGAGAGCTAGAGAGTGTTTGACTTGTACCCCTCCTCCTTCACTTTTGTACTTGATGTTTATGACAGTTACAGCTTTTGTACTTATGCATGACAGTTTATAGAAAATGGGACACATACTTTGTTACCTGAGTCGGCTGTTCTTTGTATACTTGCATCTTTTGCGTTCTTATGCACTTGTACTTTCTGCATTCACTTAGATTAAACAGGTTAGTTAATCTGTTCGGCTTGGCCCCTTGCTCAACAAGCAAGGGGGCTGCTCTTCTTTGACCTTGATAAGGGGTCAAGGGGCCAAGCCTTTAATCAATGAAGGAAAAATAAATGAAGCAAGGATAAAATGCAACATGCAGGCAAGCAAATGAATACCGAAAATAAAGGATGATCAAGCATCATGCAATCAAGCAAATGATATATTTTATTTTGTTGTTGTTATTTTTTTCTCTTTTTTGTTTGTTTTTTGTTTGTTTTCTTTTTTTGTTTGTTTTTTTTGTGTCTTTCTTTTTCTTTTTCTTTTTGTTTTCTTTTGTTCTTTCTCTTTTTTGGATTTTGCCTTTTTTTTTGGATAACAAAGTGCACATATTACGAAATCTTACTTGTTCATTACCTAAAATTCATTAGTCACTCTTAAAGAATTTATCAATGGATCAACGTGCTCAAGTGTTACTTTTGCCCAGTCCCCTCGTACGGCACTTCTTCCTAAACTTATCTTTTACCACCCCTTGAGGTTAGAGCGCACCTCAGAGGGAGACAGAAGATCATAGTGAGGAAAGTTCACGAGGTGGGTCGAAAGGGTTAGTGTATGCCCTTACCTTACCCTATTGCCCGTTGGGTTTTGGTCTGTGGCTTAGGGTGATTTTAGTTGCCCATGCCTGAATTAATTCATGCTTACGTCCAGGGTTTTCCCTGCAGGGACTTTGCCCTCTTGACATGCTATTTTGATTTTAAGGTAGCTTCAAGGCTTTCAGCAAATATTCCCCTTTTGGGCCTTGACTTCCACCTACTAGGGCGGCGGGTAGGTTTGGTGGTCTGACTAAACCCTGCCTTCTTCCCTTGTAAACCGAAGAGAAGAGAATGAGTTACACTTTCCACTGTTGGTTTGGTTTGGACTTGTCTCAAATTTCATGTCGCGCGAGGTTTGAGGGTTAAGCGTGAAGTGTGTGCGGGTGTTGACCCACCTGTTAAATTATTCAGAGTGAAAATTGAATTAAAGGTATTGACCTTTCTGTTTGTCGTGATACACGCACAACATTACCCCCCTTTTTTATTAGGGGTAATATTTCTTAAGGTACAAACCATTCCAAGGGTGAGCCAGTTCTTCCCCTTCTGCGTTGACCAGTTGATATGCATTACCAGGATACGCTTCTTTTATCACATATAGCCCTTCCTAGTTTGGTTGGAGTTTTGAACGGGGTCCACCAGGTTTTACAAAGATCCTCTTAATTACCATTTCACCGACTTTAAATTTTCTCTCCATTACTTTCTTTTGATAAAACCGTGAAAGCCTGTTTTGATATACTTTCGCGTGTTCAGCGGCGGCCAGACGCCTTTCCTCTAAGAGCTCCAATTGTTCAAGGAGAGACTCGCGGCGCTCGTCAACTGATAATTCCTTGTCCAATTGAACCCTAAGAGAGGGTACGAGAATCTCATATGGGACTACCGCCTCCATTCCATATGTGAGGGCAAAGGGAGTCTGCACAGTGGGTGTACGAATGGAAGTGCGATAGGCCCATAGAGCTTCAATTAGCTTCTCTGGCTAATCCACAAATTTGTTACCTTCACAGGTTTTCTTAATGATTTTAATGAGCGTTTTGTTTGTCACCTCTGTTTGTCCATTGCCCTGCGGATAATAAGGAGATGAATGATGCAATGCAATGTTATACCTGTTGCAGAGGTCCTGAAGCTCTTGAGAGATAATTATGGCCCGTTGTCAGTGACGATGGTACTTGGGATGCCGAATCTTGCAATGATGTTCTTCATGATGAATTTGCACACTGTTGACGCTTTAATCTCCACATAAGCTTCCGCTTCCGCCCACTTGGTGAAGTACTCTGTGGCCGTCAATATGAAGGATTTAGGTTTGGCAAAGAGGTTAGGGTCACCAAGGGGTCCAATGATGTCGAAATCCCACATGGAGAAAGGCCATGGGGAGGATATAGGGTGGAGTAAAGAAGCAGGAGAATGAATCTTGTTGGCGTGTAGTTGGCACTTGACACACCTTCGAACATAAATCGAGCAATCCTCTTCTAGAGTAGGCCAATAGAAACCTTGCCTAAGAATCTTCTTAGCTAGCATCTGACTATTCACATGGCCACCACACACTCCTGAATGTGCCTCTTCCATAATCTTCCAAGATTCATCATCATCAAGGCACCTTAGCAAAACACCGGTGAGGCCCCTTCTATAGAGCACACCACCAACCAAAGTATATCTTTGAGCCACTCTCCTAATTGCCTTCCTTTCTTCCGCAGTGGCTTCTTCAGGATAGGATTGATCGTGGCAATACCTAGCAATCTCATAATACCACGATTTCTCTTCATCAGCCAGTTCTTCTTCCCAATCCATCAACATAATCTCCTTGGTCTCAATGATTTCACCTTCCTTAACCTTCTTAAGCACCTTCTCCTGAACACTAAGAAAAGCTGGATCATGAATAGCTGGAGTGTGGCGCTTATGGATGATAAAGGAATGAAAGTCCCGTACAGGAAGAAAACCAAAGAAGAAGCAAGAGAAGCAAGAGCGTCAGCTAAAATGTTCTGGCTGTGAGGAACGTGGACAAAGATCAGTTTAGTGAAGAGCTTGGCGTAAGTAGAGACCAATTCCTGGTAGGGTTTGAGTTTCGGATCAATAGTGCGGCATTTGACAAGCACCTGGCGGAGAGTCAGTTGACTATCGCCCACAATCCGTAATTGGGTGACACCAAATTGATGTGCGGCCTGGAGGCCGGCTAGAAGAGCTTCATACTCAGCTATGTTGTTGGTGACAGGAAAGGCAAGCTGAACAGCAAGTGGGATGGTGACACCCTCGGGTGTTAGAAGGACCATGCCGACACCCCTATCGAGAGAATTGAAAGCCCCATCAAAATGTAACGTCCACATGGGGTCAGAAGGTTGATTGATGGACATTAATTCTTCATCTGGGAACTAAGACTGAACATGATAAAAGTGGGGTATGGGATGATGAGCAAGATGTTCCGCGATGGCATAGCCTTTAATCACCTTTTGCTGAATGTAAATGATGTCGAATTGAGAGAGGAAACTTTGCCATCGCGCTAATCGATCAGTGAGGATAGATTTTTCAAGAAGGAATTTGATAGGATTCATGTGTTCAATCAAGTGAACCTCATGAGCTAAGAAATAGTGCTTAAGTTTCTGAACGACGCAGACTAAAGCTGCGCACGTCTTCTCCATAGCCGTATACTTATGCTCACAGGGGTTGAGAAGCTTCGACAAGTAGTAGGCTACCCTCTCATTTCCTTCTTCATCAACCTGCGCAAGGACAACACCTACTGAGTCATCTAGGACCGAAATGTAAACAACTAGTGGTTTGCCTGGAACCGGCGGCCTCAAGACAGGAGGACTGGACAGGTAATCTTTTAGTCCGTCAAAAGCCGCCTGACACTTGTCATCCCAACTAAATTTAACTCCCGGCTTAGTAAGCTCATAGAACGGCCTACACCTTTGTGAATGCTGGGAGATAAATCGACGTATAAACTGCACCCTCCCGATCAGTCCTCGAACTTCCTTTAAATTCTTGGGGGGAGGCATTTCCCTGATAGCCTTCGCCTTGTTGGGGTCAATCTAAATACCCCTCTTACTAACGATGAATCCTAATAACTTCCCCGATGAAACGCCAAACACGCACTTCTTGGGGTTCATCTTCAATTTATATTCTCGTGATCTCTGCAAGACCTTAGCCAGAACCCCAGGATGCTCGATCCTCGTCCTTGATTACACTAACAGGTCGTCAACATACACCTCAATGTAGATATGGATCATGTCATGAAAAATCACCATCATAGATCTCTGGTACGTAGCTCCGGCATTCTTAAGTCCAAAGGGCATGACCACGTAACAATACGTGCCCCAAGGTGTAGTGAATGAGGTCTTCTCCTGATCTTCTTCAGCCAAGCGGATCTGATTGTACCCCGAAAAGCCATCCATAAAAGAAAAGGTCTCATACCCTTCCGTGTTATCAATCAGCACATCAATATGAGGGAGGGAGAAATCATCCTTAGGACACGCGCGGTTGAGGTCCCGGAAATCAATGCAAATCCTGACTTTACCATCCTTCTTCATGACCGGGACAATGTTCGCCACCCAGTTGGGATAGAGGACGACTCTAACAAATCTAACCTTGTGGAGCTTATCTACTTCCTCTTTCATTTTTAACCCCATATTTGGGTGGAAACGTCTCAACCGCTGCTTGACCGGAATGGACCTTGGCTTAAGCGTGAGTCGATGTTCTACCAGCACAGGGTCCAATCCCGGCATATCTTCGTAACTACACGTGAACGTGTCCTTATACTCTTGAAGAACTAAAATGAGCGCCTCTTCTTCAGCGGGTGGCAAATTTTCACCGATGAGGACAATTCTAGGGTCTTCCTCAGTACCCAGATTAATTTCTTTGGTTGGTTCTTCTACTAAAGTTGACGGTTCATCAAATCTCCTCATGCCACTGGCAAAAGCGTCAGCCTCGTCCTCATATTCTTCATATACCTCGTCCCCGTCTTCAACAGAGTCTTCATCATTCATGATTTCATACACGCCAAAACCTTCATTGAAGACTCCTGAAACCTCATATTCAACTTCTGGCAAGATGATCGGCTCCTCAAGAAATTCAGGGATGGCTAAGATTGCCTGACACCTCCTGACTAGCTCTCTTAAAAACCTACAAGGAATCTGCTTACCCTTGGCTTTCCTAGCAACTACCCCTGGACTCCTAATACTGGAAGCAGAAGAACAACTAGCCTGACCCCTAAACTCTGACGAAGAGGAGGAAGAACGGGAAGGATCAGATACAGAAGGATGTACAGAGGAGGACCCCTCGCTGGAGGGGTAAAAGAGGTCCACTAGGGGGCCTTGAACGGGTGGCCCTTGGATCGGGGCGCACTCGGGAAGGAGGTAGGAGGTTTCCTCAATGAAGATGTGGGAGGTGGATCGGGGAGTTATAAAATTGGCATTTTTTTTGGTTTTCAGATATAACGAGGCAATGAGCGGAAGGAGAAATGGAAGATGATATTGAGGAAATCGAAAGATTGGAAAATTGTTGGAGAATATCAAAATCAGAATCAATCAATTGCCCACGTGGGGACAAGATAGTGAGCTGAGAAAACTGCTCATTGGGCAGGGGAAGAGTGAGTGAAACTTGACAAGAATCTGAATTGAGAGAAATCATGACCACGGATGGTCTGGGAATGTTATTGAAAAACCTAGAGCCAATAGATTGGATTAATGACGGATGGATGGAACAGAGAGAAAAGAGACCGGCCCACAGCCTGTCCATGGTAAACCCTTCTTCATACGGGACATCTGGCTCGCATATATCTGTATGGTCACTCAGTAGCTACCTTTTATCAGTGATGACGGCCGGCTTTTCTATCACATCATGTACCAGCGGAGGCCATTCTGGATCAGTTGGCATAAACAGTCGACTCAGAGATACAACAATGTCGTCTATGTCGAACCATCTATACCATTCACATTCTGGGTCAACCATTTTCCTTCTTTTGTCTGGCCTCAAGGCCTCTAAAGCTTTGTAAGACACCAGCGGGGCCACATGCCTGGCGAACTATCTTGCGTGCACATCATGACCATCCAGAACTGACGTAAGGACCGTAGCTTGTTCACCGATTTGTTCAGTCGGCCCCTTCACAAAATGTGTATAAAGAGACCATGTAAGAGGCTGTCTGTTTGGCTTGAAAGTGGAGGTCATTGTGGTCCACAACTTCGGCTCTGCTTCCTCCGTCTCTTCTTTGCCCGGCCCTTTGTAACCTAGGCCGCCTCGGGGAATGAGCTTTTGGTTCCTAACGGCCTTGGTTCTGCCTTGTAAATTGATTCCAAGGCCCTTATCGGACCGGTACCCCATTTTCATCATAATGTTCCATCCTGGGGTGGTTAACAAGCTTTTCTTCTTCCTTGGAGTCGATGCTGATGTGCATACTGCAGCTTGTGGCTTCAAAACATCATGCCGCTGGTCGGCAAGATCCAGAGCTGACATAAGTGGCATATTAGATGGCCAAATAGAAGGCACTGAAGTAGCTGACAAAATATCTACCGTGGGTAGGATGGGCATACTAGTCACCTTAACGATGCGCCCCTTATGTGGAAACTTAATGCATTGATGGTTTGTAGAAGGGACGCAATCGAGTGCCAAAATGTAAGGACGCCGCAAAATGGCATTGAAAGTGGGGTCCATATCAAGAACATGAAAGCTCACAGTGACGAATGAGGGGCCCAGCCCTACTTTTAGTGTGACCATACCCATCGTGGCTTCTTAGTGTTATCATATACCGTCACTGTGATGGATGACGGGCAGACTTCTGACTCTAGAATGTCACATTTCTTCAATGTACTAGGCGGCAAGACATTAATAGATGCACCAGTGTCCACCAAACACTGGTTGATAGCCACTTTGTTTATATCAACCATGATGTACAAGGCATACATTCTTGCTGGCTTTGGTGCTAGCTCATGTTCATGGAACACAATCGCGGGCTGGTCCCCTGCTAGTGTCAACACCGAAGTGATTTGCTCGGCCGAGATGTCCTCATTGACCATCACCTTATGCAAATATTGCTGCAAAGCCAACTGATGAGTGGTCGATCTCCTGATCAGCTCCAAAATGGATATCTTAGCCGGTGTTCTGTCCAAATGCTTCAACAAATCATATTCCATCCCCGGGACGGGCTCTGGCACTTGTACATGCTGCTCTTCTTGCCCCTGCACGGACTCTTGCTGTCTCTGCTGCTGGGGAAAGACCCGATGGAACATCCGCCCACTACGGAGCACCATTGTCTGTGACGACTGTGCCTCTGTCGGGCTGGAAACGGGTGGAGGGTTGGTAGAAGAAGAAGGGATATCGGAACTGGAGGTTTGAACTGGAGGAGCCGGTCGGGAACCTTGATGAGGGGCCTTCTCGACTGGAGATGAATGGGAGTCGAAGCAATAACTGGAGTAGGAGAAGTCGGATTGGAAGGAATGGGAGTAGGAGGAGGGTATGTGGAAAGAGGCATCTGGTGTGCCAAATGGGTACCTGGAGATCGGATCAAAGGCCCCGGGGCGGTGGTGGTATTTTGGGCGATGGAGATAAAGGTGAGGGGCGAAGAAGAAGTGGCCTGGAAGGCATGGGGATGGTGGAAACAGGCGGGGCTTGTGAGTGAGTGAAGAAGAGAGAGGACGAATGAGCAAAGGCCTTTGTGGTGGAGGAGTTGAGTAAGAAGGAGCTTGATTGGTTGTTCAGATTAGTGGTCTGGAGTTTTGTGGAACTGGAGATTGGTTGGTTCTCAATAAACGGGGGAATTGATCAAATTTTGATGATTCATGGAAGAGACGGAGGCGCTCTCTAGGTGTCAGCCCTGACCTCTCTCCACTTCGTAGAAAGTGGTGACAGGGTTGACCTGTTGATTCTGATGCTCCGGTAGTGGGTTTTGATATCTCCGGCGGTGGTGCTTGTACTTGCTGCTGCTGCTGGACCTGTTGTACCGGTGGTTGCTGACCTTGCTGTTGAGCCTACTGTTGACGTGGCGGCCTCCTTGCCTTCATGGCGCCTATCACCTTCCTCATCTCATCCCAGTCTATGCCTCCTTGATCATTCAAATCATAAATGTAATCTTTAAACTGGAAGTAATAGTCTATATTGTGCCCCAACTGTCGGTGAAAGATGCAATACCGAGAGGTGTCAGCATTCGGGGCCCAGGTCACCCTCTCCCTTGGCAAAATGAGCAGGTTGGCGGCCATGAGGGCATTGAAGATGTCGGGAAGGCTCTCTGGCAACGGCGGGTATTGGGCTCTTTTGGGGCCTACCGGTCTTCTAGGTTGTTGCGGGTCGTAATTGGCCGGTGGAGGCACATTGTGGTACTGTTGGGGAGCCGGAGGGTTCTGTGGTGGAGGCAGAGGCTGGAAGGGCTGCTGATGAGATGCTTGGTTAGTAAAGAATGGTTGCTGGAATTGCTGGGGTAGCCTTTGGTTGCCAAAAGGGGTTGTTGAAACTGTTGTGCTGGCCATTGGTTGGTAGGGTTGCGGGGCTGCATGGGATGGCCGACTGCACTAACCTGCTCATTCACCATGACACCCTCGGTAGTGGGGCCACTGGTATTCACCAAATTGCCCTTCCTGGGTGCTCTCGGCTTCTGGTCAAACATGGAGAGAATAGGCAAGTCTTTCATTTGAGTTTGAATATACCTCGCCCTCTCATACAGCTCCTACATTGTATTCAGCTTGTTCATTGCCAGAATGTGACGGAACTGGGGAGTGGCATTGGATACAATCATTTTAACTTGTTCCGTCTCCGAGAGTGTATCTTTCAGCTTCTCGACCATCGACCTCCACCTATCAGCAAACTGCACAAAGTCTTCATCCAGCTTCATCTTCTCAGCAACTAAGTCGGTAACAGACAAGGATGGACCGACACGGTCCCAGTATTTCTGTAAAAACTTTCTCTTTACCACGTCAAAATCACCGGCCTCGGTGGGCTCCAAAGAGTAGAACCATTCGAGGGCCGGTCCATCAAGAGATCTCTTGAACAAATAGGCCAGAGATGCCTTATTGTTCTGACAAAATGAAGTTTCATATAGGAAATCTTTTAAATGAATAAAAGGATTTCCGGTTCCGTTGTAACGACGGAAAGTGGGCATCTCTGACGGTGGCAAATAAAATGGCGGCATAACAGGCACTGTAATTTCTGGGGCGTACTTGGGGATGGACATCTTCCTGATCTGCTCCTCCATGCTGGCTATCTTCTGCAGGAGGACGTCCGTACTTGACTCAACTGGGGCCGGATGAGAGGGGAATTGATGAGGCAAGGAGTTCCTCAGAATCAACTGAGCTGGGTGATTGTGGGGATTAGCAAAAGAATAGGCTGCCGGAGCAAGGGCAGGGGTTGCCGGACGGGAAGAGGTGACAACCTGCTGAGTTTGATGGACCGCCTGGTCCTTTGGAGAATTGATTCGGAGGCCACCCGTGGCCTGAAGAGGGTTAGAAGAGGAGGAAGGGACATACTTTCCCTTCAAGGCAGCCTGGATCTTTTGGCGATGTGCCTCATCCAGCTGAGAAAGTGCGTTAATCAAATCATCTACATCGAGGGAGGATGTGATTCCTCCAGTAGTGGATTGGGGTTGGACTTGAGATGCAGAAGGGTCTCCCACCTGGTTGGTGTCGACCACATGGACCTGAGGGTTCTGGGGTTGAGGAGTGAAATATTGGGTGCGAGCATGGTCCGCCTGGTACTGGACCTGCTGGTGGGGAGAGGGTGGATAGTATGCAGGGACATAGCTCCCCTCAGCTTGGTATTGCTACTGAGAGAGCTCTACGATCTGCTCATACTGGCCGACCTCTTCATCTTGGAACTGCTCCTCCATGTTGGTTATTTCTAGAGTTCTACCTAACCTAACATCATGTTTCTAATGATTGTGGGAAAGAGGTTTAAACTCAAGCAGTTATAATAGGACCAGACCAAATATCAATCAACACAATCAACAATAATCAATACTAACACCCGCTATCAATACAATCACTCCCAGCCAAATGTTCGCTCTACTCAAACAAACTCAGTTCATGCAACAAAGAAGTGGTGATGCTTCTAACGCCCAGATTTTAAGAGTTTGTCCAATTAATTGTGTTTTCAAATGTATTGGACAATGAGGTTTTCACACTGTGAAGAACTATGTTTCAATTTGAGTTTTCTCCGCCGGGAACCTAAATTCCACTCTCTTCACCGCAAATAGGTCGACTAACCACCAGGGTGCTCCAAAGGTACAACATGTCCAAGCTTCCGTGAGGGAATCCACGGGTGCGGGGACTTACGGAGGTCTTAGACAAATAGAGGCCAGTCCACGAGACTGAATGCTCAATGGAGGACCCCTATAAGTCTAAGAAGGGTATGGATCCTAAAAGGGTAGAGGGAGGAGGTCCCTCGGCCGTATGCAGTATGATGCAGCAGGATATAACAATAATATGGCAATAAAAGCGATGGCAATCCAGTAAACAGCAACGAAGAACAGGAGCAGCAGGTATGATATCAGAATGGCAATCAACAATGGTAATCAGTAGGATGAAGGTAGCAATGATATAGGTAAAGCACCGCAGGTATCAATATGATGGCATGACAGTAGTAACAGTAACAGCTCAGATGCATTAATAGCAAAAATATAGTGGGAACACCAATCAGGGTCTCAAATAACCAGTCACGGGTATGAAGATATCAGCCAACAGCAAACAGAGGACGTCACAGTGTGCGACGGCCAAGCAAAGAAATAGCGTTCAGATGACCAACCGCTAAATGAAATAGCGCCTGTGGAGCAAGGCACTGATTCAAAATGATATTTTTTTTAAGTGATGCAAAATAAAACAGCGCCTTCCGAGAAGGACGCAGATATCAAAGGACGTCCGCAACCGCAGACGCAGATAATAAAATAAGCGTAGAAAATGGCAAGTAACAAATGAAACGGCGCCTTCCAGGGGAGACGCTATACTCAATGAACGGCTGACCAACAAGGCGTCAATTCTTGATATCAATATAACACACAGGATCAAACAGACAATCGCTCAAATAGAGACTTCACAGACTAGCAAACGCCATGGGGTGCACGTAGTGCACAAGAGGAACGGAGGGAAAAAGCTTGCCACGTGGGCAGATAAGGAGTGGCACACATGGGTGCCGATGGGTAGGGTAATCAAAATAAGGAACACTAAGGGTCCCACCGTGATCGCCAATCTGTGAACGCTATCACTTGGAGATGATTGCGTGATCAAAGTTTGTGTTAAATGTAACACTAAAGGCGTGACTAAGATGAGCACGTGGTGCTCGAAGAGGAAAGGGGCACGTGGTGCTCTAACGGATCGTGTTCGCCAGAGGAGGGAAACTCCTCAAATAAATAAGAACAAGAAAGAAAATGAAAGATCGTGGTACCTGTGAATGGGAGAAGCGTGGGTCCTTTACTTCCTCTCGAACCGGTCGGACGACCAAGAGGGCTCCTTCCACTTTGATTACCATGAATGCAAAGAGAAAACAAACAAATGGAACACCGGATTAGTTGGGTGAACAGTGTAGTATATGCTCAAACAAGAAATGAAAATGTGTAATCATAGGCCGGAACACACCTGGATGGTGGTTTTAAAACCCCTTAAATGTTAAGGGATGGGGAATGCATGCAACGAGAAGTGAAGCCTAAGTGATCTGGTGTGACCAGATATAAAGTGCTGTGATGATTACATATGATGAAATACCATGAACATGCAAAGACTGGAAATCAAAATGAGACAGAGGAGAGAAATGAGGGTGATCTCTCTCCACCGGGCTGCACTGCAGAGAGGGGGAAGAAAATCTTCCTACAAGGGGAAGTGGAGGAAATCACAACCAACGTAGGTTATGAAATCTCTCCTCTACTATCTCTCTGACTCTTCCTCTTGTTTTTCTGTATGTCTCCCCTTCGTAGCTTTGTAATTTCTCCTCTCCTCCTGATGATGTTCGCCCCTCTCTCGCAGGCACCCAAAAGAAGGGGGATTTATAGGGGATGAATTTGCTTGATGGGAAAGAATCAAAAAGAGGCTGGATTTCCTCCAAAAAGATTGAAAGAAATGAGAGATGGCAATACTCGAAATGGTAGGTTCGACGGGAAATGGCAACAGTCAACCGGGGGAGGAAATCTCTGCGCGAAAGAAATAGAATGTGAAATGGCGCCCTTCATAACAGGCGCTTATTAGAAATAACGCATGTCCAAGCAAACGCCAATTCAAGAAACATTTTTAGCAATATTCAGACCTTCTAAAATAAATAGCATTCTGATGGATAGGCGCTTATTCAAATGGCGCTCCTATGGTGAGGCGCCCATTCTTAACTGCTATTTATTAAAAGTGATAAATGCTCCAAGAATAAGCGTTCACTCAAGGGGGCGCTAATAACAAATAATGCCCTCCACAAAAGGTGCCATTCAGACAGAATATCCAGAAAATAGAAATATTCATCATGTTCAACCCTAAGATGGAATCCACTTGGGGCATTGCATGGTAACATGAAATTTGCTCATGCCAATATCATTTTTGGCGTGTCTACACTGAGTTTCAGGAATTTGCAGCGTGGTCAGGTGGCTGGCGAGGACTGCTCGTGATTAAGTGGCCGTGAGCATGCTCTAAGGGAGCCGTTATAGAGTCTGACCACTCCGGCTTGAGATTTATCAAGCCCTTGAGGTGTCGAGACATGTCCTGTGTTATTGGAAGGTGGTTATCTGTGAGAGGCCGTGTCCATTTCCCTGGTGCGTAAGAGTGTTGGCACTATTCTGGAAGGACGAGTGCAGGTTGGGCGGTGTTCTTGAGAATTTATGGTCATTGTTGTGGCTCCCGATGTGTTGAGGATCCGAGCCTGCGGAGTTAAGGAGGATTGGTTCCTCGGTATGAGATGTGTTGTTGTCGTGCCGTTGCTTGAGATATTGTGGTTCGTGGCACTGGCAGGATAGAGAGTTGGGGAAATATGTTGGCAAGTGTGCTGAATGAGTACCATGTTCGTGTGTTTGAAGCTGTGTTCTCGGTTGAGATCATGTTTTGGAGAAGTGATCTCTGAGAGATTATGGGTCCCAGTTGGTAGCTGCGAGCGGCTGGTAAGGCGAGCCACGTGGTTGACCATGGTAAGATGTGTATAGTCTGGGGACCCGTGTGCATTGGTCGTGGCGTCGCCGACCAAGTTGCTATGGTGGCATGTGGCACTTGGTTTCCTTGGAGTCGTGTGCCATGAATTGTTCAGGTTGTATCCCGTGGCTCTGTGGTAAGAGCGGAACCGGGAGTGGCAGGAGTCCATTTGGAGCAATTGAGGTGAGATAGGATTTGATGAGACAGGACGGTCATCAATGCCTATGCATGGAGGTCTTTAATGAGACGTTGGCGTTGGATATGGTGGTCTTTGTCCTGTGACCAGCATGGGAGGATTCCCCTGTAAGTCTGAGTCGAGTGAGGTGAAGGCCAAAATTTCCAGGATTTTGTCATTTGGATCCGCCATGCTCCCCTGAGAGGGTAGAGTTGGTGCGAGGCTCGAGATTGATGTGGTGCTGGTCTGTGCAGAAGTCAACGGATGGCCTGTTAAGATTTGGAATGTGCCTTCAGATCTGGTGGAGGACTAGGAAAGAAGGAAGAAGCTGAGCGAGTCAAGGGTTTCCCGTTGACGAATGTCTGGTGACCGATGAATGGTCTTTCCCAGATAGAAGATGCTGGTGGTTGTGCGTCAAGAATGGCGAGAGCCGTGTGCAAGCGAGGCCTTTGGCGGTCGTTTCTGAGATGTGCCTTTTTTCGGATGGGATCTGGGCTCTGTCGAAGTTTGAGTTCTGATAGAGTTGGCCTCATGCCGTTGTTGGTGTTCGGCTTGCCAGGTGTGAGATGGTCCTTGGCGTTGAGCCGACGGTTGTACGGTAGTCGGTTGGAAAGACTGCATGAGCTGGTTGGAGGCTCAGCGATGGTTGTCCCCGGTGTAGGGCATGAAATCAGTCAGTAGGATCGTGAAGCTGATGTTTGTTTGGTCCGTCGACCATAGGATGGATCGGTGGCTGTTTCTAGTGATGAGGATTGCATTTCCTCGGTGATGAGATGGTGGCAGCGGTGCCATGGGTGAGTTTTCGTTGTGACTTAGGTGATGCCAGACTTGTGTTTTATGTATGCCTACTCTGATGATCGGTGTGTCAGGTTATGAGCGAGGTGTTCTGTTCGGGGTTAAGGTTTGACGGTGTCCCTCAGGAACTGTGTTTTCTATGAGAATCGAGGTTTTCTGTGCTAGGGCTCTGATAGCGTTGTCAGTTGGTTAAGGTGTTCTCCCCCTGTGACATGGTGCTAGTCCTGAATTTTGAGGACGAAAATCCTTTAAGGAGGGAGGGCTGTAACGCCCCGAATTTTTTAGATTATGTTTTGGATCTGGATCCCTGGGTTTCGGATCGCTTTTGTGGGTCCTGGATTGAGTTTTACGATTTACGCAGGTTTATGTCTGAAGAACCTTTGAAACCCCGTGTAGGGTGAACCGTTACGTTCTCTGACTCCAAGACATTACCACCGCATTGTGCGTTTTCCATCGTGGGGAGTGTATTTTCCTATTTTTGTATTTTTTGGATTTTAAAAATCCCAAATTATTTTCTATTTAAACTCACTCACCCCCTCTCTCTCCCCATTCTCTCTTTCTCACTCTCTCTCGTCTCTTTCTCTTCCCCTCTCCTCTAGGTGGTCGACGGAGGCGATGGCGGGTGAGGTGGAGACGGTGTGGGGGTGAGGAGCACGAGGATGGGTCAAGGATCGAGGCGTGATGGCGTGTTGAAGCTCAGGTGCTCGTTCATGAACCGGCGGGGGTTTCGCAGACAGTTTCGCGTAGAACATCGATCTCGGTGCGCGGAATCTTTGGTGGAGGTAGGGGGATGGTTCCTTAGCTTGAGTACTTCATTTCTCGTGAGTTTGGTAGCCCGTGGTGAACCGAGCGGGGTTTATTGCTCGTTTGGGGGAGAAATCATGTTTTTAGGGCGTGCAATGGTTTCATCGAATCGATCGAGGTTTCCCCTCTTTCTTCCCACCATTTTTGGGTTTTTGGACCTAGGGGATGGTCCCCTATGTTTTCCCCTTCGATTGGGATCGAATGGGGCGTGGAACCGGGCTCTAAGGTTGAGCTCAGTCTATTTTCTATCGTATTCGGTCGATCAACTCGGGGAGTTCGGTCAATCGTTCGGGCGCGGCTCGAACTGGGCATTCTGCCCAATTCGGTCGACCGAACTAGTTGGTCGATCGACCCCCCCGCGGGATAGTCGACCGAAATGCAGAGTTTTGGCTGTTTTTGGCCCCGGTCGGTCCGATTGAGACCCAATGACCGACCTATGGCCCCGTGAGTGTTCCGGACACCCCGTGGGTACCGTGACCATATTTTTGGGTGTCCAGAGGTGTCGTTTAGCCTCGATTAGTGTGCCCATAGGTTTGGTGGGTCTGGGTGACCCCATGTGTTCCGAGCTTTCGTGCTTTTGCTAGAATGAGTCGCCATGTATCGGCATGTGTGCGGTGGGTTATTCCCGCACGTCTTTGGCTTCCTGGTAAGTGTTTTCCAAGTGGGCCGTGGGTTTGGCCATTGGATTGTGAGTCCAGTCTCCCAGCTTGGGGCTGGTGTGGACATATAAAATTGTACGCCCATATGTCCCACCAAGCTCCCGCACTGATGTCAGAGTCAAAGAGAGAAGACCCGGGGAGACTTGCCATCCAGGGCACCGGAGGATACTACCGTCCGGCAAATCCTCACATTTGCACGGGTGCATTAAATGACAAAGAAAACATAGGATACCCCTCCTGAATCTATACACTGCTATGGACCCACCCTCGAGTCCCAAAGAGTAAAGATATGTCCCAAAGAAAGTCACAATCATAAATCCCTGAAGTGCCTTCAAACGGCACACTCTCAATGCCCTTCCAACGGCACACTAACTAGTGCCCCCAGCGGCACACACTCAAACGAGCCCTTCCCACGGCACACTACTCAGGTGCCCAGCGGCACAGTCTCTCTGCCCCCAGCGGCACAGTCTCTCTGCCCCTAGCGGCACACCCAATTCGTGCCCTCCAGCACCACATTGCCAGTTGCCCCAGCGGCACACTCTTCAAGTGCCCCAGCGGCACACCCAATTTGTGCCCTCCAGCGGCACACCATCTTGGCCCTTTCAGCGGCACACCCAGACGGGCCCTCCAGCGGCACAGTTGCTCTGCCTCTTCAACGGCACAACGCCTTGGCGCTTCCAACGGCACAGCGTTAAATCCTCCAGAATGGCACAGACCGACAGAAGACCCAACGGCCATTAAGCAGGACCCTGGGCGCGTAGCCCAGCCACCTCAACGCCAGCTAATCCCCTGCCTAGGTGTCATCTCCTGATTCGGCCACCGTGACTTCGAGTTGACAAAGATGGGATCATAGTCAACCTCAGATGCCAGTGCCATCATGAGGTCTCCCCCTTCCAACGACACACCTATAAAAACCCTTCACGAAGAGAAGAAGAAAAGAGGGAAGAGAGCAACACAGCAGAGCCAGTGTGATACGAGAAGAAAAGGAAGAGGAAGAAGAGAACAAGAAGGTAGAAGAGACACAGAGAGAAAGAGAGAGGAGTGTTGCGTGTAGTGGAGGGGGAAGGAATGGAGTGAAGGGAATGGCTACCCTTCCTCGTTCCAACCCTCTCCCCAACCTTTTCTTCTTTTCTTTCCTCTTCCTCGTTTCTCCCCTCCTTTTGTTGGACGCATTGTATTATGTTTGGCCTTCGGGCCATGATCTTTGTCATTTTTTTTGAGTTCTTCAAGAATAAAAAGTGTCGTTTGGTTTTGCCTCCCCCCCATGGTTGTTCTTGTTGTTGTTTTCCTTTCCTCTTTATCGTGGGTTTGTGATTTATATCACCCTTCAACCCTCTAACTGTTTCTTCTAACTGCCCTCCTACCATACCGGTCTGTTTAGTCTGGCAGGTTGTGTCTCCGGCTCCGTGGCACAAAGCTGCCTCTTCTGTTTGATGGTTTCTCCCTAACATAATCATCCCTCTCTTCTCTATATGGGTTTGTTAGAACCTATCACTCCATTCAGCACCTGGGATTCACCCACCAGCCAAAACGTCCCCTTGCATCCTCCTCAGAGCCAGTGGTCCCTGTACACCTGCCTAGGCTTCCCACCGGTACACCCATTCTTGTTTCAGTCCGGTGCACCCTTGGCTCGCCTGCCCTAGCCCCTCTACCCGGCACACTCTTGGGTGCCTTCTCTGGCCGGCACACTTCCCCTTGACCCTCTTGGCCCGCACACTCCCTAGATATGCCCTGCCGACACACCCCAGCTGGCTCTTGCCCAGTGCACCTTGTTCACGTTCTACCCGATACACCCCTGGCCAGTCCAGCCCGGCACACTTTAGCCATTGCTTCCCCAGTGCATCTGTGACTTGTGTCAGCCTAGTGGTTTCTCGTTCTGTGTTTTCTCCTAGTTTTCCAAAGTTTTCTCAAAGGTGGCTGCCTTGGCACACACCTCAAATTGTTGGGTCATGCCACTCCTTGTAGGTGTGTTCCCCTTTTACTCCCCTACCATCCAGGTCAAGGGGAGATGCTGTCGATTTTTTGTCAGAAATAACAACATGTTAAAAGACAAAAGGAAGCAACAAACAAATGAAATAAACAACAATAAGACACTTCAATGAAGATAGGGGAATCATGCAAGACTCGAAGAACTGGACTGTTGAACATGACTTTGAAATTAATCACAGATCAGAGAATTGAAAGCTTGACTATCTGAAACCCTCCACCTGAACTCCAGAAGCCAGAGGCCCCCCCCCTTCAGTCCTTACTCCACCCATCTGGACTTTGCCCCACTTGCATTGATCCTTCACTCTCAATCCATTTGCAACCGGTATACTTTATACCCTCTATCTGGTACACCCTTCATTCGGTGCACTCCTCTCCCTCTTACCCGATATATTGTTGCTTGGCTTCGCCCGATACACTTCAAGACCCCTTTCATTCCCAGATCAAGCCGCCCACCAGTACACCTCCAGCTTGCTATTGGCCTATATATGTTCAGGTTCTGCCTTCACCCCATCCAGTACACTTCCACCTCTCTCTGCTTGCATACTCGTGCCCCTCACTCTCTCTCCGACACACTCCTATCCCCGCCTAGCGGTGCACCCCTTTGCACCCTAGCCCGGTACACTCTCTCTCTCTTTAGCGGTACACTGTCCATCTCTCCTAGCCCGGTGCACCTCCAGTGATACACTTCCCGTCTTCCTACCTGACCTCTGCCCGGCACACCCACGGCCTAGCCTAGCGGCACACCCTCTAACCCTTACCCGGTACACCCTCAGCCCACCTCCCCAGCGGTACACAACCTAACCTCTACCCGGCACACTCATGGCTTGACTCCAGCGATACACTCCCCAGCCCCTCAGCGGCACACTCTTCACTATCCACTCGGTACACTCCATCCGTCCCCCAATCCCACTCAAAAAAGGGAAAATATAATAATGATAATAAAAAAGGGAAATCTACCTGATAATCATAAAAATGCAATAATAAAAAAGAAAGAAATAAGAAAGAAATAGATAATAAAAAGGGATAAAATAAACTAAGGAAGAGATCATGATCCACGGGTGATAAAAGACAATCAACAAAGAAACAATAATGAAAACTAGAAATGGATGATGATAATGAACAATGACGATAATCATGAATAAAACAATACGGCCTTTGTCTCCCTCAGACCCCGGATCCGGGAGCATTAATGATGCCTTTGTAGGCCAGATCTTACCCTCGGGAGCCACTCCTCCCGTCATGGTTATCGCCCGACCTCGTTCTTGGCCAATATCTCACCAAAGTTTCTCCCTTTCCACCAGGATCTGATCCCGCTCTCGTATCAAAATTGCCATCTCTGGAAGACATCTCCACGGATTCATTCTCGTTATCGCCTTGTTTTCCGAATGGACTTTTGTCCAAACATGGAATGGTCCACCAGCGACCGAATAGTATGAATGTTCATACCCCCGATGTGGGTCTCAGCATAATATGTCTGCTCTTTTCTTCCTGCATTAACTGTTAATTCCTTCGTCCGTGGGGCCCCTTATTTCTGGCAATTAATCAAGGGTGTTCCCCTCTCCGAGGGGATGTAAATGACGATGTGACCTTTATGGTACGGCGGGTCTCAGTCCCGACTCGAACCACACAATCATCTGACCGAGTCAGATCGAGCGCACCATGGGCTTCCTCGAAGCCCGAACAAATTGTCACTTTGTGACTAGCACACCCACGCACTTAATAAACAAAATAAACCCAATAAACGAATAAACAACTGATCAGCGAAATAAGTGCGTCCACAAGTCTGGCACGCCCGGTGGGACGTGACCACCCTTCATCTCTTCTCCGGAACTATGGGCTCCACGGCCCCCTTCTTGTAATACTAATTATTCAATTTGCAAATTCAGGCTGCATCTCGGACATCACAATGGCCCTCACTTTCGGTCAGGAGGCTGTCGAAAGCCATGTTCGGAATGGCTACTTGGCCGTCCCTCTCAGCTTCGGGAGCTTCCCTCCCGCGGTAGGCTTCCCCAACTTCCTCGGGGTGGCCTTCACGAACCTGCTAGACGTGGAGACGTCTGACAGGATTGAAAGCAACGCTCCCACCCAGGGGGCCGCCAAAGCTGCTATCGGCCGATCAGAGGCCGAAACTTCCAAGACCGTCCCGACCAGGACGTTGAGCTGCAACGTGCACCACGTGCACCAAACTGCCGACCCATCTCGCCGGGGGATGGCCTCTCACCAAAGGAGGCTCCGGAGGAGCCACACCACAACATCACCCCAGCTATCTTCGAGACTATCCGAGTGCATCTTAACAAACAACGTTCCGAGATGATCCCGGAGCACGTTGTACCTGCCATACCAGTGCGCAACTCTTTCAGCCACTGGAGAAGATGAAGGGCAAGATGATGCCCACCACTCAGGCCCCGTTGCCACAGCATCAACCGGCCTCTAGGGCCGCCAAAGCCAAGCAAGCTTGGGTCCCTAAGGGGGCCCGGTTCACCTCACCGGCTCAGGCAGAGCCCAATACCTTCTGTCCAGCAAGGGCACAGCAAGTAGATCGGGTCAAGACATCGGCCCCCATCTACCAGTCGGCGCTGGCCGTACCGGCCCCACCGGAGAACATCCGTCGTCGACACCATCGACGTCACTACCAAGCTGCCCGTGCGGAGCCTACAACTCGCATGCCCGCTGCTATTAATAAGGCAACATCACCAGCCTCTCCCCCTTACCGGACTGGGAAGGGGTGGAGCAAGCTATGAGGAACTACTTACGGGGCCCGGGGAGCACTCCCCTGGGTCGCCCGAGATTGCTGGGGGCAATAGCCTCCGCTTTTGAAGAAGAAGAGGACCGACCGGTGCCCAGCGCCGAGTCAAGAAACTGCTCCGAGGAGCGTTATCAGTCCCCGCCGAGGGA
>JAHNEJ010002908.1:0-90044 GCA_022559845.1 Amorphophallus konjac
CGTCAAATCAAAAGAAACGCCTTGCTGAGGGGCGCTAATCAACAAAGAACCGCCCTGGCGTGAGGCGTTACCAAATAAAAGACGCCCTGGAGAGGGGCGTGAATTCACAAACAAGTAGGGTAATCACCAGAACATAATCAATCAATGAATATGAGCATGGCATGAATCATGATGAAAAATCACGCGAGGAAGGGTTCTGCAAACCCACAGTAAAAGACGCCCTGAAAGGGGGCGCTATCCAGAAAAGAAACGACAGTGTTACTGTCGTGAATCACTGTGTGGGCCCACACAAGCAAGGTAAAAACACGCCCTGGTATGGGGCGCTACAAATCAAACGGACGCCTCTGGTCGAGGGCGTCAACTCTCAGGGGTACACACGGCCGAATGAATAAAACGCCTTAGTGTGAGGCGTTACAATATAAAAAGGCGCCCTGGAGAAGGGCGTGAATTCACAGACAGCAATATAAAGTAGGAAAACCCAGAAATATGCTGGAAAACGCCCTGTCAGAGGGCGTAAAATATGAAGAAGACGCCCTTGGTTAGGGCGTTAAATCAAGAACACGCCTCTTCCAGAGGCGTGAATTCACTTTCTCCAGAAAAACTTCACGGCCAGTAGTATTAACACTCAATCACACAATCATGGCAATCAATAGAATAAGCATGCTCATCAAGAATTTTAAATAAGTGGAAATTTTAAAGAAAAATCAACAAACTGACCAATCACTTAGGGGAGGGTGTAAAACCAATGGAGGGTGCCCGAGGGGCACAAAAAGGGAGATGCACCGAGGGTGCAATAGGGGAGACGGCACACGCGGGTGCCTAAGGGGAAAGGGGTAATAAACAAAGAACACAAAGAGTCCCACTGTGATCGCCAATTTGTAGATTCCTTTAAAATCCACTTAAAGAAAAATTAAGAATATGAATAAATAAGCATGAAATAGCACGAGGTGCTAAGGGGAATTTGTGATCGCCAGAGACGCGAATGCCTCAAAAGTATAAGAATAATAAATAGGGAGGGATCGCGATATAAATACCTTAAAAGCGCGGGTGATTATGAGTGCTTCCTTTCTCTTCTAGATCGGCCGGCCGATGAAGAGAGTTCTTGCTTTTATTACCCTTGCAAAAAAAGACAGACACCAATAAAAGATTGAATTAGAAATATGGTGAGTGTAGCATCAAATCCTAAATAAAAATATGAGCATGAAAATATGGTGAAGAACACACCTTAAGGGTGGTTGCCCTTAAACCCCTATGCAAAGAGGGTGGGAAAATATATGATGAATGCTATGGGTAAAATAAGGAGATGTGCAAGAGTGCATTGTGGGTGACTTTCTCAACACGGTTGAACAATAAAGAAACTCAATAGGAGATGGACATGTATGCATATGAACGATGCAATAAATAAAAGAAAATAAAAATAAAGAGGAGGAGCCTGTGCGTTGGCTTTGATGTTCAAGGGGGAGGAAGCCTTCAAAAGATGAAGCTTGCTGCAACGTGCAGCTTCTCCTTCAGCCAAACGATAGAAGCAACAACCTGCAAAAAAAAAAAAACAGAAGAAGAAGAAAAGCGGAGGGGGAGAATCCCACCGATTAACAGAGCCAATGGCTCTGTTAAATAGAATTGGATGAAGAGATAAGAAGGCAAGAGTCCTACGGAGGGAAAGGATAAGAATGGGCAAGAGCCCCAATCAAGGCAGAAGTCTAACGAAGCAAGGACTCTCTGGGGAAAGGGCTGCGAAGCCAGAAGATGAAACACGCCCTTGGTCAGGGCGTCAATTCAAGAATTGACGACCTGTCATAGGGCGTTAATTTAAAACACGCCCTGGGTCAGGGCGTTTCTTCCTGGATAATTTTTAGAAATAAACATTTCTTTTATTTAGAAATTGTTAAAGACGCCTCAGGGAGAGGCGTGAATTGAAAAAAATGCCCCAGGTCAGGGCGTGATTAAACATTTTTCAAACATGTATTCTTTTTCAAAAATTGCATAATTCCAAGAATTGACGCCCTCATCTCAGGGCGTCTTTTCATCAAGAAATGCCCCAGGTCAGGTCTTGTTTTAAAAACACGCCCCTGATGAGGGCGTGAATTCAAAAAATAGAGATAAATGCCCAGAGAATCCAGAAAAATAGGAAAAAGGAGGAAATGAGGGAAAAATAGGAGAAATTCAAGAAAATGGGAAAAACCACTCAAACAAGCTAATTTGAGGGTCAAATGGGGCATTACAAGGCAATATGAGAAATACTCAAAGTAATGTCAATTTTAGCGTGTCTACAGCTGTCCCGCCTTGGCGTCTGCTTTGCAAGGGAGCGTAGCAAACTGAAAAGTAGATGCCAAGGTGTGATGAGACACGCAATCAACATCACTTGATGAGAATCAAATCAAAAACTCGAGATGAAGCAAATCTCGGGAAATCCAACGAAATCAATAATGTTTGGATAAAAGGGGAGAGGTGCACGCGGTGCACGAAGGAGATAAAATAAATGATCAACTTCCAGCGTGGTGGAAGTACCTCAGGTCACAAACCTGCAAGGTTTCACCATTGGGGAGCGGTTACCAGCCAGTGGACGTGCTGCAGCCAAGGTGGATCAAAGGAAAGGAGATAAAATAAGATGATAAAAATCCAAACAAGGAGCTTTCGAGAAAATCACCCAAAACAGCGACAAAACGAACTGAGGATCCAATCCGGCAATGAAAATCTCATATCGAGAAAGATTAAGATCAATTCAACTCTCAACATCAGCTTATTAGAATGATTTTTCAATGTTAATTCAAAGTCCTACATGAATGCATGCTGGGCTAAAGGGAAAATAACAAATGAACATATAATATAATCAAGGATAATATTGTTAAACTGCCCAGACTGGGTCAAGAAACTAATTCTGCGAGCTGATACTAAGCCGAAGCCCGTTTATCCACGCACCAACTCGTAAAAAAGGGAACCATCGTCCCCAGTCTCGGACGGCTCAACGGCCTATCCGTATGACTGAGATGCCTCTGGAATCGTCATCGTTTTTGATGAAGGGGAACTCAAATTCTAGATTTACCAAAGCCACAAGGTCCTTGATATAATCTAGTAACATATGTAACATATAGTAAAATGCATACAGGGAGATGGTGATATCAATGAGCATGGGAACTGAGAAATGAGCTGCAAGCACCGTGGGACTTTGAGTGATGATGCCCTGCCGGCGGGACCAAGAGCTTCTTATCCTGCGCTCAAAATTTCATTAGCCAAGATATAACAAGCAATGAATAAATCATAGCATGCATAGCATGAATCAAAGCAACCAATCATAGCATATATCATGAACAACATAAGTCAGATCATGGCATAGCAAAGCATCATTATTTGTTTGTTTGTCATGAGGATGATAATCTGGCTAATCAAGTTTTGGAGTTAAATAATCAAGATCTGATAATGCCCATCGGCGGAATAATCAGATGAAACGAACAGGAGTTGATTGAGAGATTTGGAGATGAATAATTAGAATGATAATCAGGAGATATAACCAAAATGATATAAGGAGGTGATAACCAAAAATGCCCAGGGTGGCATGTCATGAGAATATTGGGAAGAATAAATTGATAGCAATGAGTGGAGATAGGACTCATCCCGTGCTTTTGGTCTCTGCAAAGCTGTTCCTGCAAAACACCATCAGAAAATACAATGCAAATTTTTGGATTTTAGAAATATGCAAATTTTTATGAGTTTTGGAATATGCAAATTTTTATGAGTTTTGAAAATATTTGAATTTTTATGGAGATTTTTGGAAACTATTTTGAATTTTTGTTGGGATTTTGATCGGGAAATATTCAAATTTTTTGATTTTGGTTTAGACATTGTTAATGCAGCATCAAAGGGTTATTTTGAACCACTGGCTAGGGGTCCTTGTTCCTTCCCTTTTCGCTAAAACTGCCCAAAGCTGGACGTGCATTGAAGGGTGGCGCCCTATAACTGACCGCCTTTGATCAACGGTGCCCCTACCAAGGCCATACCCGAGAAACATTCGGTCTTGGAGGGAGAAGAGAAGAATAATTGTGACAAGCTTTGTGCAGGATGTGAGATATCGGGACTTGAATTCGTTCCAAGGTGTTCCCTCAAAGAGGTAGTCTGTTGTGCCGGGGTTTTATGCCCTTTGATTTTTAGACCCTTGACATGCATACGACCAGGGTTTTCCCTGCGGGGACTTTGCCACTCTTGTCATGCCATAATTCATACTTTTGCTTTTATCGAAATTCTGACTTGATTTTCATAATAGCCCTTTTGGCTAGATGTATATCATGAAAACTCATATGAAAACTCATATTGATGTTGATTTTGGGTCAAGACTGCCCCTATTTGAGACTCCTCTCGTATTGGGGATTACCTAGGTTGGTCATCTCATCCGTCAACCTCTTGCCCCTGCATGTGGCCGAATAAAGAAGAGAAAAGACTTTCAGATATTCTCATGGCATGGCCAAGATAGCAACGTGTTTTTATCAAAGGAGCCAGCTAAGGACGCCGTGAAGTGTGTGCGGTGCCCAACTAAGGGTTGCTCTTAACAAGCGGGGAGAGAATGTTGAATTCCCAGCGCGGGTTTTTATTAACCAGAGGTGCTGCAAAAAAACAAGCCTAAAGGACTCTTTTGAGAATGATTTCAATTAAACAAAAGCTTAAGATAAAGGTTTAAAACACCACTCTTAATCTCGTTAAGAAGCACTTGATTTTGAAAATCATGCGTGAAGTAATGAGAAAATGATATCATTAAAATGCATACTTACGCCAATATGTTACCTTGCAACCTTTGTAGAAGCAGCTGTCAGAGGCGAGGTTGATCATCATGAGATTTGTCCTCTTTGGGAGTCAAAAGGATTGGAAGCAAAGGATTTTGGGAGTGGCTTAACAAGAATGAGTGGTGCTCAAACCAGACTCAGACGAATAAGGAGAAAAGGGAAGAGAGGCGAGGGCTAGAACTCCCTCACTAAGGCGCGGAGACCCTGATCACATGGAACAGTCTACAGAAGAAGTGAAGAATTAGAAGGATGAGTGAGGACTAAAGCCTCGAAAGCAGTGAGAGAATGGGCAGATGCCCAAGGCAGTGGATGTGGAAGAAGTTGGGTCAGACCCAGAATTAGGAGGAATCAGAAGAAGAAATTGATAGATGGAAGGAGGCGGATGTGGAGGGTCCGGAGGTGGTGGAGGAGAATCATGAGCAGAAGAAGAATCTAGAGGCTCCGGAGGGATAACAAAAGAAGGGACGCGATGCCCTGAGACGAAATAGGGAAAAAGATGATGGAAAAGGAAGAAAAAAAATGAAGGATGTGATGTTCAGGAAGATTAGAAAGATGAATCGGAAGAAAGATGAGGGTCCGGAGGTTCCGGAGGGAGAAAATGCCGAGGGACGCGATGCCCAGGGAGGAGAGAAAAATCCGGAGGTTCCGGAGGAATGAAATCAGGAAGGAGAAGGTGGAAAGGGGCGTCGTGCCCGAGGGAAAAGTCCGGAGGTTCCGGAGGAAGCAAATAAAGAAGGTGGAGAGGGGCGTCGTGCCCAAAGGGAAAGTCCGGAGGTTCCGGAGGAGGAAAATGAAAAAGGTGGAGAGGGGCGTCATGCCCAAAGGGAAAATCTGGAGGTTCCGGAGGAATAGAATCAGAAAGGGCGCGATGCCTAAAGAGGAGGAATAAGACTCCTGGAGGTTCCAGGGAAATAGCAGGAAAGGGGACGCGATGCCCCAAGGAGAGTGGACAAAAAGATGAATATGAATAAGATGGGAAATGCGGAATATCCGGCGGTACCGGAAGGCGGGGAAGATACGGGTTTGGAAACCCGTGAAGCAGGAGGTGCAAATGCATGCAATGGGATGGATGCGATGAATGCAATGAATGCGCGAATGCAATGGGATGCAAAGAATATGGAGAATATGAAGGGCGAGAGGACGAGGTCCTCCTCCTAACCCTGGGAATGGCCCATGGAAAAGATGTGATAGACAAGAAGGTGGATGAAATAGCGGAAGGCCTTTCGGCACCAAGATAACTGCCCCTCCACGGCAGTGAAAGAATACAGCCAATTGGCCCAATAAAAGGAGTTTCAATAAGTGGCAACCCCCTTTGAAGGCAAAGATCAACAATGTGAGGGAGTTGGAGAGTTGGAACGGAAGCATCGTGTTGCCCATTGAATGTGGTATATATGGAAAGTTGAGCAAAATGGGCATTCGCCCCTTGTAAGGAATAATGAATTCGGAATTCGGAAATTGGAACAAGGGGTGCCCTGCCCGGCCCTTACACAGCATCAATGCTCGGCATGGCGGCGACTTGGCTTCTTCGACCGTGCTTGGCACAATAACCCGGATTGTCATCCGATAAATGAATTCTTGAATCTTGAATGGCACGGCCAAATCCTTGCTGCCCGGTGTGGACGCACTTTTCGTTCGCTCGCTATCTTTGGGCGATCGCTGGTTTATTGGGTGCGTGGGCGTGCCACTCACCGAGGTGACGATTTATTCGGGCTCCGAAGAGCCCATGGTGCGCTCGATCTGACTCCGTCAGACGGTTGTGTGGTTCGTGTCGGGACCGAATCCCGTCGCGCCATGAAGGTCACGACGTCATTTACATCCCCCATACGAGGGAATACCCTTGATTAATTGCCGAAATTAGGGGCCCCGCGGCCGAAAAGAATAACACTAATTGTGCAGAAGAGGTTGGAAATAGATCACGCTGAGGGTTGTATTGGGGTCATATACTGTCGGCCGTGTCGGTCACTCGGGGACCTTTTCGTATTCGGACGCAAGTCCGTGGCAGAGTCACAGTAAGAAAACCGAGGTAGTTCCCTTCAAATGTCTGCCGAGCATGCGGCAATTTTAATGAGGATTCGGAAGATATCCGGAACGAGAAAACAAATCCGGTCCGATTAGGATGTCGGCCCAAGATTAGATCAAAGCCTGGTCATATCGGGGTGATTCCCGAGACTCGGGCTCGACCTGAAAGGGCGGCGTCGTTGTTCCTTTTGCCCCGGGTCACGGGGAGAGAGGGGGCTACAGTGTGGATGTTAGCGTCTTTTATATGGGGCTTCCTTAGTTATATCTTCTGGGATTTCTGATTCGATGTTTACTGTTTGTTCGTGCCTTTGATCGGGATGATTTCTCTTCCTTTATTCATGATTATTCTTATTCTTATTATTTAATTATTATTACCCCTCCCACCTCTTTTATCGTGATTAATATTGGGCACTCAGAGTCCTTTAATTAGCGTAATTTTTACTGATTTATTTGCTATTGTTAATGCCCTTGCCGTGATGTGTATATATATGCATGCATGTAGTGTGCCGGCGAAGGAAACAAGGTGTACCGCTGGAGGCTTGGGGTGTGCCGCTAAGGGCTAAAAAGGGCGTACCGCTGAAGGCCAAAGGGCGTACCGCTGGGGCCTAAAAAAGGGCGTACCGCTGGAGAGTGTGCCGGTGAAGGAGGGGGGGGTGGTATAAAGTCTGTACGTTCCCCAATCTCGAAGTCTACACGTTGGCTACTCAAAGTCTATACATTGAATAGCTCAAAGTCTACACGTCGGGGCGTAAAGTCTGTACAGTGCTCAAGTCTATACACTGGCCAAGTCTGTACATTGGTTGGCTCAAGTCTATACAGCGGCTGAGGGTGTACCGGCGAAGGGAAGGAGTGTACCGCTGAAGGGTTGAAAGGGGCGTACCGCTGAAGGTCAATGAGGGTGTGCCGCTGAAGGCCGAGGGGGCGTACCGCTGAAGGTCAATGAGGGTGTACCGCTGAAGGCCAAGGGGGCATACCGCTGAGGGTCAATGGGGCGTGAGGGTGGAGGCTCAATCAGTTTTCAACTATTTGTTTTAAGGCTTTTCTTTTCTTCTTTTCTTAACTTTCGTGTAGTTTATACAAAGTTCCTCCCGTTCTTGTTCTCTTGGTTCGGTTCGGTCTCTTTTCTTGCGGGTCGGGTTCTCGGGCGGCCAGGTGGTTAATTAGCTTAGTTCAGTTCTCGTCGGGGTGCCGTCAGTAATTTGATGAGTTGGAAGGTTTCATTAGTTATTCTGCTCGTTTGTTGCCTCCTTTTACCTCTTTTAATTGTTTATTAATATCTCACAAAAAATTCGGCAGCATCTCCCCTTGACCCGGGATGTAAGGGAGATAAAGGGAGCGCGCCCACATGGAGTGGCGGACCCGACAACTGGAGGTGGGCCCCCGGGGGAGCAACACCTTTATAGAACCTCGAAAAACGTGAAGGAAGGGGCTCGGAGGCGAGGCCAAGGAGTGGGCTGCTGAAAGGCTGAAGGGTGTGCCGCTAAAGGCCATAAGGTGAGTGTACCGGCCAAGGGCCAATTGGAGTGTGCCGGCCAAGGGCCAATTGGAGTGTGCCGGCTAGGGGTAACAGAGTGTGGGTGTGCCGCTGAGGGCAGAAAGGAGTGTGCCGCTGGGGGCAAATGAGGTGTGCCGTTGAGGGCTGGACAAGGTGTGCCGCTGAGGGCCAATAGGGGTGTACCGCTGAGGGCTATTGGGTGTGCCGCTGAGGGCCGAGGCAAGTGCGTCGGTCAGGGGCCAAAGTGATGCATTGCCGGAGGATTAAAAGGGCCAAGTGTGTGTGGGCTTGCAGATTGTTCAAGAAAAGGAGGAAGGGTTACTGGAAGTGAATGAAGGACTCACAAGGCCAGGCTTTAAAGGGGAGGCATCACGTTGATGTGGTGGCTCAAAAGAAATCGGAGGAACGGAGGAAACAGGTAACACAATACACGCCCTATGAAGGCAGGATCAAACCAACAGAAATAGCGGGAAAAAAGCCCAAGGAGGGTGATTGTTTCCATTCGTGGGATGCCAAGGACCGTATCCCTACATGCATATTACAAGAGAAAATGCCCAAATGAGGCCATGGACAAAAGGAAAAGACTCCAAGACGGAGAACGAGCAGAGGAATGAAAAACAAGACGGAAGAAAACATTGGGGCCTAAGACATAGGCTACCGTTCCCAACCCTCTCCCCCAATACAACAAGCTCTCTCTCTCTTACTCTTGTTTCCTCCCGGTGGCCGTCGGACGGAGCTCAGGCCGGGAGGGTCGCTTCTTCTCTTCTCTCTTCTTTTCTTTCTCCTGTGTGTGTGTCTTCTGCTGTCGGAGCCTCTCCCCCTCTGTGTGTTCGTCTGTGTACGTCTCCCCGTCTGTCCTCCCTCCTTTTGAAACGAAGAGAAGGGGTTTTTTTATACCCCGGGCGGCGGGAGCCTTCGAGCACGGCCGCCGAAGCGGGAAGTGGCCCGTGATCATGAGGTTTGACCTGCCTGTCCTGGCTGTTAGTGGACTAGGCCACGTGGCCCAACGATCGGCTGCCACCTCAGATGGCTCCACTGCGCGCCAAGGATGTGTAGGGCATGGGCCTCACGTCGCCCGTTGAAAGAACTTCACCGCTGTGCCGTTGAAGGGTTGAACAAGCGTGCCACTGTAGTGCCAAAAGGGCGTACCGCTGGAGCCCCGGATGGGCGTGCCGTTGAACGGCCTGAAGGGCGTGCCGCTGGGGACCCTACAGGGTGTGTCGCTGAAGACCCCCCAGGGGGCGTGCCGTTGAACCCCAAAGGGGGTGTGCCGTTGAACCCCCCTGGGGGTGTGCCGGTGAAGACCCCAAGGGTGTGCCGCTGGGCAGCCGAAGGGGCTGGGCGTGCCGCTGAAGGCCGTGCCGCTGAAACCCAGGATGGGCGTGCCGCTGAAGGCCGTGCCGCTGAAGCCCAGGATGGGCGTGCCGTTGAACCCCCTGGGGGTGTGCCGTTGAACCCCCCCTGGGGGTGTGCCGGTGAAGAGCTAAATGGGCAATTTTGAGCCCATTGTGAGCACGAGTCGTGGCCCATTTGATTTTCTTCGAGGCCCGTGGGCCGTGGGGCCTCTTGTGCTTGATTTCTCCGGGGTTTCTTCACTCGGGGCCGTTGTTGATGCTGGGCCGAGCGTGGCATTTGGATGTGCAATTTTTGGTGTCCACAAATGCCCCCCACCCACGGGTAGCGCAGGCGAAGGATGAGCCGAGCGGTGCCCGCGGGTGTCTTCGTCTCTTCTCCCTTTATCGATGCCGACGGGGTGTCGAGAACCGACCTGGTTGGTTGTTTGTTGGTCTCGTTGTTAGTGCCGACGGAACGTCGGGAGCTGAGGTAGTATGTTGGTCTCTTAGCCTCTTCATTAGCGCTGACAGGGTGCCGGGAACTGAAGTAGCTTGTTGGTCTCTTTGTCACTTCATCAGCGCCGACGGAATGCAGGGAGCTGAAGCAGTGTGTTGTCTCTTCGTCAGTGCCGACGGGGCACCGGAAACCGACCTGGTCTCTTGGTCTCTTCGTCAGTGCCGACAGGATGCCGGGAGCTGACATGCTTTGTTGTCTTTTAGTCTCTTGGTCTCTTGGTCTCTTCGTCAGTGCCGACAGGATGCCGGGAACTGACGTGTTTTGTTGTCTCTTAGTCTCTTGGTCTCTTCGTCAGTGCCGACAGGGTGTCGGGAACTGACCTGGTCTCTTGGTCTCTTGGTCTCTTTGTTTCTTCGTCAGTGCCGACAGGATGCCGAGAACTGACATGCTTTTTGTCTCTTAGTCTCTTGGTCTCTTCGTCAGAGCCGACAGGGTGCCGGGAGCTGACCTGGCTTGTTGTTTCTTGGTCTCTTCGTCAGTGCCGACAGGATGCCGGGAACTGACATGCTTTGTTGTCTCTTAGTCTCTTCGCCAGTGCCGACAGGATGCCGGGAACTGACCTGCTTTGTTGGTCTCTTGGTCTTTTCGCCAGTCCCGACAGGATGCCGGGAACTGACATGCTTTATCGATCTCTTGGTCTCTTGGTCTCTTCGCCAGTGCTGACAGGATGCCGGGAACTGACATGCTTTGCTGTCTCTTGGTCTCTTCGCCAGTGCCGACAGGGTGTCGTGAGCTGGCGTGGTTTATTGTCTCTTGGTCTCTTCGTCAGTGCCGACGGGGAGTCGGGAGCTGACTTGGTTTGTTGATCTCTTCTGTTTTTTTTCTCCTTTTTTTTTGAACCACATTACCGATACAAGCACCCTTTCGGGTTTTCACCAGTACCGGCCCCCTTTTGCTTTTGCCCACGCACCCTTTCGGGTTTTCACGTGGCGGGGTACCCAATTTTGCCCGTAGCGCCCTTTCGGGTTTTCGCCACAGCCGGGTTGTTGCCATTTTTGCCCTTGTCCCCATGCAGAGGCAAGTCCGGCGGGGTATCTCTATTTTTAACCCCATTTTATTTTATTTTATTTTTTTTTGAGTGATTGATACGCAAGTGTCGGCTGGGGCACGAAGCCTTGCGCCGGAAGGTAAGGTTCACTCGTTGGCAAGAATAGAATGCCAGCGCAACGGGAGAATTCGCGCCGATTTGGACGTAAGGTCCGTAATGGCAACATTGTGCGGAGTGGGTGGCTAGGGCACGGGGCCTTGCGCCGGAAAGGGATTTATTCGTTGGCAAGGGACTAATGCCAACGCAAAGATGGAGATTCCGCCGGTCCGGACGTAAGGCCCGTGATGGCGATATTGCATGGAGTGGGTGGTGGCTGAGGCCCGAGGCGATGTGCCAGAGACGGGCTTGTTTTGGTGGTAGGGTAGTGACACTATGACAAGGATAGAGCCACAGGGGTAGAGTCGTCTTTGCTGGTGTGGACGTTCGTCTGACTGGGATCGTGGGGATGGAATGTCTTCCCCGGGGGCATTTATTATTGTGTGCTGTCGACTTACTCCTCCGCGTATGTGAGCGGATGGATATGTAAATGTGTATACATATATGGGTATATATATATATGTACATATATATATATATATATTCATTTAATAGATATTACATATATTTATTTTATTTTTGCTTTCCCTCCCTTTATTTTCTTCTTTTATTTTCTCCTTTTATTTCCCTCCTTTCTCTTCCCTCTTTTTTTATCCCCCTTTGCATCTCCTTCTATTTTTCTTTCATTCCTTCTTCTTCTTTTTCTTATCTTTTTTTTGTATTTTCTCCCCCTTTTTATTTCTTTTATTTTCCCCCTCTCTCCCCTTTTCTTCTCCTTTTTTGTTTCCCCTCCTTTTTTCTTTTCTTCTTTTTTTTGCCTCTCTTCCCTTTTCTCTCTCTTCTTTTTTTTTCCCTATAAATAGGGGGGGGGGGGGGGGGGGGGGGGGGGGGGGGGGGGGGGGGGGGGGGGGGGGGGGGGGGGGGGGGGGGGGGGGGCGGGGGTAGTTCGAACGGTCACCCCGTTCAAATCACCCCGCCTCCCTCTCTTTCTCTCTCTTCGGTGACCGAGCGGACGAGCCCTCCCCCTCGTCCTTCTTCTTCTTCTTCTCCGAGCACGACCACCGCCGCGGCCGTCGTCGTTGCTGTTGCTCCGGTGAGGGCACCGCCGCAAAGGCCGTCCCCCCCTCCCTCTTCTCTTCTCTTTTCTTTCTTTTTTCTTTTAGTCCCTTCTGTCTTCCTTCCCGTCCGGGACATGGCGGAGCCCTAGGCTCTATCTTCTTCTTCCCCTCCTTGCCGGTCTCCTCTCCCCCTTATCCTCTTCCTTTTTCCCCCATCTCTTCTCCTTCCTCTCCTCCGGCGTCGTGGCGGGAGGAAGTTCGTCGGGCGCCGGTTGTGCCGGCGAGGGGCTTCAGATGTGTGCCGGCGAGGGCCGTTTAGGGCGCACCGGGGAAGACCCCCATAGGTGTGCCGGGGAGAGCAGGGTGTATCGGGGAAGCCATTGTTAGGGCGTGCCGGGGGAGAGCCCTCCGGGGCGTGCCGGCGAACGGGAGCTTGAGTGTGCTGGGGAGCGACTTCCATGGGCGTGCTGGAGAGGGATCACCCCAAGGTGTGCCGGGGAACGGGGCTCTATGGGCGCACCGGTGAACGGGGTTGAAGGCGCACCGGGGAAGACATCCGGGTGGGTGTACCGGCGAGTGCGTGAAGGCCGTGCCGGTGGAGACAACTCCAGCTGGTGTGCCGGGGAAGCTCTCGAGGGGCTGTGCCGGCGAAGGGGCATGGGGACCGTGCCGGGGAAGGCGTTCGGGACTGTGCCGGGGCAGCCAGGCGCGGGTGTACCGGGGAAGCCTCGAAGGGCTGTACCGGCGAAGGGGGCACTGGAGCGTGCCGGTGAGGGCCTGTAGGGGGAGTTGTACCGGCTAAGGGGCCAAAGGGGATTTTTAGCTAAGGAAGAGGACTCCTTCGACCGGCGGACTTCTGGTGTTGCCTCTCGGGGCCCACCATGCTTTGTTGGGGCCGTCACTCCTTGTGGACGCGCACCCGTGTTTTCCCTTACGCCTCTGGCCTAGGGGAAACTCTGCCAAAATTTCGTCAGAAATTGGCAATATTTTGTTCATTTGACTTGTAGTAAAGTTTCTTTGCACTCCCTTTGCTTGTGATTTATTCTGATCTTCTTATTTGCATATCTTTGCAGACACATGGCTGCTCCAAGTGGTTCTCCCGCCGCTGCTGCTGCTATCGGTGCTGACCTCATCCCACGGGGTCCGGTGCCAGCAGTTACATGGCTCAATGTGGAGGAGCTAGACCGAGAGCACGCAGAAATAGCCGCTTTGGCCGAGTCATCTGAGTCCGACGGGGAGACCATGGATTTCCAGAGGCTTGCCCGAGTTGACAGTGGCTTCACATTTGACCGGGTCACCGAGGAGTACATGAAGGACTTCCCGAAGGACAGACACCTGGTTCGATTTCTGAAGCATTTTCGCTCGCGGGAAGGGCGAGACTTCCGGGTCGTGAAGAAGGCTGAACAGGCTATACTGCAGGCCCGGGATAGCCTGTTGTACAGCGTTCCCCGGAGTATTCCGATGTACCTGGTGGGAGAAGCCCGGGAATGGAAGCCGGTCCTGGGGATCGAAGGGGTACTGCCGGCTGAAGACAAGCTGGTGCGGGCGCCTCAGTTTACTCCGGCCAGATGGGACTTGTCTGCCGGGAAGGTGCACAACGAGGCACCTCGGTTCGGTCTATTCTTGGCTCCCCTGAAGTGGGGCTACAGAGAAGAGCCCTTCATCTTGGACTGTTTGGCCATCAGATTCAAGTATGATCTGTCATTGGGCTGGTTCGGGGAGCTGAAGCTTCAGGACGCCCACACCTTCCGGGAGAGGGCGGTGGAGTTCACGGAGCATGTGCTGTTCAACTATGCTCCTTTGCTGGTCAGGGTCGGCGTTTATCACAGCGTGTACGCCTCCCGATATGGCTATCCCATTTCCAAGGGCCTCTGTTGCGGCATGATAGAGGTGTTCAGCGCAGCGACTAACACCTTCTACACGGCGGAGGGTGAGACTTCGCTTGACTTATGGAGTCTCAGTCAGCTGAGCGGCTTACCCATTGACGGGGAGCCTTATGAAGAAGTGTGCCTCCCTGATCTAATCAAGGATGAGACCAACGGGGATGGCTATTATTCTCTGGGGTATTCATACCGGTACCTGATGAAGGCGTACCGGGAGCTGTACCAGCTGTCGCACAAGGGGAAGCAGCCCGCCCGTGGGGACAGGAAGAGGGTGCGCATGCCTCTGTGGCTGGAGTATTTCTTTGACGGGCCAAAGCGGTATGAGGAATTCCCCTGCGTCGGTACTGCCGTGGCTCCCAAGAAGCGTGCAAAGCCCAAGCTTGACGTGAGGATCCCGTCTAGAGGGCGCCGAAGCGGGCCTAACCCGATGGGTTTGGATCCCCAAACCCACTGCGCCGCCTATCTCACGTACTGGCTATGCTCATTTGCCATGCCATACGGCGACAAGACAGTTATCCGGCCGGATGCCATCTACCCGGCATGTCAGATGGCATGGGGTATCAAACTGTCCCTGTGCCCGGCGACCCTTTGCTTGATCTACAAGGCGCTGGGAGATATCAGCACCCATCAGTTTCCGAGGCAGGCCCGGTATGTGTGCCCACTGCACTTCTTCAATGCGTGGGTCTGTTCGCTGTTCCCGGAGTTTGCCCCGCGAGTTCTCCAGGATTGGGGACTAATACCGAGGATGCTGGAGTTTGCCAGTGCAGAGCCGGCCTCTACCTCCATGCAGATGTATGACATCTGGGGCCGGTTGACAACGGTCCCCAGGGATGCGGTCGGGACCATTCATTTCTGGACGCTGGCCGCACATTCAAGCCCCCTTGTGAATAATAAGAGGGAGTGCAGAGATGACCAGGTGGAGAGGTACGTTCATCCTATCAGCCAGGAGAACGTGGTGCGCCCACTACTGGAGCCGGAACTGCGAGACTGGGCGTTGTCAATTCGCCCGAGCGTGCTGGTATTCAGAAAGGGGGAGAATGTGTTGCTGGAGCCGTATTACCCTTTCCGGTTCGGTCGCAATTTCGGGTATGACCAGCATATCCCCGCTTATCATGCGCAGTTCGGGCTGCCCATGCGGAGCGTCTGGGGGGGCTCAGTTCCTGAGCACGCCAGGAGTTGGTGGGACTTCTTCCACCGAGCGGACTCCGCCTCCTTCAGAGTGCCAACCCCGGGTCGTGTTCCCCGAGTGACCCAAGATTATATAAAGTGGTGGAATGCCCGGACGGCTTTCTATCGGTTACACAAAACCGACTGTTGGGATGGCGCCGAAAGGAGGTTCCTTAGCTGGCAGCCCGTGCCCGTGCTTGATATTGAGCCAGACTATCTTCTTCGGCTCAAGAACAGACAGGAAAAGGAAGTGGCAACGTATCTGATGGCTCGCCGGGAAGCCTGGGACATGAGGCCGACGCCGAAGGTGGAGCTACCCCCAGCGGCTAAGGATGACTACGAGAAGACGCTGCGGGACTTGTGCCGGGTGGGGAGCGACCGTCTGGAGCTCATCAACTACCCATTCCCCATAGAGGAAGAGGGGACTCCTGCCAAGAGCTGGCGCCCAGAGAGGGACGTGGCCTGCCCGCATCGCACGTTTATGAGGCGGGAGGAGAGGCGGCCTGAGAACTATAAGGATACCACATGGCTCTATGTTCTCCTCCGGGTGAATGGGATGAAGATAGAAGATGTGACGGCCTCCATCCTGGGCAAGCGCCTGCATGTCCCTTACTATTATGCTGATGGGTGGGGGATGGACCACTTCAATCTTTTCTGTCACCTCTCTTCCCAGAAGCACGCGGATCTGGCCAACCTCACGGACCGGTGTCAAACTATTGAGGACGTCTGCTGGCTAGTTCGGGAGGCGGCACGTCGGGACAAGGGGACGTCCCTGAGCTACTGGCCGATCACGCTGCGGCTGTACACTGGCCCTCATGGTACTCAGTTCCCTCTTGCTCTTCGATTTTGTCCCTTAACGTTGTGGCTTTCACGGTGAGTTAAGTACTAATGGTATATGCATGTTCGTTCTTTCCCCTCTTTTCTTTGCAGACCATCCCGACAGCACGCAGATGGCCACGTACCGGAATCTCCTCCGGCTGGTAAAGAAGCCTGCATATTTTGAAGCAGCGCCGCTGGCTCCGACCACGGCTCCTTTGCCCAAGGCCGCGAAGAGGCCCCGGGCGAAATCCCCCGTGAAGAAAGCAATGGATGCCGCGAAGGCGGCCAAGCAGCGGGATACGAAGCGACGCAAGACGGAGGTGGCCAAAGCCTCGACCGCCGTTCCTTCAGTGCCTCGGGTCCCAACCTTCGAGGAATTTGAAGTCGCTCGGCCCGAGCCCAGCCCGCCTGCCGGTCAGTGCCTCCGACCGTCGGCGCCTCTTTTAAGTTTCCTCTCTCCCTTTTTTGAAGCAGGGCCTTGACGCCTGAATGTACTTTTTGTCTCAGCCCTTGTGGAAGAGCTCGTGTCCGCGCCCGTCCCTGATGTGGAGGGGTCGGCTCCTATGCCCGCGCCTGTCAGGGGTGCGGCCGCGGTCGTAGCAAAGGCGGCCTCGGTGGCAGCTCCGGCTCCCTCACTGCAGGCCAAGGCAAGGCCTCGAGCGAAGTCGCCTGTCAAGAAGGCGTTGGCTGCTGCCAAGGTGGCCGGAGAACAGGCGGCCGAGCGGAGGCGGGCTAAGGAAGCCCTGGGTACGACAGTGGCCTCACCGGCGGCCGCTATCCCGTCCTTCGAGGCATTTGCGGCCATGCAGACCGGGCCGAGCCGCGATACTGGTGAGGCTCGACGGTCGCCTACGTCGTCCATGGTGGATCTCCCTCCTGAGTTGGCCTTGCGTCCCCGCGCGGAGACGATGCGTTTCTTCTCTGGGGGCGAGGCTGCGGCTCCGGAGAAGACTTTGTCTGCCGAGGTCGAAGAAGGTGTCTGCCTTTGTCGGCCTATTTTGCCTCTTTCGTCCTCTGGGAGCCAATTGGGCTTGATACGACCCGTGTTTTTTTTTGACAGGTGCAGCTGGAGCGGTTACCGGGCTATTTGGCCTCCGAACGTACCCCCCGGTGACGCAGCTGTATGTGCGAAAGAGGCTGAAGCCTGGGCTGCCAGCCTCACCCAGTCCGCGAGAGGGGGCGCCGGTCATCGAGCTTGAGGTGGAGGCCCCTTTGCCGGCTCCGGCTGAACCAGCGGCAGTCGAGTCTTCGTCCGGGGAAGAGGTAGACTACGACTATTCTTCCGACGAAGCGGCTCCTATTAAGGTAGCGCCTTGAGGCACCGGGCCGCCCGAGCCGGTCTTTAAGGCTTTTCATTTGCTAATGTGCTCGGCTTGCTAGAGGCTGCTGCCGTAGGCGTGTATTTTTTTTACGTTGGTGCAGGGATGCCTTGGTGGTCGCCTACTGACGCCGTTTTTTTGTGTCGGTTCTTCGCAGGAATCAATTAGGCCGGAGGCCGCGAAAGGGGCTGCTCCAACTGCGCCAGTTGACCATCCCGGGGTCGCTGTCGGCATGGGCAGGCTGGCCCTTCTGTTCGAGGCCCTTCAGGAGGATGTGCCGGCGGGCCCCCTAGCGGGAGAGCCTCTGGAGGAGGGGGAGATCGCGCCTGAGGGTAGCCTCATTCCTGTGGCTGAGGTGAGTATGCGGGCCCCACGGTCTCCCTTTTCGCATGGTTTATTCCAGCTGGCGGATAGCTAATTCCCATTCCCATGGTCAGGCGATACCGAGACCGGAGAAGACGTCTGGTCGTGTCCGAAAGGCCGTGGCCAAGCGGCGACCGAGTGTCGCCCCGATAGCGATGGAGGGGCCGGCTCTCATCTCCGGCTTAGGGGCGGCGAGCCTTGCTGCACTGGCGGAAGCGGGGTGTCTACCCCGACTAATGGTTCCACTTCTGCCTTTCCCGAAGCTTCCGGCCCAGATGGCGGACCCGCTCCTGAGGCAAATATTTACGGGGCTTCGAGCACATCTGGAGGGATCCCAGACGCGAGAAAGAAGTCCGTGGATGGCATCCTCGGGTCCAGCTCTGCTCGAGGCTCCTCCTTCGGCCAGGGTAGAGACGGCCGCACCCTCGCCTGCCGAGCCAGCGGACGGGGCCAGGGCAGGGGCAACAGGGGAGCAGCGGATGATAGAGACATCGGATGCTTCGGCGCTGGTTTCGGCCACTTCCTTGGCGGTTGTTGGCCAAAAGCCCTCTGTCGAGTCACGCCAGCCGGGCGACTTGACTTTTGCCCTTCCATCTTCCTCAGTCACGGTGGATACCGGCTTGTGGGCGGAGGTGGATAGCACAGTGGAATTCACTCCCCCAGTCCTGCCTTCGGCCGGCCACATCTCGTCGGAAGCGCCGGTCCGCCATATGTTGATCACCCTACGGGCGATGCTCCTCGCCGATCCCTCTTTATCGTATCGGGAGGTGCACACCATAGTGGCGCAGCTGACCGGGGCGTTGCAAGTGCTCGGCTGCCCGCTGGGGGAATGGTCACGGCGGGTCTTGCTATTACTGAAATACATCAAGCGCCGTGACTTCCTCGAGACCCAGGCTCCTGACGAACGTGCCGCATTGGATGCCCAGGCGGACGAGTATCTGCAAGCCTTGGAAACACGGCGAGGCGACAGGGAGCGCCATAGGGAGGCTTGGGAGGGGAGCGAGGGCAAGGTCCCGTCTTTGAAGAGCCGAATTATAGAATTGGAGGGCTACCTCGCTGCAGCTAGGCTTGATCTCGCCGTGAACGAGGAAGTAGCCGAGAGAGAGAGAGAAGCCTTCGGTGCCGCTCAAGCCGAGGTGGAGTCCATAGAGGCGGAGCTCGCTCAGCTGGAGGAGCGGAGGGGGCGGCTCCGCGACCGGACGAACTTCCCTTGCGTAGGGATTCTGCCTCTCGAAGACATCTTCAGGGGCCTTTACTAGGCGTGGTTCCCTTATTTTTTTTCCTTTTTTGTAACACAGGGGTATGCCCCGAAGTTCCTGTAGTCCGACTCCCTTTTTTGAATATAGAAAAACAACATTTATGGCTTCGCGTGTTCTTGTGTGGGCGTTTGTCCCAGAGAGACCTTCCTTCCCCTTCTTTTCTTTTATGTACAGCGATTTCTTCTCCCTACTCCCTTCCCTGTCTCTGTGCCGAGACAGATCGTCGGGGTGCAGGTCTCAGTGAAGATTCGATTCGGGAGAGCCGGGCAGGAACCCATGTCAGGGCACAGGAGAGTGCTCGCCTTCCCAGGGGGAGGACAAGGGGACCACTCCACTGTACCGGACAGGCACCTTCCTAGTCTCGCCGCAAGGTCGAAAGCTCGTGCTGGCTTCAGGGGGGGCCTCGGTCGGAGACCGTTTACTGGCCGTCCAGAGGGCACGGAGAGGAGAGTTGGTTTAGTCAATGACCCGGACGTGAGGTCCGAGACAAAGGGGTACTCACCGCCCGGGGAGGACGGAGAGAAAAGTTTGTTTAGTCAATGACCCGGACTGGAGGTCCAAGCCAAAGGGGTACTCACCGCCTGGGGAGGACGGAGAGAAGAGTTTGTTTAGTCAATGATCTGGACTGAAGGTCCAAGCCAAAGGGGTACTCACCGCCCGGGGAGGACGGAGAGAAAAGTTTGTTTAGTCAATGACCTGGACTGAAGGTCCAAGCCAAAGGGGTACTCACTGCCCGGGGAGGACGGAGAGAAAAGTTTGTTTAGTCAATGACCTGGACTGAAGGTCCAAGCCAAAGGGGTACTCACCGCCCGGGGAGGACGGAGAGAAAAGTTTGTTTCTTTCTCTCTTTTTTTTAAAATCAATTTTGGTACCCCCGATGATGCGGGGCGGCGGCTGGAAATGGGGGCGTTCCCCTCTTTCCTTCTTTGCTTTTATTCTGCCCTTGTTCTTTTCTCCGTCTCCTTTTTTCTTTTTTTTTCCTTTTTTTTTTCTTCTCCTTTTCCTTCTCTTTTCTCTTCTTTTCTCTCTTATATTTTCTCTTCTTCTTTTTTTTTCTTTTTCCTTCTTTCCTTTCTTTCTCTCTTCTTCTCTCTTCTTTTCCTTCTCTTTTCTTTCCTCTCTTTTTTTTCTTCTTTTCTCCTCTTTTGCTCTCTCTTTTTTTTTCATTTCTCTTTTTTTTCTCTTTTTTTTATTCTTTTTTTTCTTCTTTTGCCCCTTTTTGTTGAAAGCGTGGATAGTGGTTAATTTATTTGGGCCATTAATCGAGAAAACCCGCCCGAAACCAGGCGGAGGGTAATATTATTAATTGAATGGGGGCGCCGGAGCGTGATACAACCTCAAGTGCCTTCCATTAAGAGGTGGGAACTGAACTTCCCCGCGATGGTTGACAATTACATAGGCACCACCTTCGTAGACTTTTTGGACTACGTAAGGTCCGAGCCAGTTCTCATTTAACTTGCCCTTAGGATTGGCAGCCATGAGGTCTCTTCTCTTGACCATAACAAGGTCAGCCTTCTTGAATTCGCGCTCCTTGACAAGCTTGTCAAAGGCGCGTGCAATCCGGGCCTGGTAGACCTGAATATTCTGTTGGGCTTGAAGCCGCTTTCCTTCCAGGCTGGAGAGTTCATCGAGTCTTCGCTCGGCATTGGTCTGCCCTTCAAGGACAAGCCCATGCTGAATGGCGACCCGGAGGGAAGGTATCTCCAGTTCGACGGGGACGATTGCCTCCGAACCGTATACGAGAGAAAAGGGCGAGCAACCCGTTGGAGTCTTGTATACAGTCCGGTATGCCCATAGCGCCTCGTACACCCTCTCTTCCCAGTCCTTCTTGTTAGAGCTGACAGTCTTGGCCAAGAGGGTGCAGAGTGTCTTATTGAAAGCTTCGGCTAGCCCATTGGCTTGTGGATTGTAAGGAGTTGAGGTCCTCCAATCAACCTTGTATTTCTCTGCCAGCCGGTAGACCTTCTGGTTGCGGAAGTGGCTGCCGTTGTCTGACACAATCCGGTCGGGCACGCCGAACCGGAATATGATATTGCGGAGGACAAACCTGGCCACGACTTCTCCGGTGACCTCCCGTAAGGCAACGGCCTCGGCCCAGCGGGAGAAGTAGTCGGTAGCCGCCAGAATGTATTTGCAGCCTGTGGAAGATGCGGGCAAGGGGCCCACGACGTCCGTTCCCCATTGGGCGAATGGCCAACTAGGCGCTGTTGGGTGTAATGGTGCAGGAGGTCTTCTGGGAATGGTGGCATGCTCCTGGCATCTCTGACACGACTTAGCATACTCGCAGCAGTCGTTGAACATTGCAGGCCAATAATAGCCAAGTTTCTTGATTTCAATTTTCATTTTCGGTCCCGCCTGGTGTGCGCCAGCTATGCCGGCATCGACTTCCTTCATAACCCTCCAAGCTTCTTCAATGGACAAGCATCGGAGGAGTAGCTTCCGTTTGGCATCGGCCACAATCCGGAATAATATTCCGCTTCGGAGCTCATAGGAGTCCTTGGTTCTGACCAGCTTGATCTTTTCTTCTCTTCGGTCGGGTAGTTGCTGGTGCCTGAACCACTGCATTAGGGGGTCCCTCCAGTCAGGCAGGCTGACGGCTTCTGCTGTAGTGACCTCTAGGTCTTCTTCTTCTGATTCCTCTTCTATCATGCTGGGTACCTGGCGTTGGTTTATTACTTGGATGCTTAGAGATCCATCTGGAGGCACTGCCAGTGAGCTTGCTAATTTTGCCAAGGCGTCGGCCTGGGCGTTCTCCCCTCGGGCGACATGGCCTATTTCGAGGAGGTAGAACCGCTCCATGAGCCCTTTTGCTTTAGTGTGATACGGGAGCAGCTCAGGTTTTCGGACATCAAACTGCCCCTGGACTTGCTTGACGACCAACAGCGAGTCGCCGAACACCTGGAGCATTTTGATCTCCATCTGGAGGGCGACCTGGAGGCCGATGATCAAAGCTTCATACTCTACTTCATTATTGGTGCAGGGTTTGCTGATGCAGCAGGAAGTGTGCATCACCTCTCCGTTCGGCGACTTGAGGACGATGCTTGCTCCGGCTCGTACCTTGGCGCGCCCGGACGGGGTCGCTTCTGTCCTTGAGGCTCCATCAAAGTAAAGCTGCCAGATGGCTTGTTGTATTTGGTCTACCTCTAGTGTTTCATCTTCAAGTAGCTCGGTGGCCAACGGGGAGTCTTCGGGCACGGGGTGTGCTGCGAAGAAATCCGCGACGGCTTGCCCCTTAACGGCCTTTTGCGGCACGTAGGTGATATCGAACTCCATGAGTAGCACGGCCCACTTGCCAAGGCGCCCCTTTGGGACGGGCTGAAAAAGGATGTGCTTAATGGGGTCGGCCCTGGATATCAAGCTGACTTCATGGGATAGCATATAGTGCCTCATCTTCTTGACCGCGAAGACCAAGGCAAGGCAGATTTTCTCAATCGGGGTGTACTTAGCCTCTGCGCCCACCAACCTCCGACTGAGATAGTAAAGAGCCTGCTCTCTTCCCTCATCATTGTTCTGGGCGAGCATTGCCCCCAGTGAGTATTCGGTGGCCGCTATGTAGAGAATAAGCGGTCTACCTTTGACAGGCGCCCCCAGGACAGGTGGGGTCTTCAGGTACTCTTTTAGCTAGTCGAACGCGTGCTGGCACTCGTGACCCCAGCTGAAGGGTGTATTCTTCATCATCAGTCTGTGGAAGGGTTGGCAGCGCCCTGACAGGTTGGAGATGAACCTGCGGATGTAAGCTAAACGCCCCTGCAAGGACCTCAGCTCTCCCAGACTCTTGGGAGGAGGCAGCTCCTGAATGGCCTTTATCTTCAGGGGGTCGATCTCGATCCCTCTGTACCGGACAATAAAGCCGAGGAATTTCCCGCTGGACACGCCAAAGGCGCACTTCATGGGATTCATCTTCAGCCCATACTGTCGGAGCCTTTGGAAGATGACCCTGAGGTCCCTCAGGTGCTCGTCTCTTTTCTTCGTCTTGACGACCAGATCATCAATGTAGCACTCGACCTTGCCGTACAGCAGCTCGTCGAAGATCTTGGTCATCGCTCGCTGGTATGTGGCACCGGCATTCTTGAGGCCGAAGGGCATCCTCTTATAGTGAAATATCCCTTTGGGTGACCGGAAAGCTGTATGGACCCGGTCATAGTCGGCTATCCAGATTTGGTTATAGCCGGATGACCCATCCATGAAGGACAGGGCCTCATGGCCAGTGGTTGCATCAATCATCAATTCGGTGATAGGCACCGGGAAGTCATCTTTCGGGCAGGCTTTATTCAGGTCGCGGAAGTCCACGCAAATCCTGATCTGTCCATTCTTCTTTTTCACCGGTACAATATTTGCCAGCCATGTGGTGTATTGGTTTTCCGCCACGAAACCGACATTTATGAGCTTGTCGACCTCTTTGCAGATCTGGCTGGTTAGCTCCGGCCTCATACGCCTGGGAGGCTGCTTCACTGGTTCCACCTTGGGATCAATGGCCAGTATGTGCTGAGTCACTTCGGTGCTGAGCCCAGGCATTTCTCTGTAGTTCCAGGCAAAGCAATCCCGAAATTCTTGCAGCAACTTTGTGTATTGTTCTCTCTCCTGCAGGGGCATGAGAGCACTCAGAAAGGTTGGCCTGGGGTCGTCTTCTGTACCAAGGTTGACCTCAATTAGTTCGTTGACCGTGACCTGGCCGTCATTTTCAATTTCCGGCGGGACTGGCGACAAATCGACGAAGTCTTGGTCTTCATTGTCCTCGGGCTCAAGGATGCCATCCCCATCTTCTTGTTCATCATGACCGGGCATGGAGGCTGCATTCACCTCGCAGTCCTCCTGGGCCGTAGCCGCCAGGTCGGTGAGGTCCGCTGGTGCAGAAAAGCACGGGGTCACCTCGGGGTCTTCTATGTACTCATCGTAGACAGCTCGGACGGGGGCCGGGGTAGCCGCATCTTCAGGGGCCTGGCAGTGGATGGACACGGTGTAGGCTACTGCTCTGGGGCTGTCCGCCACGTGGGGGCGTGGCGGGGCTACCACATAGTCCCCCATCCTGAGCTCGTCCCTTTCAATGAGGTCTTGGACAATGTCTTTGAAGACGTAGCAATCTTCGATGGCGTGGCCCAACATCTGGTGGTAAGGGCAAAATCGTGGGTCCCCACTTCTTCGGATGTCTTGCGGCCTCTTGGACCGTGGGAGGGAGACCTTACCGTAATGGCGGGCCCAGTCGAAGATGCCCCGGGTCTTCTCTCTCGGGAAGGAGTAGGGCTTTTGCAGCTTCTCTTGGAGTGTTAGGCCTTGCCTGGTTGGCCGCTCGATCAACAGGCTTGCCGCGTTTCTCAACTCCCTTCTTGACCAGACGGGGGTGTCAGGACTGGCATCACGGGGCCGAGGCATGCGGCCACCCCGCGGGGGGAGAGAACCCTGGACGAGGTCGGAGACCAGCGAGGTCAACTCGGCCAGTCGTGCTCTCAGCATCTCGATCTCCCGTTGCTGCCTATGGTACATGACGTACATAACAGGGTCGTATCGAGGGGACTTCGGAGCCTGGCCCATGCTTCTGCTCCTTGTTTCGCCGGCCGGCCGGGGTGGAGGTGCCTCGCTGGTGTGCCCTCTCGAAGTCGACACTTCGGAGGCGGAGGGGGTCTCCTCCAGGCAGCGGCGGCGGGGAGGTTTCCAAAGGAAGATCTCCTCGTCTTGTGCCTCCTGGACTGGGGGCGCAGGACGTGCATTCTGACAGGCTCCCCGCGAATCTGTAGCCTCTGCGGGGTCGCTGCCGGGCCATGTTGAGACCGATATGACATCAGTCTCGTAGCAATCTTCTAATGAAAAGCCTAGACCGGGGTGTTTGGTGATTTTCAGCAACCGTCGATCCAGGTTTGGTGGGCTCCACATTCTTTCAAACATTTCCTTCCGACTGGAGGGATGGTAGGGAGGAATCCTCTGCTTTCTGACCATTTTGGCTGCCCGGGCAGTCATGTGGGGAAGTCCCGTAATGGGGACGCGCGGGTCATGCAACTCGTCAGGGGACCGGCAATCGTCGTCCTCCGTGACTGGCTTCTCCCCAGCAACATAAAAGATAGTGGGCGGCCCCTCGGGGTTAGGCACCTCAAAGGTTCTCAGTTGTTCAGCTGCTTGGCATTCAATTTCCGCTATCGGCTTGACGATCCCTGGCGGGACCCTGACATCTTCTAGCAGGTCTTCAAGCCAGGGTGCCCCTGGTGTGGGGTAGATAGGGAGAGGGGCTGCCCTAAATACCCCTTCCTCTTGTGCAATAAACGGTACATGTGGGGAAGCCACATGACCCGGGGGCGGCGGAGGAAACCAGCCTCCCGATTCCATTTTCTTCTTTCCCTTGTCTTGGATGACTTGAGGAGCTTGCTTCGCCTTTTCTAAGTACAAGTTGGCATCTGACAGGTGACACTCGAACACCTCGAACGGGTGGAGGTCGGCGAAGATCCTGACTTCCTTCCCCTCACAGGGGTATTTGATGCATTGATGCAGGGTGGAGGGCACCACTCTGTTCTGGTGTAGCCAAGGCTGGCCAAGCAACGCCTTGTAGGAAGTGCTGGAGTTGATGACGTGGAACTGGACCTTGGTGGTGAAGTCATCAAAGGTCAAGTTGAACTCCGCAACCCCCATAGGAACCTCACATTTCTGGTTAAAGCCGGCAATCTTGACATTTTTAACTTCGACCAGATGTACGTCAAAGTAGTGCTTCTGGTATACCCGGTACGGGAGTATATTCACCGCTGCCCCTGGGTCGATCAAGACCCTGTTGATAGGCTGGCCGTTCAGCTGCCCTTTCATGTAGAGGGGCCTGTTATGGCTGCAAGTCGGTAGGAGCATGTCATCTTCTGTGAAAGCCACTGCTACTTCTGGTGACATTTCTGCCAAACAGGCTTCGAGGTGTGCTGGCGTCTGGAGTGCGGCGATGATGGCTTGCCGTGTTTCTTCATTCAAGGACAGCATCTCCCATACTGTGAACCGGGTCGGGATTTTCTTGAGATGTCTGACTATTCGCTCGGCCGCCCGTACCTTGAGCAGTTTCATCTCTTCGGGCTTGCTGCGCCTGCCTTCATCCTGGGACTGGGGTGCCGGATCAGGGGATACCTGTTTTGTGGGTTCTGCTGTGGCCTGTCGAGCAGGCGGGGCCTGTTGAGCCTCCTCTGCTGCTCGCATGAATTCGGCGAGGTTTGGGGTGCCGCTGAATTCTTCCTCCGGCTGGGCAGGAACTGTAGCCGGTAGAGCTTGAGGAATGCTTGCTTTACTGGTCGCAGCGGACCCCTGGGGGTGCACCCGCCTTCCTGCTCGAGCGGATAGGAACTCGGCGAATGACGGGGCGCTTTGACTCTTGGTGCCTCCGGGGTAGAGGTCTGATGGAGGAGGGATCTCGGTGCCTCAGACCTCGGGCTCGGGAACCTGGTATGGTTGTTCCCCCCTGAGCATGATGTTGAGGCTGCCCTGAGGAGGGCGCCCCCACTTCCATCCTGACCTAGTGGCGTGCTGGGAGGTGGATGCTTCAGCTTGACTCACTTCCGCCGGCTCATGGGGTGGCTCTTCTTCTTTCTCTTCCAGGGAGAGAGAGGTGTCGAACAACGCCGAGAGGGTGTTGCAGGCGAAGACGACCTCCTTCTTCTTCTTGCCCCTGGGTCTTCTCTTCTTCTTCTTCTTGCCCGCTGCAGCGGACGGCTGCTCTCGAATAGGTTCACCCCACAGAGGAGGCTCTTTGTCTGCATCAGCTTCTGTTCCTGGAGCCAGCTCGAGTGACTCGAACTCCTCCCAGGGGACATATTGTTTTAGCTCGACGGGCTGGATTTTGGGCTGCTCATAATCTTCAAGCCCGTCGATAATAGCCTGGAGTTTTTCAACCGCCGGGCTAGTCTTCTTGTACATCCGCAGCGGGGCAGAGCTCTTCTTGTTGTGAGTGGGCCGCCTCATGACCAGCCGGGGGGCCGTGTCGTGGCAAACAGGGTTTACCGGGGGCGGTGCAGGCAGGGGCGCTGCTACCCTCGAGTGAATTCCTGGGGTAGGTCGAGAGGCGCGCGCCTTTCTGGTTTTTCTGGGTGCAGTCTGCCACCCTTCTTGGTCTTGAGCTGGGACCATGATAAAGGTTTCGTAAGTGGCACGGGCACAGGCCTTCGCCCATTCTTCTGGCAGCTCCTGATATAGTGAGATCATATTGACGGAGGAGGCTATGCTGGGCAGCTCGTGTGGCTGCGGGGGGTCTACTTTATGCTCCCCCATGTCCAGCTCCCCGTCCCTGATTAAGGACTCAATAACATCCTTGAAGACGTAGCAATCTTCAATAGTATGCCCGAGCACCCGGTGGTACATGCAGAAGCGCGGGTCATCCTTCTTCTTTGAGTCGCCAGGCCTTTTCGGCTCTGGCAATGTGATCTTATTGTAGCTGGTTGCCCACTCAAACAGGAGCTTGGACTTGTCCCGGGAGAAGGAATACAACTTGTTTCTCATCTTCTCTCTTAGTGAGGGGCCTTCCCGCCGTTCTGTGGTTCTGGGCGGCGGAGGGTTAGCCGCTCCCTTGGCTTTCTCCTTCTGCTTTTCGAAAGCCTGGAAGTCTAGTGCATGCACCTCCGGGGGAGCCGGCTTCTTCTCCGCCTGCCTGGCCCTCTGGCTTGACATGGCCGGGGTGGAGGAGTATCGGGCCAAGAACGCCTCGATCTCCGCTACCACATTATTTAGACGGTCAAATGTCTTGACCTCAGTGCCGATCATTCTTTCTAGGATTTCTTTCTTTAAGTTTTGCTTGCAAATCTGAACTGCGTCCTCCTGATGCGGGGCGCGTTTGCACCTCATACTAAGGTTCCTCCATCTTTTGATGTAGTCGAGGGCCGACTCATCATTCTTCTGTCTTGTGGCGTAGAGTTCAGTCATGGTAACTTCTCTCTCGGCCACGTAGAATCTTTCCTTGAACTTCTTCTGCATGTCGGGCCAATCGGCCACCGACCCGGGCGGCAAGCCGGAGTACCATTCAAAGGCAAGCCCGGTGAGTGTTGAGCCGAAGAACTTCAGGAGGTAGGCCTCATCAGCAGCCAGGTCTCCCATGACGTTCACGTAATAGGCAATATGCTCTCTGGGAGATCCTTGCCCATTGAACTTTTCAAATTTCGACGGCTTGGTGACGCCAGCCGGCAACTTCCTGGCAGCATAATGAGCCGGGTAGGGTACTCGGTAGACGTCGAAAGGCGTCTGATCCCCATCGCCCCTCTCGGCCAACTTCATGTCTATCATCTGCTCGAGCATCAACCGGCTGACTGCCGCCGGGTCGACTGGGCTCGGGTAGAAATGAGCGGGCTGTGCGCTCGGGGTGGCTACCACGGTCGCTCGGGGGGCCATGGGGGACCCTTGTGAAAGCGGAGCCTGTGGCAGGGTCACCGCTGTGCAATGTGCTTGTTGCGGGGGCGTGCCCCCGAGGGGATCGAGGGTTGCCGGAAGGGCTGCCTCGGAAGACTGCCCCCTGTCCCCAGGTACCTCGGGTGTGACCTCGGTCTGCCAGGACGTTGGGGGTGGTGTGTTTCGCTCATTCAACTACTTTTTAAGTGATTCGATTTCCTGCTGGAATCGTTGCATCATGAGCAGCATTGCTGGGTCAGCTGTGGGGAGGCTGGGCATGCCCCCCGTCTCTTCGGCCGGGGCGTCCTCGGATGATGTCGAGGGTCCGCCACTCGTGTCGCCGGTGGTGACTACATTGGCCGTGAGGGCCGTGAGGGGCTCCTCAGGTGTCGCGCCGCCTGCCGGTCTCCTTCTTCTGGTAAGGGGTCCCGGCCTGGCAGCTATTCTGGCCAATTCTTCCGGGTCGGCGGGTAAGGCCCCATACCGACCATGGACTCCTGCCATGTTGCAGGTGAATGTCTGCCATTTCCTATTCTTGTTTCTTCTTGACGCCCTCCGGGACGGTCCTCCCGGGAATGTCAGCCTGTCGAAGACCGACCGTCGGGGCGGCGCTCCCTCCCGCACAGGGGACTGGCGCGGCTCCTCCGGGCGGGTCCTCGATTCCATACTAGGTGCAGGTCCCTATCTTTCTTCCTGGAAGGCGGAGGTCATTGCCTCATATTGATGTTTTGATTTCGATTCCATACTAGGTGCAGGTCCTAAGGATGATTTCGCCCCCCCCCCCCTCATATTGATGTTTTGATTAATATGGCAGGGTATGAGATCCTCTCCTTCATGGATGGCTTCTCAGGATACAATCAGATCCGCTTGGCTGAGGAAGATCAAGAAAAGACCTCATTCACTACACCTTAGGGGACTTATTGCTATGTGGTCATGCCATTCGGGCTCAAGAACGCCGGAGCCACCTACCAAAGGGCCATGATGGCAATTTTTCATGACATGATCCACATCTATATTGAGGTGTATGTTGATGATCTGGTAGTGAAATCAAAGGCAAGGATTGAGCATCCTGGGGCTCTGGCTAAAGTTTTGCAGAGATCACGAGAATACAAGTTAAAAATGAACCCCAAGAAGTGTGTGTTTGGCATTTCATCAGGGAAGTTGTTAGGATTCATTGTCAGTAAAAGGGGTATTGAGATTGATCCCAACAAGGCAAATGCCATAAGAGATATGCCTCCTCCCAAGAATTTGAAGGAAGTTCGAGGATTGATCGGGAGGTTACAGTTTATACGCCAGTTTATCTCCCAGCACTCACAAAGGTGTAGGCCGTTCTCTGAGCTCACTAAGCCGAGAGTTAAATTTAATTAGGATGACAAGTGTCATGCAGCTTTTGATGGATTGAAGGACTATTTGGCTAGTCCTCCTGTCCTGAGGTTGCTAGTTTCGGGCAGACCACTCATTCTCTACATTTCTGTCCTGGATGACTCGGTAGGTGCTGTCCTAGCGCAGGTTGATGAAGAAGGTAAAGAGAGGGCAACCTACTACTTATCTAAGCTCCTCAACCCCTGTGAGTAGAAAAATACAGCCATAGAGAAAACATGCGCAGCCCTAGTCTGGGTAGTTCGGAAATTTAAGCATTATTTCTTAGCTCACGAGGTTCACCTCATCTCGCGCATGAATCCTATCAAGTTCCTTCTTGAAAAATCGGTCCTTACAGATCGATTAGCACGATGGCAAAGCTTCCTTTCCTATTTTGACATCACTTTCATTCAGCAAAATACGATTAAAGGCTACGTCATCGCAGAACATCTTGCTCATCATCCTATCCCTCGATTTGATCCTGTTCATTCAGAATTTCCAGATGAAGAATTAATGTCCATCAATCAACCTTCAGATCCGATGTGGACGTTACATTTTGATGGAGCTTTGAACTCTCTCGGTAGAGGTGTTGGCATGGTTCTCTTAACGCATGAGGGTGTCACCATCCCACTTGCTGCTCAGCTCACCTCTCCTGTCACCAATAACATAGCTGAGTATGAAGCTCTTCTTGCCGGTCTCCAGGCCGCTCATCAATTTGGTGTCACCTAACTCCGGATTGTGGGTGATAGTCAGCTTATTCTTCGCCAAGTGCTCGTGAAATACCGCACGATCGATCCTAAGCTTAAACCCTACCAGGAACTGGTCTCTGCTTATGCCAAGCTCTTCACTAAGTTAATCTTTGTCCACGTTCCTCACAATTAGAACATTCTGACTGATGCTCTTGCTTCCCTCGCTTCTTCCTTGGTTTTCCTCCCTGAACGGGACTTCCATTCCTTTATCGTTCATAAGCGCCACACTCCAGCTGTTAAGGACCCATCTTTTCTTAGTGTTAAAGATAAGGTGCTTAAGAAGGTCAAGGAGGGAAAAATCATCGAAAGCAAGGAAATTATGCTAATGGATTGGGAAGAAGAACTGGCTGATGAAGAGAAGCCGTGGTACTATGAGATTGCCAGGTACTGCCATGATCAGTCTTATCTTGAGGAAGCTACTGTAGAAGAAAAGAAAGCCATTAGAAGAGTGGCTCAGAGATATACTTTGGTTGGTGGTGTGCTCTACAGAAGGGGTCTCACCGGTGTTTTGTTAAGGTGTCTTGATGATGATGAATCTTGGAAGATTATGGAAGAGGCACATTCCGGAGTGTGTGGTGGCCATATTAACAGTTAGATGCTAGCTAAGAAGATTCTTAGGCTAGGTTTCTATTGGCCCACTTTAGAAGAGGATTGCTCGATCTATGTCCGAAGGTGTGTCAAGTGCCAACCGCATACCGACAATATTCATTCTCCTGCTTCTTCACTCTATCCTATGTCCTCGCCATGGCCTTTCTCTATGTGGGCTTTCGATATCATTGAACCTCTCGGTGATCCTAACCTCCTTGCCAAACCCAAATCTTTCATACTGACGGCCACGGAGTACTTCACCAAGTGGGTGGAAGCGGAAGCCTACGTGGAGATTAAAGCGTCAACAGTTTACAAATTCATCATGAAGAACATCATCGCAAGGTTTGGCATCCCAAGTACCATCGTCACTGATAACGGACCACAATTCATCTCTCAAGAGCTTTAGGACCTCTGCAACAGGTATAACATTACATTGCATCATTCATCTCCTTATTATCCCTAGGGCAATGGACAAGCAGAGGCAATAAATAAAACTCTCATTAAAATCATCAAGAAAACCTGTGAAGCTAACAAATTCACGGATTGGCCAGAGAAGCTAATTGAAGCTCTATGGGCCTATCGCACTTCCATTCGTACACCCACTAGGCAGACTCCTTTTACCCTCACTTATGGAATAGAGGCGGTAGTCCCCTATGAGATTCTCGTACCCTCTCTTAGGGTTCAGTTGGACAAGGAGTTATCAATTGACGAGCGTCGCGAGTCTCTCCTCGAACAATTGGAACTCTTAGATTAAAGGCGTCTGGCCGCCGCTGAACATGCAAGGGTGTATCAAAACAGGCTTTCACGATTCTACCAGAAGAAAGTGATTGAGAGAAAATTTAAGGTCGGTGAAATGGTCATTAAAAGAATTTTTGTAAAACCAGGTGGACCACGCTCAAAACTCCAACCAAACTGGGAAGGGCCGTATGTAATAAAAGAAGCATATCCTGGTAATGCATATCAACTGGTTAATGAGGATGGGGAGGAATTGGCTCACCCCTGGAATGGTTTGTACCTAAAGAAATATTACCCCTGATAAAAAGACAAAAAAAGAGCAAAAGAAAAAGCAAATAAAAAGGAGAAAAACCAAAAAAGGTTGATATTGTGTGTGTATCATGACAAGCATGAAAGATAAATATCTCTAATTCATTATTTACTCTTGACAGTTTAACAAGTGGGTCAACACACACACACATTCCACGCTTAACCCTCGAACCTCGTACGACATGGAATCCAAGGCAAGTCCAAACCCAAACCAACAATGGAAAGCGTAACTCATTCTCTTCTCTTCAGTTTACGAGGGGGAAAGTCAGAACTTGGTCAGACCACTAAACCTACCCGCCGCCCTAGTAGGTGGAAGTCAAGGCTCAAAAAGGGTACATCTGTCAAAAGTCTCAAGCTCCATTCAAAAAAAAAAAAATATATGCATGTCAAGAGGGCAAAGTCTCCGCAGGGCAAACCCTGGGCGTAAGCATGCACGAGAAAGTCCCTTCAAAATTTCCAGACATGTCAAGAGGGCAAAGTCCCCGCAGGGAAAACCCTGGTCGTAAGCATGTATTAGTCAAGGCATGGGCAACTAAAGTCACCCTAAGCCGAAGACCGAACCCCAACGGGCAATAGGGTGAGGCCAGGGCGTCCACCAAACCTTTCTACCCTCCTTGTAAACTCTCCTCATTATTGTCTTCCGTCTCTCCCTGAGGCACGCTCTAAGCTCAAGGGGCGGTGAAGATGAGTTTAGGAAGAAGTGTCGTACGTAGGGGCCGTGCAAAAGCAACATTTTAAGCACGTTGATCCTTTATTAAGTTGTTTAAGAATGACTAATGAATTTCAGGTAATGAACGAGTAAGTCTTCCTTGATATACGCGCTTTGTCATCCACAAAAAGAAAATAAACAAAAAGCAAAAAAAAGAGAGAAAAGGAAAAACAAACAAAAAAAGAAGCAAAAGACAAAAAGATAAAAAAATATTTCATTTGCTTGGTTGCACGATGCTTGATCATTCTTTATTTCCAGTATTCACTTGCTTGCCTGCCTGTTGCATTTTATCCTTATTCTTGCTTCATTTATTCTGCCTTAATTGATTAAAGGCTGGGCCCCTTGACCCCTTATCAAGGTCGAAGAAGAGCAGCCCCTTATCGAGCAAGGGGCCGAGCCGAATAGATTAACTAACCTGTTTATTCTAAGTGAATGCAGGGAGGAAAGGAACACAAGTACACAAAGAAACTCAGGTAACCAAACATGTGTTTCATTTCTATAACTGTCTCGCATAAGTATAAAAGCTGTAAATGTCATGCATGAGTACAAAAGAAAAGAGAAGGGTACAAAAGTCAAATACTCTCTAGCTCTCTCCACCTCCCTCATCTCTCCTCTGGCTGCTCTCTGCCCCGTCCCGGTCTGCAGGGTGACTCCGCGGGGGCCTCATCGACCCCTGGCTGGCTGCTGACACATCGGCTCGGGCCCGATCCGCCTCCTCCCTCCTCTCAACAGTGGAGGAACCAGCGAAGAAGCTCGAACCAGAGTAGGCACTCGGGCGCCCCTCGGCTCATGCCCGCTCACGGCCTCTGCGGTAGCGCTCCTCCGCGATCTGCGTCCGCTCCTCCACTGCACCTAAATGGAGCCTCAGCTCATCACGCTCCGCCCTCTCGCGCTCGCGCTCCCGCACTTGCTGCTCCATCCTGAGGAGTAGCTGTAGCTCCACCACGTCCTGGGGAAGCGCCTACCCCTCACTAGGTAGCTCTGCCTGTCACGCCCCGAGCCTTTATGACAACGGAAGACTCGCTCGAGAAACGTGAACAGCCGACATGGTAAGCCTCTTGCAAGCAAGAACGATCAGAGCGCAAGACAATCACACACATAAATGCAATTGCACAATATTACTCAAACTCCAACTTTATTTCATAATAATCAAGTATTCAAGTACAACCACTATTCAACTTATTCCAATCTATCAGACTCAAGAAATAGGAAAATTACATAGACTCAATCTAAACAATATAGACTTTCCTAAGTCTTCACTCTCATCTTTGACAATACTTTTATTCGCTCTCGGACCCGCTACTTGTATAACCCGAATCCGAATTCGAATCACTTTCATTTCCTGAAAAAGAATGGAAATAGGTAATGAGCACACTTGCCCAGTAGGTATCTTCGCATCAACATGAAGGCATCATTAAAGTAATTAACATTTTAGCTCTAGAGGAATAAGGTAAAATCATGCGAATGCGATCAATCATGCGATTAAACCAAAGTATGTAAGATAGAATGAGAGCAAGTATGAACTAGCAAAATGTTATAAGAACAAGATATGGCCTTTCATGAACAAGAATGTAACGAGAATGTACTAGCAAGCCACATAATCATCACTCCAGTATCTTTTGCTTATGAGCAAGTACTTCGTGAATTTCTATGGAATATCAAGAAAGTCAAGTATCAATCATGCTGTATTGTGTTGTGGATTTTCACTTATTTATAAAGAAAGTACTCCCAGCACAATGCGACGCTAGTAGCATCATACCCCATGGTTTATAATAGTATGTTTCCGACAATCAGCCGAGGGGACTAGCATAGAGCCCTTGAACACAATCAGTGCTCGATCGCATCTTCAAGTATAAATCAAGCTTTTTCCACGCATGTAACAATAAAGTATGGCCAAGAATGTACAATTCCAACAAGCTCTTGATAACAATAATTCAATAATGAATGCTTTAATGAGAATTATGAGAAATCAAGAATGACTTATACTATGTTATGCTTATGAAATAAATCGGCAGCATAACGGTACATTCTTTATCTTCCATTCATTATATTAGGTTTCTTGATCAATATGATAAGTTCTAGATCATCAAGAGTCTATCTAGAAACCTTTGGAATATCAACCCTTGGTCAAACGTTGGGTTAAAATACTCAAGCAGTGTGACGGTCGTGTACTGGGCCGTTACATGATGTGATGCTCCAGTATTGGGCCGTTACAATGGTCTGAATCTAAAACCAATAAATCGGACTCAGTTGGATGTGACGGTCGTATATTGGGCCGTTACATGTACCTGACGGTCCAATATAGATCCGTTACACTACTGATAACCAGAAAATATCGATAGTGTAATCTAATCACTTGGGTGTTAATGGTACAACCAACTCGGCGTCCTAGTGGGAATCCCAGGCTCGCGGAGAATTACGGAGGCCTTGCAACAAGATTTTCTAGTCCATTGGAAGGAATATCCAATAGAGAGGTCCTCATGTCCAAGAATAGTGTTCCTATAGTGCAAAATGTAAACTAATGGACATATGCCTGAATATACGCCATGTACTTAGAGAAATGACTCTAGATAGAAAAGAATGTGTAACAATGTGAAACCAAGATAAAATCCCTTCAATTCAACATTGGAAAATCATGATTTAGAATATAAAACTATAGAGTTTAGCCAATGAAATTAGCATAACCTAAAATAACTCAAAATGCTTTAATCATACAATTTCCTATCATGATTCAATTAATAAACTCAAAGTCATGAAAATAAGGTTAAAACTTAGATAACAAGGCTTATTCATAAGTAAGTTTGGCTGTCCTCAGTCCTATCTCGGTTTGACAGTAACCCGAACTCTGACGGTCTAGTATGGGCGCGTCACAGGGCTGTGACGGTTTATCGTAGGACCGTTACAGTATTGTAACGCTCCTGTTATGGTGCGTCAGAGACAACTGAGAAACTTTAAATACAACAGAGGTTGTGACGGCTTATCGTAAGGCCGTTAGATCACTGTGACGGTCTTACCTTGATGCGTCAGAGTCCCTGCTAACAGTATAATGAAATAAAAAGGCTATGATTTAAAACCATGTTATGTTTTGAAAAGATTTATCTACCCTAATCATGACAAAACGAAGTAAAGGTCATCTAGATGCATAGGTTGCAGTGAATTAACAAGATTATATCTTTGATCTTTGATTAGGGCTAAGGATATGTATGTATGCATGAACCCACTAAAACATGAAATTCATAGTCTATAATGCATGAAATCAAACACAATCAGAGGGCTTTTATCCCTAACAAGATGTTTTTGCCAATCATGAGATAACCTACCGCTTAACTAGGCTTTAAACTTCTAATTTGAGCTTTCAAGGACCGCCCTAGTTCCTCTCTTTTTGTGACTTTTCAGCAACTTCACGCTGCCCTAGCTCCTCAGCCTCTTGACCTAAGGACGTGAAATTTTGAGGGTAAGAAGATGAAACTAAGGTGAACAAAAAGTTCTAAATAACCGAACTCTAATTACCTTGTTTAGACGTCCTAATTCCCTGATCTTCAGTGGCCTTTAGCTCTGATTCCTGGGTTACTATGGTCGAACCAGCAACTTTGGAAGCTTCAATCTCCTTGGTTGCTTGATCTCCTAGCACGAAATTTGGAGAACTATTAGTCTAAAGTATACTAAACAAAATCTTCTAAAGAACTTACCTGAAATTATATCTCCTTACCTTGATTCTTCACGAGCCAAAAGTAAGGGTCGCTCAGTTCAGAACTAGGTCCTATTTATAGGGTTTTGAAGATTAGATCGATTCTAGAGTCCTTAATTTGCCAGAACCTAATCCCTAAGAGTCCTTAGTAATGTTATAAGCTCTCCCAAGTCGATCTCTTGTAGATAAGATCCCAAAGTTCTAATCTTTTTGCTCGTTCTTTCTTTCACGGAACTGTCAGAGTGTAACGCATCCAGACTGGTGCGTTACATGCTTGTAGCGGTCGCCCGATAGACCGTTACACCAAACGTATACAGAGTTTCAATTAAATAAAACTCTCTTGTTCATTTATCCTTATAATTATCTATAAAAATAGTATTTATCTTTAAAATACGTGAATAAGTCAATTAACCTTCTAGAATATGGGCCAAACTTAATGGGCTTGGTCCATTAACCTTTTGGATTATCTTTAAATAGGCTAGGTTAATTATTTAACCTAATTGGGCCTTATAATGACTTATTGATCTAATATTCTATTTATTAATTTATTTAGGCCTTTATAAATTCTAGAAAATAATTAAATATTCAAAAATAATTTATAAAAATTCTGGGGTCTTACATCCTCCCCCACTTAAGAGAATTTGGTCCCCAAATTTAATACATGGATTATGGAGAGTGTACTTACAGTTAAATAATTCTGGAAATCTTTTCCGCATGGCTGCTTCGGTTTCCCATGTTGCTTAATATGGCCATGTTTTCTTCCATTGAATCTTGACCATAGGAATAACTTTATTTCTTAGTTGACGCACTTCCCGTTCCAGAATCTTTATTGGCGTTTGCTCGTACGTCATATCCTTCTGAATCTCCAGATTGTCATAAGTGATAATATGGTCAGGATCATATACATACTTCTTCAGCATAGAGACGTGAAATACGTCATGAACTCCTGCTAATTGTGGAGGTAAAGCCAGTCTATAAGTCACTTCACCGACCCTTTCGAGAATTTCAAACGGACCAATGAATCTTGGAGTTAGTTTGCCCTTAATGCCAAATCTCGAATACCACGACCTGGAGAAACCTTGAGATACACATGGTCTCCTACTTGAAATTCCAAGTCGCGCCTTCGATTATCAGCATAAGATTTTTGCCTATCTTGGGCCATCTTCATTCTCTCTTGAATGAGCTTGATTTTCTCTGTAGAATCTCTGATAATATCGGGGCCTAGGAATTGTCTTTCCCCTATTTCACTCCAACATATTGGTGGTCGATAACTTTTTCCATATAAAGCTTCAAAAGGTGCCATTTGTATGCTGGTGTGATAACTGTTGTTATAAGTAAACTCTACTAGAGGCAAGTGATCATGCCAACTACCTCCAAAATCAATAACACAAGCCCTGAGCATGTCTTCTACCACCTGATTCGTTCTTTCTGTCTGACCATCAGTTTGTGGATGAAAGGCTGTGCTGAAATTCAATCTAGTCCCTAGTGACTGTTGTAGACCCTTCCAAAATTGTGATGTGAATCGAGGATCTCTATCAGATATAATAGTGACTGGGACACCATGTAATTTAACAATTTCTCTTATGTATAATACTGCTAGGATATCCACAGACCATCGACTTTTGATTGGTATGAAATGTGCAGATTTAGTTAATCGGTCTATGATTACCCATATACCATCATGTCCACCTCTTGTCTTAGGTAACCCCATAATGAAATCCATCCCTATACTTTCCCACTTCCATTCGGGAATATTCAAGGGATGCAGTTTACCTGCGGGTCTAAAATGCTCTGCCTTTACTTGTTGACAAGTGAGACAGCGAGACACGAAATCAGCTATTTCTCTCTTCATGTTGGGCCACCAAAAATTTCTTTTAAGATCTTGATACATTTTTGTACCACCTGGATGAATGGTGTACTTGGAATTATGTGCTTCTTCTAGAATCAATTTCTTCGTATCCTCATGATCCGGTACACACACTCGGCCCTTGAATAGCAATCTTCCATCCTCCGTAATAGAGAAATCCGGCCGTTGTTCAATATTAGCCTTAATTTCTAGAAATATAGGATCATCATTTTGCAACTTGACTAGATCCTCTATTAAGGTAGGTTGAGCTCGGATATTAGCCATGAAGCAATCTTCTTCCTTCCTGTCAATATCTAAGTTCAACTGAGCAAATTGAGGAATAAGATTAGTCATACTAATCATAAGACTTGATAGCATACCCATTGGTTTTCTGCTGAGTGCATCCGCAACAGCATTAGCCTTGCCAGGATGATATTGAATAGAAAAATCAAAGTCCTTGAGATATTCCAACCATCTTCTCTGCCTCATATTTAGCTCTTTTTGAGAAAATAAGTATTTCAAGCTTTTGTGGTCCGAGTAGACCGTAAACTTTTCTCCATAGAGATAATGACGCCAAATTTTCAAGGCAAATATGACAGCTGCTAATTCCAAATCATGTACAGGATAATTTTCCTCGTGACGTTTCAATTGTCTTGAAGAATAACAGATTACTTTTCATTTTGCATGAGGACACACCCTAAGCTAATACCTGATGCATCCGTATATACTTCGAATCCACCACCTTCCATCGGTAGTGATAGAATAGGAGCTGTGGTAAGATGATTCTTAAGAGTTTGGAAACTCTTCTCACATTCCTCTGACCAGACAAAAGGATTTTCTTTTCTCATGAGTCTAGTTAAAGGAACTGCTATCTTTGAGAAGTCCTTAATGAATCTTCTATAATAACCAGCTAGACCCAGAAAGCTTCTTACTTCTGATACAGTCGTTGGCCGGCTCCAATTTCTGACAGCTTCTACCTTAGAAGGATCCACCGTAATACCTTCTTTTGAAATAATATGGCCAAGGAATGAAACTTCCTTGAGCCAAAATTCACATTTATTTAGCTTGGCATAGAGTTTATGTTCTTTAAGTGTTTGAAAAGTTATTTTCAAATGTTCTTCATGTTCCTCCTTTGTCTTGGAGTATATCAAGATATCATCAATGAAGACGACGATAAACTGGTCCAGATATGGCTGGAAGACACTGTTCATAAGTTGCATGAATGCTGCCGGGGCATTAGTTAATCCGAATGGCATTACCACGAATTCATAGTGGCCATAACGACTTCGAAAAGCTGATTTATAAATGTCCTCTTCTTTAATTCTAAGCTGATGATAACCTGATCTGAGGTCAATCTTAGAGAAATATTCTGCTCCGAAAGCTGATCGAAGAGCTCATCAATACGCGGCAATGGATACTTGTTTTTAATTGTGAGTTGATTCAGTCGCCGGTAATCGATGCATAGCCTGAGAGAACCATCCTTTTTCTTGACAAATAGAACCGGCGCACCCCAAGGGGATGTGCTAGGTCTGATGAAGCCTTTGTCTAGTAATTCCTGCAACTGCCTTTTTAATTCCTTGAGTTCTGTGGGGGACATCCTGTAAGGGGCTATAGAAACAGGTGCTGCTCCTGGGATGAGTTCAATAGTGAAGTTCACTTCCCTCTCGGGCGGTAAACTGGGTAATTCGGACGGGAACACATCGGGAACTCATTTACAATAGGAATGTCCGCTAAGATAATCTCCTTGGATTCGGTAACAATGACAGAAGCAAGAAAAGCTTCACATCCTTGCGAGATAAGTTTGCAAGCGTGAAGAGAAGATATGATAGTAGGATGCTTCTTGTACTTGATGCCAAGAAAAGAGAATCTTGGAAGACCGGGCTTTCGAAAGGATATAATCCTATTTCGGCAATTGATATAAGCATCATGATCTACAAGCCAATCTACCCCTAAAATGGCATCATAACCTTTCATGTCAAGGCATACTAAGTTTGCGGGGAGATTATGACCTTCTACTATCACTTCGCTATCAGGATAATAGTCGGTAAGCTTTGTTCCAAAACCTAAGGGTGTGGAAATAGCGAGATCAGAAGGTAGGGGAACTGATGCAATTGATAATGTTTTTACAAAAGTAGTGGAGATAAAAGAATGAGAGGCACCAGTGTCAAATAGCACAAATGCAGGACGAGAACAAATTTGAAGAGTACCTTCCATAAGCCCACCATCCCTGGGCGCTTCCTCTTCTTCTAGACAGGCATTGAGGCGAGCCTGCCTCCTACGTCCTCCACCAGACGATTGGTCTTTCATAAGGGGGAAATCTGGCATGCGGTGCTCCTTGCTTCCACAATGTAAATAAGCGCCAAGGCGCTTCCAACACTCCTCAGCCGAATGGCCGAATTTTTCACAAAATGTGCAAGCCGTTGCGACCTGCTCCTTCTCCTCCTTGACTTTCTTTTGCTTATGGGAACTTCCACCATTCCCATTCCTGGATCTCTTCTTACTATCACGGCTCTTGTAGGGCTCCGTGATGCTGAACTTGTCTTTCTTATAACGCCGATCTGAGCATCGGCTAGACTCCTCTCCTTTCCCTTTTAATTTCTCGACCTTCTCCAAGGTCCTTTCACACAAATACGTTCGTTGAACCATTTCCGCATAACTATGGATGTTTTGGGTCCCGAGCTGCTGAATGAAACAGGGTCGTAACCCGTCCATGAACCAATTAGCCTTCAATAAATCGATGCTGATAAGATGCGGTGCCTAAGGTGCAAGCCTTGAGAATTGCGGTTCATATTCGGCAACCGTCATCATTCCTTGCCGAAGAGCGGCGAACTCCCTAGCCTTTCGTTCCTTTACGTGCTCAGAAAAGTACTTGGCACGGAATAGGGTAAGAAAACCATCCCATGTATGAGGTGCATCGGCCGGAGGTGCCGGAACCGACTTCCACCATGTACGGGCATCTTTGTTGAGTTGGAAGGTTGCGAGACGCACCTTCTCTGATCGGTGCATTGGATAACATCAAAGATACGGTTCATTTCGTCTATCCAGTTCTCTGCCTCGTCAGGATTAGAAGAACCATAGAAACGCAGAGGGTTTAAGCTCCGAAAGTTGCGATGCAAATCACCAGCCCTTGCTCCTGCGCCAGCTTGCGCCATGGTTTGTAATGCCTGAGTGAGGCCAGCAACCGTTTGTTGCATGCCATCCCAATTTACGCGATGAGCCATGATAATAATAGGGTACCTGAGAGAAAAATAACAACTTGTTATTTCTCGTGGAATTGGAAGGAAAATCAATCTTAAACTATTAACTATCTTATCCCGGGCTCTACCCAATTCTCACATGGGTGTGGAAATTTCTTCCTTAGTTCATAGGTATGGGTCCTTAAACCTTGGACTTATCCTATGACATGACTCTTCTTCCTAAGTCCTGAGACTTAGGCTCTGATACCAACTTAACTGTCACGCCCGAGCCTTTATGACAGCGGAAGACTCGCTCGAGAAACGTGAACAGTCGGCATGGTAAGCCTCTTGCAAGCAAGAATGATCAGAGCGCAAGACAATCACACACATAAATGTAATTGCACAATATTTACTCAAACTCCAACTTTATTTCATAATAATCAAGTATTCAAATACAACCACTAATTCAACTTATTCCAATCTATCAGACTCAAGAAATAGGAAAATTACATAGACTCAATCTAAACAATATAGACTTTCCTAAGTCTTCACTCTCATCTTTGACAATACTTTATTCGCTCTCGGACCCGCTACTTGTATAACCGAATCCGAATTCGAATCACTTTCATTTCCTGAAAAAGAATGGAAATAGGTAATGAGCACACTTGCCCAGTAGGTATCTTCGCATCAACATGAAGGCATCATTAAAGTAATTAACATTTTAGCTCTAGAGGAATAAGGTAAAATCATGCGAATGCGATCAATCATGCGACTAAACCAAAGTATGTAAGATAGAATGAGAGCAAGTATGAACTAGCAAGAATGTTATAAGAACAAGATATGGCCTTTCATGAACAAGAATGTAACGAGAATGTACTAGCAAGCCACATAATCATCACTCCAGTATCTTTTGCTTATGAGCAAGTACTTCGTGAATTTCTGTGGAATATCAAGAAAGTCAAGTATCAATCATGCTGTATTGTGTTGTGTGGATTTTCACTTATTTATAAAGAAAGTACTCCCAGCGCAATGCGACGCCAGTAGCATCATACCCCATGGTTTATAATAGTATGTTTCGACAATCAGCCGAGGGGACTAGCATAGAGCCCTTGAACACAATCAGTGCTCGATCGCATCTTCAAGTATAAATCAAGCTTTTTCCACGCATGTAACAATAAAGTATGGCCAAGAATGTACAATTCCAACAAGCTCTTGATAACAACAATTCAATAATGAATGCTTTAATGAGAATTATGAGAAATCAAGAATGACTTATACTATGTTATGCTTATGGAAATAAATCGGCAGCATAACGGTACATTCTTTATCTTCCATTCATTATATTAGGTTTCTTGATCAATATGATAAGTTCTAGATCATCAAGAGTCTATCTAGAAACCTTTGGAATATCAACCCTTGGTCAAACCTTGGGTTAAAATACTCAAGCAGTGTGACGGTCGTGTACTGGGCCGTTACATGATGTGACGCTCCAGTATTGGGCCGTTACATTAGTCTGAATCCAGAACCAAGAAATCGGACTCAGTTGGATGTGACGGTCGTATATTGGGCCGTTACATGTACCTGACGGTCCAATATAGATCCGTTACACTACTGATAACCAGAAAACATCGATAGTGTAATCTAATCACTTGGGTGTTAATGGTACAACCAACTCGGCGTCCTAGTGGGAATCTCAGGCTCGCGGAGAATTACGGAGGCCTTGAAATAAGATTTCCTAGTCCATTGGAAGGAATATCCAATAGAGAGGTCCTCATGTCCAAGAATAGTGTTCCTATAGTGCAAAGTGTAAACTAATGGACATATGCCTGAATATACGCCATGTACTTAGAGAAATGACTCTAGATAGAAAAGAATGTGTAACAATGTGAAACCAAGATAAAATCCCGTCAATTCAACATTGGAAAATCATGATTTAGAATATAAAACTATAGAGTTTAGCCAATGAAATTAGCATAACCTAAAATAACTCAAAATGCTTTAATCATACAATTTCCTATCATGAATCAATTAAGAAACTCAAAGTCATGAAAATAAGGTTAAAACTTAGATAACTAGGCTTATTCATAAGTAAGTTTGGCTGTCCTCAGTCCTATCTCGGTTTGACAGTAACCCGAACTCTGACGGTCTAGTATGGGCGCGTCACAGGGCTGTGACGGTTTATCGTAGGACCGTTACAGTATTGTAACGCTCCTGTTATGGTGCGTCAGAGACAACTGAGAAACTTTAAATACAACAGAGGTTGTGACGGCTTATCGTAAGACCGTTACAGTCGTTTGACGGTCCTAGTATGATGCGTCAGAGTCCCTGCTAACAGTATAATGAAATAGAAAGACTATGATTTGAAAACATGTTATGTTTTGAAAAGATTTAACTACCCCAATCATGACAAAATGAAGTAAAAGGTCATCTAGATGCATAGGTTGCAGTGAATTAACAAGATTATATCTTTGATCTTAGATTAGGGCTAAGGATATGTATGTATGCATGAACCCACTAAAACATGAAATTCATAGTCTATAATGCATGAAATAAAACACAATCAGAGGGCTTTTATCCCTAACAAGATGTTTTTGCCAATCATGAGATAACCTACCGCTTAACTAGGCTTTACACTTCTAATTTGAGCTTTCAAGGACCGCCCTAGTTCCTCTCTTTTTGTGACTTTTCAGCAACTTCACGCTGCCCTAGCTCCTCAGCCTCTTGACCTAAGGACGTGAAATTTTGAGGGTAAGAAGATGAAACTAAGGTGAACAAAAAGTTCTAAATAACGAACTCTAATTACCTTGTTTAGACGTCCTAATTCCCTGATCTTCAGTGGCCTTTAGCTCTGATTCCTGGGTTACTATGGTCGAACCAGCAACTTTGGAAGCTTCAATCTCCTTGGTTGCTTGATCTCCTAGCACGAAATTTGGAGAACTATTAGTCTAAAGTATACTAAACAAAATCTTCTAAAGAACTTACCTGAAATTATATCTCCTTACCTTGATTCTTCACGAGCCAAAAGTAAGGGTCGCTCAGTTCAGAACTAGGTCCTATTTATAGGGTTTTGAAGATTAGATCGATTCTAGAGTCCTTAATTTGCCAGAACCTAATCCCTAAGAGTCCTTAGTAATGTTATAAGCTCTCCCAAGTCGATCTCTTGTAGATAAGATCCCAAAGTTCTAATCTTTTTGCTCGTTCTTTCTTTCACGGAACTGTCAGAGTGTAACGCATCCAGACTGGTGCGTTACATGCTTGTAGCGGTCGCCCGATAGACCGTTACACCAAACGTATACAGAGTTTCAATTAAATAAAATTCTCTTGTTCATTTATCCTTATAATTATCTATAAAAATAGTATTTATCTTTAAAATACGTGAATAAGTCAATTAACCTTCTAGAATATGGGCCAAACTTAATGGGCTTGGTCCATTAACCTTTTGGATTATCTTTAAATAGGCTAGGTTAATTATTTAACCTAATTGGGCCTTATAATGACTTATTGATCTAATATTCTATTTATTAATTTATTTAGGCCTTTATAAATTCAAAAAATAATTAAATATTCCAAAAATAATTTATAAAAATTCTGGGGTCTTACACTGCCGTCGCTCGCTCCAGCTCTGCTGCAGCCCTGTGCCTCTCCTCTACCAACGCCAGCTCAAGCTCTCGCGCCGCCCGGTGCCTCTCCTCGGCCAGCTCCTCAGTAGCCGAGTGCCTCACTGCGGTCAGCTCCCTGATGGCACGTTGTCGCGCCTCATCGATCTCCGTGGGTTGCTGTTCGCGGACCGTGAGCTCGGTCCCGGCTAGTGCCACCCGGGTTATCGCCTCCTGGAGCTCTCGCCTCTGCAACAACACAAAGAAAACAAATCAAATTGATGAACAACTACAATATTTAAAATCAATCTAAATCCTTCTTATTTACCGAGGCCTCCAGCTCTCTCTCTGCCTCCTCGGCCCGCCTAACAGCTCCTGCCACCTGCCCCTCTAAAGAAGCAACCCGGGCACTTTGGTCCGGAACACTCTGGGCTGGGGCACTCGAGCTAGAAGCCCCTCCTGGCCCCGTTGCCGCCCTCCTCTGCTGGGCACGCTGCATCACTTTGTGAGATCGTCGTGGTGGAACACCTAACTTTAGGAAGCATATCACGGCATTTAGTAAAGCATAACTTACCAGAACCAGAAGGTCGTGCTGGGTCGCTGCCAGGCGGGCCTCCAGGGTGTACAGCCTCATCTGCATGTCAGCCACCACCTCATCACGCGCATCCTGCATTTGCCACAGGTTAGTAATACATTAATCATGTAGAAGCATTTAAATATTCAAAAGCATGCATTCATACGTACCCCTCGGGGCCTCATCTGAGGCCGGCGCCCGTAAGTCCTCCAGTAGACCTGGAGGTATTCCGCGCTGCTCTCTGCCTGGGAGACGACCAGAGTGCCGCCCCTCTACCAATCAGCGTACTGGTCAGGGAAGCAGAGCCGCCAATCTGTCGTCACGGCTCATCCTTGGGTCTTCCGCCCGATCCTGCGTGGCTCCTCCACGTCCACCCACTCCTGGTGGAGGCCCAGCATCTTATCACCAGCTTGAGCTGCAACGGCTCGATCTCGTTCAGGCAGTGGAGCTAGAGCTCCCGCCCAAACAAGGGTCGACCCGCCGCGACCCAGGGCTGGTCGTCGTCAGTCATGCCCATGTAGGGCCTCCACACCACCTGCATTTGCATTTCATATCATCATATCACCATAATCATAAATGCATTAATAGGAAATAAATCAAATGCATAAACATAACATACATACCGTGGATGCCGGGAAGTCACGAAGCTCCCGTCGCACTGCCACTAGCTCATAGGCGTGCGGGCCCCCCGTCGCGTACGGGAGCCAACGCCGCGCCAACGGAACTGCCTCCGGACGGAAGACAGCGGCTCTCCCCATCGGGATGTACAAGTGGCACCAAACCTGCATCCACAAATCATTAGCATATCACAGTCATATCAAAGCATAAATAGAAGCATATAACATAGGCATAAATTTAAATTTGCATACCTGAAGGAATGGTGCGAAGTCGCTGACAGTAGTCTCTCTCCCTGTCTCGGTGGACAAGTCAGCTATGAGGTGGGCCAGCAGGGCCGCACCCCAAGCATATCTCCCGACTTGGCTCAGGTCCTCCAATACACTTAGGAAATGATAGTTCACGTCGTCTCCCTTCATGCCCAACAACAACCTCCCCATAATCAAGAACAAGAACCTCCTAAGGTCTAGGTCTGCTCTCTCTCTCTCAGGGCGGGGTCGGTACAAAAAGTGGCCCGAGCCCTCCCGGCCATCCTAGCTGCAAAGTCCTCCAGGGACTCACCTGTCCTCGGGCGTCCCCCTCCCAATCCTAGGGACTCTATAAGCTCGGCCCTATCTACCATCCTACAGTCTCTGGGTCCCTCTGACACTATAGACAAGTCTAAGAGCCGACGGGCCCGCTCCTGGTAGTCTGGGTAGGCAACCCCGCTCACCGCTGTTAAAATATATGGGTGCAAGACACAGATTCAGAAGGGGGGGGGGATGAATGAATCCTACAACAAATACACCCAATAAAAAATATTTGCGGAATCAAACTTTTAATAATACTCAGTAATCAAATGAGACAGCACAACTACTCTCTTCTCACAACCGTGAGCTGAGACACTCAGGCTCGCATATATAATTCTACTAAGCATAGGAACATACACTCCACAGACATATATGAAACTCTCAACGTAACACAAGGGTGAACGCAAGTAATCAAGCACACACAACCTGTGAAGGGTAGAGAGATGATATGGAGGAGCGCAAAGAGCAAACCACGATGGACAGGATATTTTTAGGTGGTTCGGCCAGACCCACAGTCTGCCTACGTCCACCCCTCCCTCCAAACCAGAGTGAGGCTTCCCTTGCAATAGAAAGAACTGCAGACTCAGTCTGCAAAAAGGCGCTGCGTAACAGCTTGATCCAGAGGAGCACACTCCTCTCTTCCTCCACCCAGGAGGACAACCACTAGCGACACCCAGTCACTAGCAACCGGAGACACCAAGTCCCCCTTCCTCTGAAACACAGAGGGAAAGCACAAGTAACACCAAGTCACTTGCAACCGGAGACACTAAGCCTCCCTTCTCCTGAGTCCACAGGAGGAACCCCGAACTCAACCTGAGTATCAGAAGACCAAGACACTGGAAGATAAAAGTAACAAAAGGAAAAACAAACTGACAAATAAAGCTTAAAAAAATATAACTCATGCAGGAGCACAGCAGTTTAGGATCTGATCCTAGAACTGAACTTCTTCACTCTTCCTCTTCTGCTGTTGGCTCTCTTACTCTCTCTGGGAGCTTCGATCTCTTTTTCTTCTGGGTGCTCTCTTTCTCTCTAACTTTTTCGTCTCTTCTATTCTTCTTCTTCTTCTTTTTCCTTTCTGCTGTTCTCTCTTTTTTTTTCTCGAACTCTCCTATTCTTTTCTCTGCTCTTCTCTTCTTTTGTTCTTCTTATCGCCTCCTCCTTTGTTGATAGCAGGAGGGGCCTTCTTATAGAGCTTTAGACTTGGGTCCCACAAGCTCTCGCTTCAGGCGTGTGGAGAGCTTGTTCCCGCCATTCCCAGAGAAGCCACGCGTCAGGTGCAGATGGAGCGATGATCCACGTGGCAGCTTCTTCCAATAATGATCTACCTTGGATCACGTGTTAATTATTTGCTCTGCTGTCCTCACGAACTCTTGTTCTTCTGCTCCTCGTGAGTTAAGTGCTCAGGTGCACATAAGATGCTCGAACCTTGGCTGTCCTTGCCTGATTGTTCCGTGCATAAGTTCCTGCAATGAAGAACACTTAGTTAATGCTATATGGTCAGAGACATAGTTAATATGCTTAGAAAGTTGTATGCAGATAGCCAAGCCATTGCTGATCAAAGATCGTTGAATGCACATGTCTTATTTGACCTAGTTGAATATATGCAAGGGCTTGGACTATGTGTAATGCACGTCATGCACCGACTCTAAGCATGCACCAACAGTTGTTGCACCGACTAGAAACGAGTGCTATGCGGAGCTTAGGAATGCACAGAACGGAAGATGCACCGACCTTGTGTAGACAAGCTACGGGGAGGTGCACTGACCATATGCAAGCATAATCATAAAGAGGTGCATAAGCGTTACTAGCATTTTCACGATGTGCACCGACTCATTTGAGTATACATCAATTTATGCACTGACTTAGTGAACACTTATGCGAACATTGCACAGACTCTATATGCGTGCATGTAAAACATGCACCAACCATGTGTATGCGTGATGAAACAATGCACAGAGCATGTGAATGCATGAAATGTCGGTAAAGACTAAAAGATGCGCCGACCTTAAGTGTTCAAAGCAAAACATGCACTGACTCTGAACAGTGAAGAGTGTAGACTTTAGATCAGTCTAATACCAACGTGCATCGACCTTAAATGTGCACAGTTGTTATCTGCCCAGCGCAAAAGTATGCACCGACCTAAGGTGCTCATAGCAAAGAATATGCACCGACCTACTTGCGTGCGCATGACAAGAGTGTGCACGGACTTGACATTTGCACCGACCATTGCATGCGCAAGGCAAACTATGCACGGACCTTGTAAGTGCAGTAAAAGAACATGCACGGACTTAGAGAGTGCACCAGCTTAACATGTCACAAGGCGAACCTTGCACGGACCTTATAGCCTGAATGAACGTGATATGCATGGACCTTCTTCTCCTGTATGCATGCTGCAAATAGTTGCACGGACCTTGCGTCTCGCAAGGTAAGAACGGCACAGACATTGTATCGCACAAGGGCTAAAAGTCTGTATGGACCTTAACACAACTCGGTGTAAACCTGCACTGACTTTTAGACAATTAAGCCAAAACACACACAGACGTTGTGTGCTAAACAATGAAGAAAGCACAGACCTTATGAATGCATCGACCAAATGCATCGACCAAATGTGGGGAAGTCCCGTAATGGGGACGCGCGGGTCATGCAACTCGTCAGGGGACCGACAATCGTCGTCCTCCGTGACTGGCTTCTCCCCAGCAACATAAAAGATAGTGGGCGGCCCCTCGGGGTTAGGCACCTCAAAGGTTCTCAGTTGTTCAGCTGCTTGGCATTCAATTTCCGCTATCGGCTTGACGATCCCTGGCGTGGGGTAGATAGGGAGAGGGGCTGCCCTAAATACCCCTTCCTCTTGTGCAATAAACGGTACATGTGGGGAAGCCACATGACCCGGGGGCGGCGGAGGAAACCAGCCTCCCGATTCCATTTTCTTCTTTCCCTTGTCTTGGATGACTTGAGGAGCTTGCTTCACCTTTTCTAAGTACAAGTTGGCATCTGACAGGTGACACTCGAACACCTCGAACGGGTGGAGGTCGGCGAAGATCCTGACTTCCTTCCCCTCACAGGGGTATTTGATGCATTGATGCAGGGTGGAGGGCACCACTCTGTTCTGGTGTAGCCAAGGCCGGCCAAGCAACGCCTTGTAGGAAGTGCTGGAGTTGATGACGTGGAACTGGACCTTGGTGGTGAAGTCATCAAAGGTCAAGTTGAACTCCGCAACCCCCATAGGAACCTCACATTTCTGGTTAAAGCAGGCAATCTTGACATTTTTAACTTCGACCAGATGTACGTCAAAGTAGTGCTTCTGGTATACCCGGTACGGGAGTATATTCACCGCTGCCCCTGGGTCGATCAAGACCCTGTTGATAGGCTGGCCGTTCAGCTGCCCTTTCATGTAGAGGGGCCTGTTATGGCTGCAAGTCGGTAGGAGCATGTCATCTTCTGTGAAAGCCACTGCTACTTCTGGTGACATTTCTGCCAAACAGGCTTCGAGGTGTGCTGGCGTCTGGAGTGCGGCGATGATGGCTTGCCGTGTTTCTTCATTCAAGGACAGCATCTCCCATACTGTGAACCGGGTCGGGATTTTCTTGAGATGTCTGACTATTCGCTCGGCCGCCCGTACCTTGAGCAGTTTCATCTCTTCGGGCTTGCTGCGCCTGCCTTCATCCTGGGACTGGGGTGCCGGATCAGGCGATACCTGTTTTGTGGGTTCTGCTGTGGCCTGTCGAGCAGGCGGGGCCTGTTGAGCCTCCTCTGCTGCTCGCATGAATTCGGCGAGGTTTGGGGTGCCGCTGAATTCTTCCTCTGGCTGGGCAGGAACTGTAGCCGGTAGAGCTTGAGGAATGCTTGCTTTACTGGTCGCAGCGGACCCCTGGGGGTGCACCCGCCTTCCTGCTCGAGCGGATAGGAACTCGGCGAATGACGGGGCGCTTTGACTCTTGGTGCCTCCGGGGTAGAGGTCTGATGGAGGAGGGATCTCGGTGCCTCAGACCTCGGGCTCGGGAACCTGGTATGGTTGTTCCCCCCTGAGCATGATGTTGAGGCTGCCCTGAGGAGGGCGCCCCCACTTCCTTCCTGACCTGGTGGCGTGCTGGGAGGTGGATGCTTCAGCTTGACTCACTTCCGCCGGCTCATGGGGTGGCTCTTCTTCTTTCTCTTCCAGGGAGAGAGAGGTGTCGAACAACGTCGAGAGGGTGTTGCAGGCGAAGATGACCTCCTTCTTCTTCTTGCCCCTGGGTCTTCTCTTCTTCTTCTTCTTGCCCGCTGCAGCGGACGGCTGCTCTCGAATAGGTTCACCCCACAGGGGAGGCTCTTTGTCTGCATCAGCTTCTGTTCCTGGAGCCAGCTCGAGTGACTCGAACTCCTCCCAGGGGACATATTGTTTTAGCTCGACGGGCTGGATTTTGGGCTGCTCATAATCTTCAAGCCTGTCGATAATAGCCTGGAGTTTTTCAACCGCCGGGCTAGTCTTCTTGTACATCCGCAGCGGGGCAGAGCTCTTCTTGTTGTGAGTGGGCCGCCTCATGACCAGCCGGGGGGCCGTGTCGTGGCAAACAGGGTTTACCGGGGGCGGTGCAGGCAGGGGCGCTGCTACCCTCGAGTGAATTCCTGGGGTAGGTCGAGAGGCGCGCACCTTTCTGGTTTTTCTGGGTGCAGTCTGCCACCCTTCTTGGTCTTGAGCTGGGGCCATGATAAAGGTTTCGTAAGTGGCACGGGCACAGGCCTTCGCCCATTCTTCTGGCAGCTCCTGATATAGTGAGATCATATTGACGGAGGAGGCTATGCTGGGCAGCTCGTGTGGCTGCGGGGGGTCTACTTTATGCTCCCCCATGTCCAGCTCCCCGTCCCTGATTAAGGACTCAATAACATCCTTGAAGACGTAGCAATCTTCAATAGTATGCCCGAGCACCCGGTGGTACATGCAGAAGCGCGGGTCATCCTTCTTCTTTGAGTCGCCAGGCCTTTTCGGCTCTGGCAATGTGATCTTATTGTAGCTGGTTGCCCACTCAAACAGGAGCTTGGACTTGTCCCGGGAGAAGGAATACAACTTGTTTCTCATCTTCTCTCTTAGTGAGGGGCCTTCCCGCCGTTCTGTGGTTCTGGGCGGCGGAGGGTTAGCCGCTCCCTTGGCTTTCTCCTTCTGCTTTTCGAAAGCCTGGAAGTCTAGTGCATGCACCTCCGGGGGAGCCGGCTTCTTCTCCGCCTGCCTGGCCCTCTGGCTTGACATGGCCGGGGTGGAGGAGTATCGGGCCAAGAACGCCTCGATCTCCGCTACCACATTATTTAGATGGTCAAATGTCTTGACCTCAGTGCCGATCATTCTTTCTAGGATTTCTTTCTTTAAGTTTTGCTTGCAAATCTGAACTGCGTCCTCCTGATGCGGGGGGCGTTTGCACCTCATACTAAGGTTCCTCCATCTTTTGATGTAGTCGAGGGCCGACTCATCATTCTTCTGTCTTGTGGCATAGAGTTCAGTCATGGTAACTTCTCTCTCGGCCACGTAGAATCTTTCCTTGAACTTCTTCTGCATGTCGGGCCAATCGGCCACCGACCCGGGCGGCAAGCCGGAGTACCATTCAAAGGCAAGCCCGGTGAGTGTTGAGCCGAAGAACTTCAGGAGGTAGGCCTCATCAGCAGCCAGGTCTCCCATGACGTTCACGTAATAGGCAATATGCTCTCTGGGAGATCCTTGCCCATTGAACTTTTCAAATTTCGACGGCTTGGTGATGCCAGCAGGCAACTTCCTGGCAGCATAATGAGCCGGGTAGGGTACTCGGTAGACGTCGAAAGGCGTCTGATCCCCATCGCCCCTCTCGGCCAACTTCATGTCTATCATCTGCTCGAGCATCAACCGGCTGACTGCCGCCGGGTCGACTGGGCTCGGGTAGAAATGAGCGGGCTGTGCGCTCGGGGTGGCTACCACGGTCGCTCGGGGGGCCATGGGGGACCCTTGTGAAAGCGGAGCCTGTGGCGGGGTCACCGCTGTGCAATGTGCTTGTTGCGGGGGCGTGCCCCCGAGGGGATCGAGGGTTGCCGGAAGGGCTGCCTCGGAAGACTGCCCCCTGTCCCCAGGTACCTCGGGTGTGACCTCGGTCTGCCAGGACGTTGGGGGTGGTGTGTTTCGCTCATTCAACTGCTTTTTAAGTGATTCGATTTCCTGCTGGAATCGTTGCATCATGAGCAGCATTGCTGGGTCAGCTGTGGGGAGGCTGGGCATGCCCCCCGTCTCTTCGGCCGGGGCGTCCTTGGATGATGTCGAGGGTCCGCCACTCGTGTCGCCGGTGGTGACTACATTGGCCGTGAGGGCCGTGAGGGGCTCCTCAGGTGTCGCGCCGCCTGCCGCTCTCCTTCTTCTGGTAAGGGGTCCCGGCCTGGCAGCTATTCTGGCCAATTCTTCCGGGTCGGCGGGTAAGGCCCCATACCGACCATGGACTCCTGCCATGTTGCAGGTGAATGTCTGCCATTTCCTATTCTTGTTTCTTCTTGACGCCCTCCGGGACGGTCCTCCCGGGAATGTCAGCCTGTCGAAGACCGACCGTCGGGGCGGCACTCCCTCCCGCACAGGGGACTGGCGCGGCTCCTCCGGGCGGGTCCTCGATTCCATACTAGGTGCAGGTCCCTGTCTTTCTTCCTGGAAGGCGGAGGTCATTGCCTCATATTGATGTTTTGATTTCGATTCCATACTAGGTTCAGGTCCTAAGGATGATTTCGCCCCCCCCCCCCCCCCCTCATATTGATGTTTTGATTAATACGGCAGGGTATGAGATCCTCTCCTTCATGGATGGCTTCTCAGGATACAATCAGATCCGCTTGGCTGAGGAAGATCAAGAAAAGACCTCATTCACTACACCTTAGGGGACTTATTGCTATGTGGTCATGCCATTCGGGCTCAAGAACGCCGGAGCCACCTACCAAAGGGCCATGATGGCAATTTTTCATGACATGATCCACATCTATATTGAGGTGTATGTTGATGATCTGGTAGTGAAATCAAAGGCAAGGATTGAGCATCCTGGGGCTCTGGCTAAAGTTTTGCAGAGATCACGAGAATACAAGTTAAAAATGAACCCCAAGAAGTGTGTGTTTGGCATTTCATCAGGGAAGTTGTTAGGATTCATTGTCAGTAAAAGGGGTATTGAGATTGATCCCAACAAGGCAAATGCCATAAGAGATATGCCTCCTCCCAAGAATTTGAAGGAAGTTCGAGGATTGATCGGGAGGTTACAGTTTATACGCCAGTTTATCTCCCAGCACTCACAAAGGTGTAGGCCGTTCTCTGAGCTCACTAAGCCGAGAGTTAAATTTAATTAGGATGACAAGTGTCATGCAGCTTTTGATGGATTGAAGGACTATTTGGCTAGTCCTCCTGTCCTGAGGTTGCTAGTTTCGGGCAGACCACTCATTCTCTACATTTCTGTCCTGGATGACTCGGTAGGTGCTGTCCTAGCGCAGGTTGATGAAGAAGGTAAAGAGAGGGCAACCTACTACTTATCTAAGCTCCTCAACCCCTGTGAGTAGAAAAATACAGCCATAGAGAAAACCTGCGCAGCCCTAGTCTGGGTAGTTCGGAAATTTAAGCATTATTTCTTAGCTCACGAGGTTCACCTCATCTCGCGCATGAATCCTATCAAGTTCCTTCTTGAAAAATCGGTCCTTACAGATCGATTAGCATGATGGCAAAGCTTCCTTTCCTATTTTGACATCACTTTCATTCAGTAAAATACGATTAAAGGCTATGTCATCGCAGAACATCTTGCTCATCATCCTATCCCTCGATTTGATCCTGTTCATTCAGAATTTCCAGATGAAGAATTAATGTCCATCAATCAACCTTCAGATCCGATGTGGACGTTACATTTTGATGGAGCTTTGAACTCTCTCGGTAGAGGTGTTGGCATGGTTCTCTTAACGCATGAGGGTGTCACCATCCCACTTGCTGCTCAGCTCACCTCTCCTGTCACCAATAACATAGCTGAGTATGAAGCTCTTCTTGCCGGTCTCCAGGCCGCTCATCAATTTGGTGTCACCTAACTCCGGATTGTGGGTGATAGTCAGCTTATTCTTCGCCAAGTGCTCGTGAAATACCGCACGATCGATCCTAAGCTTAAACCCTACCAGGAACTGGTCTCTGCTTATGCCAAGCTCTTCACTAAGTTAATCTTTGTCCACGTTCCTCACAATCAGAACATTCTGACTGATGCTCTTGCTTCCCTCACTTCTTCCTTGGTTTTCCTCCCTGAACGGGACTTCCATTCCTTTATCGTTCATAAGCGCCACACTCCAGCTGTTAAGGACCCATCTTTTCTTAGTGTTAAAGATAAGGTGCTTAAGAAGGTCAAGGAGGGAAAAATCATCGAAAGCAAGGAAATTATGCTAATGGATTGGGAAGAAGAACTGGCTGATGAAGAGAAGCCGTGGTACTATGAGATTGCCAGGTACTGCCATGATCAGTCTTATCTTGAGGAAGCTACTGCAGAAGAAAAGAAAGCCATTAGAAGAGTGGCTCAGAGATATACTTTGGTTGGTGGTGTGCTCTACAGAAGGGGTCTCACCGGTGTTTTGTTAAGGTGTCTTGATGATGATGAATCTTGGAAGATTATGGAAGAGGCACATTCCGGAGTGTGTGGTGGCCATATTAACAGTTAGATGCTAGCTAAGAAGATTCTTAGGCTAGGTTTCTATTGGCCCACTTTAGAAGAGGATTGCTCGATCTATGTCCGAAGGTGTGTCAAGTGCCAACCGCATACCGACAATATTCATTCTCCTGCTTCTTCACTCTATCCTATGTCCTCTCCATGGCCTTTCTCTATGTGGGCTTTCGATATCATTGAACCTCTCGGTGATCCTAACCTCCTTGCCAAACCCAAATCTTTCATACTGACGGCCACGGAGTACTTCACCAAGTGGGTGGAAGCGGAAGCCTACGTGGAGATTAAAGCGTCAACAGTTTACAAATTCATCATGAAGAACATCATCGCAAGGTTTGGCATCCCAAGTACCATCGTCACTGATAACGGACCACAATTCATCTCTCAAGAGCTTTAGGACCTCTGCAACAGGTATAACATTACATTGCATCATTCATCTCCTTATTATCCCTAGGGCAATGGACAAGCAGAGGCAATAAATAAAACTCTCATTAAAATCATCAAGAAAACCTGTGAAGATAACAAATTCACGGATTGGCCAGAGAAGCTAATTGAAGCTCTATGGGCCTATCGCACTTCCATTCGTACACCCACTGGGCAGACTCCTTTTACCCTCACTTATGGAATAGAGGCGGTAGTCCCCTATGAGATTCTCGTACCCTCTCTTAGGGTTCAGTTGGACAAGGAGTTATCAATTGACGAGCGTCGCGAGTCTCTCCTCGAACAATTGGAACTCTTAGATTAAAGGCGTCTGGCCGCCGCTGAACATGCAAGGGTGTATCAAAACAGGCTTTCACGATTCTACCAGAAGAAAGTGATTGAGAGAAAATTTAAGGTCGGTGAAATGGTCATTAAAAGAATTTTTGTAAAACCAGGTGGACCACGCTCAAAACTCCAACCAAACTGGGAAGGGCCGTATGTAATAAAAGAAGCATATCCTGGTAATGCATATCAACTGGTTAATGCGGATGGGGAGGAATTGGCTCACCCCTGGAATGGTTTGTACCTAAAGAAATATTACCCCTGATAAAAAGACAAAAAAAGAGCAAAAGAAAAAGCAAATAAAAAGGAGAAAAACCAAAAAAGGTTGATATTGTGTATGTATCATGACAAGCATGAAAGATAAATATCTCTAATTCATTATTTACTCTTGACAGTTTAACAAGTGGGTCAACACACACACACATTCCACGCTTAACCCTCGAACCTCGTACGACATGGAATCCAAGGCAAGTCCAAACCCAAACCAACAATGGAAAGCGTAACTCATTCTCTTCTCTTCAGTTTACGAGGGGGAAAGTCAGAACTTGGTCAGACCACTAAACCTACCCGCCGCCCTAGTAGGTGGAAGTCAAGGCTCAAAAAGGGTACATCTGTCAAAAGTCTCAAGCTCCATTCAAAAAAAAAAAAATATGCATGTCAAGAGGGCAAAGTCTCCGCAGGGCAAACCCTGGGCGTAAGCATGCACGAGAAAGTCCCTTCAAAATTTCCAGACATGTCAAGAGGGCAAAGTCCCCGCAGGGAAAACCCTGGTCGTAAGCATGTATTAGTCAAGGCATGGGCAACTAAAGTCACCCTAAGCCAAAGACCGAACCCCAACGGGCAATAGGGTGAGGCCAGGGCGTCCACCAAACCTTTCTACCCTCCTTGTAAACTCTCCTCATTATTGTCTTCCGTCTCTCCCTGAGGCACGCTCTAAGCTCAAGGGGCGGTGAAGATGAGTTTAGGAAGAAGTGTCGTACGTAGGGGCCGTGCAAAAGCAACATTTTAAGCACGTTGATCCTTTATTAAGTTGTTTAAGAATGACTAATGAATTTCAGGTAATGAACGAGTAAGTCTTCCTTGATATACGCGCTTTGTCATCCACAAAAAGAAAATAAACAAAAAGCAAAAAAAAGAGAGAAAAGGAAAAGCAAACAAAAAAAGAAGCAAAAGACAAAAAGATAAAAAAATATTTCATTTGCTTGGTTGCACGATGCTTGATCATTCTTTATTTCCAGTATTCACTTGCTTGCCTGCCTGTTGCATTTTATCCTTATTCTTGCTTCATTTATTCTGCCTTAATTGATTAAAGGCTGGGCCCCTTGACCCCTTATCAAGGTCGAAGAAGAGCAGCCCCTTACTTATCGAGCAAGGGGCCGAGCCGAATAGATTAACTAACCTGTTTATTCTAAGTGAATGCAGGGAGGAAAGGAACACAAGTACACAAAGAAACTCAGGTAACCAAACATGTGTTTCATTTCTATAACTGTCTCGCATAAGTATAAAAGCTGTAAATGTCATGCATGAGTACAAAAGAAAAGAGAAGGGTACAAAAGTCAAATACTCTCTAGCTCTCTCCACCTCCCTCATCTCTCCTCTGGCTGCTCTCTGCCCCGTCCCGGTCTGCAGGGTGACTCCGCGGGGGCCTCATCGACCCCTGGCTGGCTGCTGACACATCGGCTCGGGCCCGATCCGCCTCCTCCCTCCTCTCAACAGTGGAGGAACCAGCGAACAAGCTCGAACCAGAGTAGGCACTCGGGCGCCCCTCGGCTCGTGCCCGCTCACGGCCTCTGCGGTAGCGCTCCTCCGCGATCTGCGTCCGCTCCTCCACTGCACCTAAATGGAGCCTCAGCTCATCACGCTCCGCCCTCTCGCGCTCGCGCTCCCGCTCTTGCTGCTCCATCCTGAGGAGTAGCTGTAGCTCCACCACGTCCTGGGGAAGCGCCTACCCCTCACTAGGTAGCTCTGCCTGTCACGCCCCGAGCCTTTATGACAACGAAAGACTCGCTCGAGAAATGTGAACAGCCGATATGGTAAGCCTCTTGCAAGCAAGAACGATCAGAGCGCAAGATAATCACACACATAAATACAATTGCACAAGATTACTCAAATTCCAACTTTATTTTATTAATAATCAAGTATTCAAGTACAATAACCTTTTCATCCTTTTTCCACTCCACTAGACTCAAGAAATAGGAAAATTACATAGACTCAATCTAAACAATATAGACTTTCCTAAGTCTTCACTCTCATCTTTGACAATACTTTTATTCGCTCTTGGACACGCTACTTGTATAACCCGAATCTAAATTTGAATCACTTTCATTTCCTGAAAAAGAATGGAAATAGGTAATGAGCACACTTGCCCAGTAGGTATCTTCGCATCAACATGAAGGCATCATTAAAGTAATTAACGTTTTTGCTCTAGAGGAATAAGGTAAAATCATGCAAATGCGATCAATCATGCAATTAAACCAAAGTATGTAAGATAGAATGAGAGCAAGTATGAACTAGCAAACATGTTATAAGAACAAGATATGGCATTTCATGAACAAGAATGTAACGAGAATGTACTAGCAAGCCACATAATCATCACTCCAGTATCTTTTACTTATGAGCAAGTACTTCGTGAATTTCTATGGAATATCAAGCAAGAAAGTCATGTACAAGAATGTCATGTCGTGCCGTGAATTTTCACTTATTTATAAAGAAAGTACTCCCAGCGTAATGTGACGCTAGTAGCATCATACCCCATGGTTTATAATAGTATGTTTCCGACAATCAGCCGAGGGGACTAGCACAGAGCACTTGAACACAATCAGTGCTCGATCGCATCTTCAAGTATAAATCAAGCTTTTTCCACGCATGTAACAATAAGGTATGGCCAAGAATGTACAATTCCAACAAGCTCTTGATAACAACAATTCAATAAATGAATACTTTAATGAGAATTTATGAGAAATCAAGAATGACTTATACTATGTTATGCTTATGGAAATAAATCGACAGTATCTTCCATTCATTATATTAGGTTTCTTGATCAATATGATAAGTTCTAGATCATCAAGAGTCTATCTAGAAACCTTGGAATATCAACCCTTGGTCAAACCTTGGGTTAAAATACTCAAGCAGTGTGACGGTCGTGTACTGGGCCGTTACATGCTGTGACGCTCTAGTATTGGGCCGTTACAATGGTCTGAATCCAGAAACAAGAAATCGGACTCAATTGAATGTGACGGTCGTATATTGGGCCGTTGCATGTACGTGACAGTCTAATATAGATCCGTTACACTACTGATAACTAGAAAATATCGATAGTGTAATCTAATCACTTGGGTGTTAATGGTACAATCAACTCGGCGTTCTAGTGGGAATCCCAGGCTCGCGGAGAATTACGAAGGCCTTGAAACAAGATTTCCTATTCCATTGGAAGGAATATCCAATAGAGAGGTCCTCATGTCCAAGAATAGTGTTCCTATAGTGCAAAGTGTAAACTAATGGACATATACCTGAATATACGCCATGTACGTAGAGAAATGACTCTATAGATAGAAAAGAATGTGTAACAATGTGAAACCAAGATAAAATCCCTTCAATTCAACATTGGAAAATCATGATTTAGAATATAAAACTATAGAGTTTAGCCAATGAAATTAGCATAACCTAAAATAACTCAAAATGCTTTAATCATACAATTTCCTATCATGAATCAATTAAGAAACTCAAAGTCATGAAAATAAGGTTAAAACTTAGATAACTAGGCTTATTCATAAGTAAGTTTTGGCTGTCCTAAGTCCCATCTCGGTTTGACAGTAACCCGAACTCTGACGATCTAGTATGGGCGCGTCACAGGGCTGTGACGGTTTATCGTAGGACCGTTACAGTATTGTAACGCTCCTGTTATGGTGCGTCAGAGACAACTGAGAAACTTTAAATACAACAGAGGTTGTGACGGCTTATCGTAAGGCCGTTAGATCACTGTGACGGTCTTACCTTGATGCGTCAGAGTCCCTGCTAACAGTATAATGAAATAAAAAGGCTATGTTTTAAAACCATGTTATGTTTTGAAAAGATTTATTACCCTAATCATGACAAAACGAAGTAAAGGTCATCTAGATGCATAGGTTACAGTGAATTAACAAGATTATATCTGTGATCTTAGATTATGGCTAAGAATATTTATGTATGCATGAACCCACTAAAATATGAAATTCATAGTCTATAATACATGAAATCAAACACAATCAGCGGGCTTTTATCCCTAATAAGATGTTTTTGTCAATAATGAGATAACCTACCGCTTAACTAGGCTTTAAACTTCTAATTTGATCTTTCAAGGATCGCCCTAGTTCCTCTCTTTTTGTGACTTTTCAGCAACTTCACGCTGCCCTAGCTCCTCAGCCTCTTGACCTAAGGACGTGAAATTTTGAGGGTAAGAAGATGAAACTAAGGTGAACAAAAAATTCTAAATAACCGAACTCTAATTACCTTGTTTAGACGTCCTAATTCCCTGATCTTCAGTGGCCTTTAGCTCTGATTCCTGGGTTACTATAGTAGAACCCGCAACTTTGGAAGCTTCAATCTCCTTGGTTGCTTGATCTCCTAGCATAAAATTTGGAGAACTATTAGTCTTAAGTATACTAAACAAAATCTTCTAAAGAACTTACATAAAATTATATCTCCTTACCTTGATTCTTCACGAGCCAAAAGTAAGGGTCGCTCAGTTTAGAAATAGGTCCTATTTATAGGGTTTTGAAGATTAGATCAATTCTAGAGTCCTTAATTTGCCAGAACCTAATCCCTAAGAGTCCTTAGTAATGTTATAAACTCTCCCAAGTCGATCTCTTGTAGATAAGATCACAAAGTTTAAATCTTTTTGCTCGTTCTTTCTTTCACGGAACTATCAGAGTATAACGCATCAGTCTAGGTGCATTACATGTTTGTAGCGGTCGCCCGATAGACCGTTACACCAAACGTATACATAGTTTCAATTAAATAAAACTCTCTTGTTCATTTATCCTTATAATTATTTATAAAAATAGTATTTATCTTTAGAATAAGTCAATTAACCTTCTAGAATATGGGCCAAACTTAATGGACTTGGTCCATTAACCTTTTGGATTATCTTTAAATAGGCTAGGTTAATTATTTAACCTAATTGGGCATTATAATGACTTATTGATCTAATATTCTCTTTATTAATTTATTTAGGATTTTATAAATTGTAGAAAATAATTAAATATTCCAAGAATAATTTATAAAAATTCTGGGGTCTTACACCCTCCCCCACTTAAGAGAATTTGGTCCCCAAATTTAATACATGGATTATGGAGAGTGTACTTACAGTTGAATAATTCTGGAAATCTTTTCTACATGGCTACTTCGGTTTCCCATGTTGTTTCATATGGCCATGTTTTCTTCTATTGAATCTTGACCATAGGAATAACTTTATTTCTTAGTTGACGCACTTCCCGTTCCAAAATCTTTATTGGCGTTTGCTCGTACGTCATATCCTTCTGAATCTCCAGATTATCATAAGTGATAATATGGTCAGGATCATATACATACTTCTTCAGCATAGAGACATGAAATACGTCATGAACTCCTGCTAATTGTGGAGGTAAAGCCAGTCTATAAGTCACTTCACCGACCCTTTCGAGAATTTCAAACGGACCAATGAATCTTGGAGTTAGTTTGCCCTTAATGCCAAATCTCTGAATACCATGACCTGGAGAAACTTTGAGATACACATGGTCTCCTACTTGAAATTCCAAGTCGCGCCTTCGATTATCAGCATAAGATTTTTGCCTATCTTGGGCCATCTTCATTCTCTCTTGAATGAGCTTAATTTTCTGTGTAGAATCTCTGATAATATCGGGGCCTAGGAATTATCTTTCCCCTATTTCACTCCAACATATTGGTGATCGACAACTTTTTCCATATAAAGCTTCAAAAGGTGCCATTTGTATGCTGGCCTGATAACTGTTGTTATAAGTAAATTCTACCAGAGGTAAGTGATCATGCCAACTACCTCCAAAATCAATAACACAAGCCCTAAGCATGTCTTCTACCACCTGATTCGTTCTTTCTGTCTGACCATCAGTTTGTGGATGAAAGGCTGTGCTGAAATTCAATCTAGTCCCTAGTGGCTGTTGTACACCCTTCCAAAATTGTGATGTGAATCGAGGATCTCTATCAGATATAATAATGACTGGGACACCATGTAATTTAACAATTTCTCTTATGTATAATGCTGCCAGGATATCCACAGACCATCGACTTTTGATTGGTATGAAATGTGCAGATTTAGTTAATCGGTCTATGATTACCCATATACCATCGTGTCCACCTCTTGTCTTGGGTAACCCCATAATGAAATCCATCCCTATACTTTCCCACTTTCATTCGGGAATACACAAGGGATGCAATTTACCTGCGGGTCTAAAATGCTCTGCCTTTACTTGTTGACAAGTGAGACAGCGAGACACGAAATCAGCTATTTCTCTCTTCATGTTGGGCCACCAGAAATTTCTTTTAAGATCTTGATACATTTTTGTACCACCTGGATGAATGGTGTACTTGGAATTATGTGCTTCTTCCAGAATCAATTTCTTCGTATCCTCATGATTTGGTACACACACTCGGCCCTTGAATAGTAATCTTCCATCCTCCGTAATAGAGAAATCCGGCTGTTGTTCAATTTTAGCCTTAATTTCTAGAAATATAGGATCATCATTTTGCAACTTGACTAGATCCTTTATTAAGGTAGGCTGAGCTCGGATATTGGCCATGAAGCAATCTTCTTCCTTCCTGTCAATATCTAAGTTCAACTGAGCAAATTGAGGAATAAGATTACTCATACTAATCATAAGACTTGATAGCATACCCATTGGTTTTCTGCTGAGTGCATCCGTAACAGCATTAGCCTTGCTAGGATGATATTGAATAGAAAAATCAAAGTCCTTGAGATATTCCAACCATCTTGTCTGCCTCATATTTAGCTCTTTTTGAGAAAATAAGTATTTCAAGCTTTTGTGGTCCGAGTAGACCGAAAACTTTTCTCCATAGAGATAATGACGCTAAATTTTTAAGGCAAATATGACAGCTGCTAATTCCAAATGATGTACATGATAATTTTCCTCGCGACGTTTCAATTGTCTTGAAGAATAACGGATTACTTTTTCATTTTGCATGAGGACACACCCTAAGCCAATACCTGATGCATCAGTATATACTTTGAATCCACCACCTTCTATCGGTAGTGATATAATAGGAGCTGTGGTAAGATGATTCTTAAGAGTTTGGAAACTCTTCTCACATTCCTCTGACCAGACAAAAGAATTTTCTTTTCTCGTGAGTCTAGTTAAAGGAACTGCTATCTTTGAGAAGTTCTTAATGAATCTTCTATAATAACCAGCTAGACCCAGAAAGCTTCTTACTTCTGATACAGTCGTTGGCTGGCTCCAATTTCTGACAGCTTCTACCTTAGAAGGGTCCACCGCAATACCTTCTTTTGAAATAATATGGCCTAGGAATGAAACTTCCTTGAGCCAAAATTCACATTTAATAAGCTTGGCATAAAGTTTATGTTCTCTAAGTGTTTGCAAAGTTATTTTCAAATGTTCTTCATGTTCCTCCCTTGTCTTGGAGTATATCAAGATATCATCAATGAAGATGACGATAAACTGGTCCAGATATGGTTGGAAGACACTGTTCATAGGTTGCATGAATGCTGCCGGGACATTAGTTAATCCGGATGGCATTACCACGAATTCATAGTGGCCATAACGACTTCGAAAAGCCGATTTATAAATGTCCTCTTCTTCAATTCTAAGCTGATGATAACCTGATCTGAGGTCAATCTTAGAAATATTCTGCTCCTGAAAGCTGATCGAAGAACTCATCAATACGCGGCAACGGATACTTGTTTTTAAGTGTGAGTTGATTCAGTCGCCGGTAATCGATGCATAGCCTGAGAGAACCATCCTTTTTCTTGACAAATAGAGCCGACGCACCCCAAGGGGATGTGCTAGGTCTGATGAAGCCTTTGTCTAGTAATTCTTGCAACTGCCTTTTTAATTCCTTGAGTTCTGTGGGGGACATCCTGTAAGGGGCTATAGAAACAGGTGCTGCTCCTGGGATGAGTTCAATAGTGAAGTTCACTTCCCTCTCGGGCGGTAAACTGGGTAATTCGGACGGGAACACATCAGAGAACTCATTTACAATAGGAATGTCCGCTAAGATAATCTCCTTGGATTCGGTAACAATGACAGAAGCAAGAAAAGCTTCACATCCTTGCGAGATAAGTTTACAAGTGTGAAAAAAAGATATGATAGTAGGATGCTTCTTGTACTTGATGCCAAGAAAAGAGAATCTTGGAAGACCGGACTTTCGAAAGGATATAATCCTATTTCGGCAATTGATATAAGCATCATGATCTACAAGCCAATCTACCCCTAAAATGGCATCATAACCTTTCATGTCAAGGCATACTAAGTTTGCGGGGAGATTATGACATTCTACTATCACTTCGCTATCAGGATAATAGTTAGTAAGCTTTGTTCCAGAACGTAAGGGTGTGGAAATAGCGAGATCTGAACGTAGGGGAACTGATGCAATTGATAATGTTTTTACAAAAGTAGTGGAGATAAAAGAATGAGAGGCACCAATGTCAAATAGCACAAATGCAGGACGAGAATAAATTTGAAGAGTACCTTCCATAAGCCCACCATCCCTGGGCGCTTCCTCCTCTTCTAGAACGGTATTGAGGCGAGCCTGCCTCCTACGTCCTCCACCAGATGATTGGTCTTTCATAAGGGGGCAATCTGGCATGCGATGCTCCCTGCTTCCACAACGTAAACAAGCGCCAAGGCGCTTCCAACACTCCTCAGCCGAATGGCCGAATTTTTCACAAAATGTGCAAGCCGTTGCGACCTGCTCCTTCTCCTCCTTGACTTTCTTTTGCTTATGGGAACTTCCACCATTCCCATTCCTGGATCTCTTCTTACTATCACGGCTCTTGTAGGGCTCCGTGATGCTGAACTTGCCTTTCTTATAATGCCAATCTGAGCGTTGGCTAGACTCCACTCCTTTCCCTTTTAATTTCTCGACCTTCTCCAAGGTCCTTTCACACAAATACGCTTGTTGAACCATTTCTGCATAAGTACAGATGTTTTGGGTCCTGAGCTGTTGAATGAAACCGGGTCGTAATCCGTCCATGAACCGATTAGCCTTCAATAAATCAGTGCTGATAAGATGCGGTGCGTAAGGTGCAAGCCTTGCGAATTACAGTTCATATTCGGCAACCGTCATCATCCCTTGCCGAAGAGCGGTGAACTCCATAGCCTTTCTCTCTTTTACGTGCTTAGAAAAATACTTGGCACGGAATAGGGTAAGAAAACCATCCCATGTATGAGGTGCATCGACCGGAGGTGCCGGAACCGACTTCCACCATGTACGGGCATCTTTGTTGAGTTGGAAGGTTGCGAGACGCACCTTCTCTTGATCGGTGCATTGGATAACATCAAAGATACGGTTCATTTCATCTATCCAGTTCTCTGCCTCGTCAGGATTAGAAGAACCATAGAAATGCGGAGGGTTTAAGCTCCGAAAGTTGCAATGCAAATCACCAGCCCTTGCTCTTGCGCCAGCTTGCGCCATGGTTTGTAATGCCTCAGTGAGGCCAGCAACCGTTTGTTGCATGCCATCCCAATTTACGCGATGAGCCATGATAATAATAAGGTATCTGAGAGAAAAATAACAACTTGTTATTTCTCGTGGAATTGGAAGGAAAAATCAATCTTAATTAACTATCTTATCCCGGGCTCTACCCAATTCTCACATGGGTGTGGAAATTTCTTCCTTAGTTCATAGGTATGGGTCCTTAAACCTTGGACTTATCCTATGACATGACTCTTCTTCCTAAGTCCTGAGACTTAGGCTCTGATACCAACTTAACTGTCACGCCGCGAGCCTTTATGACAGCGGAAGACTCGCTCGAAAAATGCGAACAGTCGGCATGGTAAGTCTCTTATAAGCAAGAACGATCAGAGCGCAAGACAATCACACACATAAATGTAATTGCACAAGATTACTCAAACTCCAACTTTATTTTATTAATAATCAAGTATTCAAGTACAATAACCTTTTCATCCTTTTTTCACTCCACTAGACTCAAGAAATAGGAAAATTACATAGACTCAATCTAAACAATATAGACTTTCCTAAGTCTTCACTCTCATCTTTGACAATACTTTTATTCACTCTTGGACCCCCTACTTGTATAACCTGAATCCGAATTCGAATCACTTTCATTTCCTGAAAAAGAATGAAAATAGGTAATGAGCACACTTGTCCAGTAGGTATCTTCGCATCAACATGAAGGCATTATTAAAGTAATTAACGTTTTTGCTCTAGAGGAATAAGGTAAAATCATGCGAATGCGATCAATCATGCAATTAAACCAAAGTATGTAAGATAGAATGAGAGCAAGTATGAACTAGCAAACATGTTATAAGAACAAGATATAGCCTTTCATGAACAAGAATGTAACGAGAATGCACTAGCAAGCCACATAATCATCACTCCAGTATCTTTTGCTTATGAGCAAGTACTTCGTGAATTTCTGTGGAATATCAAGCAAGAAAGTCATGTACAAGAATGTCATGTCGTGACGTGAATTTTCACTTATTTATAAAGAAAGTACTCCCAGTGCAATGCGACGCCAGTAGCATCATACCCCATGGTTTATAATAGTATGTTTTCGACAATCAGCCGAGGGGACTAGCATAGAGCCCTTGAACACAATCAGTGCTCGATCACATCTTCAAGTATAAATCAAGCTTTTTCCACGCATGTAACAATAAGGTATGGCCAAGAATGTACAATTCCAACAAGCTCTTGATAACAACAATTCAATAAATGAATGCTTTAATGAGAATTTATGAGAAATCAAGAATGACTTATACTATGTTATGCTTATGGAAATAAATCGGTAGCATAACGGTACATTCTTTATCTTCCATTCATTATATTAGGTTTCTTGATCAATATGATAAGTTCTAAATCATCAAGAGTCTATCTAGAAACCTTGGAATATCAACCCTTGGTCAAACCTTGGGTTAAAATACTCAAGCAGTGTGACGGTCGTGTACTGGGCTGTTACATGCTGTGACGCTCCAATATTGGGCCGTTACAATGGTCTGAATCCAGAAACAAGAAATCGGACTCAGTTGAATGTGACGGTCGTATATTGGGCCGTTACATGTACCTGACGGTCCAATATAGATCCGTTACACTACTGATAACCAGAAAACATCGATAGTGTAATCTAATCGCTTGGGTGTTAATGGTACAACCAACTCGGCGTCCTAGTGGGAATCCCAGGCTCGCGGAGAATTATGGAGGCCTTGAAATAAGATTTCCTAGTCTATTGGAAGGAATATCCAATAGAGAGGTCCTCATATCCAAGAATAGTGTTCCTATAGTACAAAGTGTAAACTAATGGACATATACCTGAATATACGCCATGTACTTAGAGAAATGACTCTATAGATAGAAAAGAATGTGTAACAATGTGAAACCAAGATAAAATCCCATCAATTCAACATTGGAAAATCATGATTTAGAATATAAAACTATAAAGTTTAGCCAATGAAATTAGCATAACCTAAAATAACTCAAAATACTTTAATCATACAATTTCCTATCATGAATCAATTAAGAAACTCAAAGTCATGAAAATAAGGTTAAAACTTAGATAACTAGGCTTATTCATAAGTAAGTTTTGACTGTCCTAAGTCCTATCTCGGTTTGACAGTAACCCGAACTCTGACGGTCTAGTATGGGCGCGTCATAGGGCTGTGACGGTTTATCGTAGGACCGTTACAGTATTGTAACGCTCTTGTTATGGTGCGTCAGAGACAACCGAGAAACTTTAAATACAACAGAGGTTGTGACGGCTTATCGTAAAGCCGTTAGATCATTGTGACGGTCTTACCTTGATGCGTCAGAGTCCCTGCTAACAGTATAATGAAATAAAAAGGTTATGTTTTAAAACCATGTCATGTTTTGAAAAGATTTATTACCCTAATCATGACAAAATGAAGTTAGGTCATCTAGATGCATAGGTTGTAGTGAATTAACAAGATTATATCTTTGATCTTAGATTAGGGCTAAGAATATTTATGTATGCATGAACCCACTAAAACATGAAATTCATAGTCTATTATGCATGAAATCAAACACAATCAGAGGGCTTTTATCCCTAACAAGATGTTTTTACCAATCATGAGATAAGCTACCGCTTAACTAGGCTTTAAACTTCTAATTTGATCTTTCAAGGACCGCCCTAGTTCCTATCTTTTAGTGACTTTTCAGCAACATCACGCTGCCCTAGCTCCTCAGCCTCTTGACCTAAGGACGTGAAATTTTGAGGGTAAGAAGATGAAACTAAGGTGAACAAAAAGTTCTCAATAACCGAACTCTAATTACCTTGTTTAGACGTCCTAATTCCCTGATCTTCAGTGGCCTTTAGCTCTGATTCCTGGGTTACTATGGTCGAACCAGCAACTTTGGAAGCTTCAATCTCCTTGGTTGCTTGATCTCCTAGCACGAAATTTGGAGAACTATTAGTCTAAAGTATACTAAACAAAATCTTCTAAAGAACTTATCTGAAATTATATCTCCTTACCTTGATTCTTCACGAGCCAAAAGTAAGGGTCGCTCAGTTCAGAACTAGGTCCTATTTATAGGGTTTTGAAGATTAGATCAATTCTAGAGTCCTTAATTTGCCAGAACCTAATCCCTAAGAGTCTTTAGTAATGTTATAAACTCTCCCAAGTCGATCTCTTGTAGATAAGATCCCAAAGTTCTAATCTTTTTGCTCATTCTTTCTTTCACGGAACTGTCAGAGTGTCACGCATCAGCCTAGGTGCGTTACATGCTTGTAGCGGTCGCCCGATAGACCGTTACACCAAACGTATACAGAGTTTCAATTAAATAAAACTCTCTTGTTCATTTATCCTTATAATTATCTATAAAAATAGTATTTATCTTTAGAATAAGTCAATTAACCTTCTAGAATATGGGCCAAACTTAATGGGCTTGGTCCATTAACCTTTTGGATTATCTTTAAATAGGCTAGGTTAATTATTTAACATAATTGGGCCTTATAATGACTTATTGATCTAATATTCTATTTATTAATTTATTTAGGCTTTTATAAATTTCAAAAAATAATTAAATATTCCAAGAATAATTTATAAAAATTCTGGGGTCTTACACTGCCGTCGCTCGCTCCAGCTCTGCTGCAGCCCTGTGCCTCTCCTCTACCAACGCCAGCTCAAGCTCTCGCGCCGCCCGGTGCCTCTCCTCGGCCAGCTCCTCAGTAGCCGAGTGCCTCACTGCGGTCAGCTCCCTGATGGCACGTTGTCGCGCCTCATCGATCTCCGTGAGTTGCTGGTCGCGGACCGTGAGCTCGGTCCCGGCTAGTGCCACCCGGGTTATCGCCTCCTGGAGCTCTCGCCTCTGCAACAACACAAAGAAAACAAATCAAATTGATGAACAACTACAATATTTAAAATCAATCTAAATCCTTCTTATTTACCGAGGCCTCCAGCTCTCTCTCTGCCTCCTCGGCCCGCCTAACAGCTCCTGCCACCTGCCCCTCTAAAGAAGCAACCCGGGCACTTTGGTCCGGAACACTCTGGGCTGGGGCACTCGAGCTAGAAGCCCCTCCTGGCCCCGTTGCCGCCCTCCTCTGCTGGGCACGCTGCATCACTTTGTGAGATCGTCGTGGTGGAACACCTAACTTTAGGAAGCATATCACGGCATTTAGTAAAGCATAACTTACCAGAACCAGAAGGTCGTGCTGGGTCGCTGCCAGGCGGGCCTCCAGGGTGTACAGCCTCATCTGCATGTCAGCCACCACCTCATCACGCGCATCCTGCATTTGCCACAGGTTAGTAATACATTAATCATGTAGAAGCATTTAAATATTCAAAAGCATGCATTCATACGTACCCCTCGGGGCCTCATCTGAGGCCGGCGCCCGTAAGTCCTCCAGTAGACCTGGAGGTATTCCGCGCTGCTCTCTGCCTGGGAGACGACCAGAGTGCCGCCCCTCTACCAATCAGCGTACTGGTCAGGGAAGCAGAGCCGCCAATCTATCGTCACGGCTCATCCTTGGGTCTTCCGCCCGATCCTGCGTGGCTCCTCCACGTCCACCCACTCTTGGTGGAGGCCCAGCATCTTATCACCAGCTTGAGCTGCAACGGCTCGATCTCGTTCAGGCAGTGGAGCTAGAGCTCCCGCCCAAACAAGGGTCGACCCGCCGCGACCCAGGGCTGGTCGTCGTCAGTCATGCCCATGTAGGGCCTCCACACCACCTGCATTTGCATTTCATATCATCATATCACCATAATCATAAATGCATTAATAGGAAATAAATCAAGTGCATAAACATAACATACATACCGTGGATGCCGGGAAGTCGCGAAGCTCCCGCCGCACTGCCACTAGCTCATAGGCGTGCGGGCCCCCCGTCGCGTACGGGAGCCAACGCCGCGCCAACGGAACTGCCTCCGGACGGAAGACAGCGGCTCTCCCCATCGGGATGTACAAGTGGCACCAAACCTGCATCCACAAATCATTAGCATATCACAGTCATATCAAAGCATAAATAGAAGCATATAACATAGGCATAAATTTAAATTTGCATACCTGAAGGAATGGTGCGAAGTCGCTGACAGTAGTCTCTCTCCCTGTCCCGGTGGACAAGTCAGCTATGAGGTGGGCCAGCAGGGCCGCACCCCAAGCATATCTCCCGACTTGGCTCAGGTCCTCCAATACACTTAGGAAATGATAGTTCACGTCGTCTCCCTTCATGCCCAACAACAACCTCCCCATAATCAAGAACAAGAACCTCCTAAGGTCCAGGTCTGCTCTCTCTCTCTCAGGGCGGGGTCGGTACAAAAAGTGGCCCGAGCCCTCCCGGCCATCCTAGCTGCAAAGTCCTCCAGGGACTCACCTGTCCTCGGGCGTCCCCCTCCCAATCCTAGGGACTCTATAAGCTCGGCCCTATCTACCATCCTACAGTCTCTGGGTCTCTCTGACACTGTAGACAAGTCTAAGAGCCGACGGGCCCGCTCCTGGTAGTCTGGGTAGGCAACCCCGCTCACCGCTGTTAAAATATATGGGTGCAAGACACAGATTCAGAAGGGGGCGGGATGAATGAATCCTACAACAAATACACCCAATAAAAAATATTTGCGGAATCAAACTTTTAATAATACTCAGTAATCAAATGAGACAGCACAACTACTCTCTTCTCACAACCGTGAGCTGAGACACTAAGGCTCGCATATATAATTCTACTAAGCATAGGAACATACACTCCACAGACATATATGAAACTCTCAACGTAACACAAGGGTGAACGCAAGTAATCAAGCACACACAACCTGTGAAGGGTAGAGAGATGATATGGAGGAGCGCAAAGAGCAAACCACGATGGACAGGATATTTTTAGGTGGTTCGGCCAGACCCACAGTCTGCCTACGTCCACCCCTCCCTCCAAACCAGAGTGAGGCTTCCCTTGCAATAGAAAGAACTGCAGACTCAGTCTGCAAAAAGGCGCTGCGTAACAGCTTGATCCAGAGGAGCACACTCCTCTCTTCCTCCACCCAGGAGGACAACCACTAGCGACACCCAGTCACTAGCAACCGGAGACACCAAGTCCCCCTTCCTCTGAAACACAGAGGGAAAGCACAAGTAACACCAAGTCACTTGCAACCGGAGACACTAAGCCTCCCTTCTCCTGAGTCCACAGGAGGAACCCCGAACTCAACCTGAGTATCAGAAGACCAAGACACTGGAAGATAAAAGTAACAAAAGGAAAAACAAACTGACAAATAAAGCTTAAAAAAATATAACTCATGCAGGAGCACAGCAGTTTAGGATCTGATCCTAGAACTGAACTTCTTCACTCTTCCTCTTCTGCTGTTGGCTCTCTTACTCTCTCTGGGAGCTTCGATCTCTTTTTCTTCTGGGTGCTCTCTTTCTCTCTAACTTTTTCGTCTCTTCTATTCTTCTTCTTCTTCTTTTTCCTTTCTGCTGTTCTCTCTTTTTTTTTTCTCGAACTCTCCTATTCTTTTCTCTGCTCTTCTCTTCTTTTGTTCTTCTTATCGCCTCCTCCTTTGTTGATAGCAGGAGGGGCCTTCTTATAGAGCTTTAGACTTGGGTCCCACAAGCTCTCGCTTCAGGCGTGTGGAGAGCTTGTTCCCGCCATTCCCAGAGAAGCCACGCGTCAGGTGCAGATGGAGCGATGATCCACGTGGCAGCTTCTTCCAATAATGATCTACCTTGGATCACGTGTTAATTATTTGCTCTGCTGTCCTCACGAACTCTTGTTCTTCTGCTCCTCGTGAGTTAAGTGCTCAGGTGCACATAAGATGCTTGAACCTTGGCTGTCCTTGCCTGATTGTTCCGTGCATAAGTTCCTGCAATGAAGAACACTTAGTTAATGCTATATGGTCAGAGACATAGTTAATATGCTTAGAAAGTTGTATGCAGATAGCCAAGCCATTGCTGATCAAAGATCGTTGAATGCACAGGTCTTATTTGACCTAGTTGAATATATGCAAGGGCTTGGACTATGTGTAATGCACGTCATGCACCGACTCTAAGCATGCACCAACAGTTGTTGCACCGACTAGAAACGAGTGCTATGCGGAGCTTAGGAATGCACAGAACGGAAGATGCACCGACCTTGTGTAGACAAGCTACGGGGAGGTGCACTGACCATATGCAAGCATAATCATAAAGAGGTGCACAAGCGTTACTAGCATTTTCACGATGTGCACCGACTCATTTGAGTATACATCAATTTATGCACTGACTTAGTGAACACTTATGCGAACATTGCACAGACTCTATATGCGTGCATGTAAAACATGCACCAACCATGTGTATGCGTGATGAAACAATGCACAGAGCATGTGAATGCATGAAATGTCGGTAAAGACTAAAAGATGCACCGACCTTAAGTGTTCAAAGCAAAACATGCACTGACTCTGAACAGTGAAGAGTGTAGACTTTAGATCAGTCTAATACCAACGTGCATCGACCTTAAATGTGCACAGTTGTTATCTGCCCAGCGCAAAAGTATGCACCGACCTAAGGTGCTCATAGCAAAGAATATGCACCGACCTACTTGCGTGCGCATGACAAGAGTGTGCACGGACTTGACATTTGCACCGACCATTGCATGCGCAAGACAAACTATGCACGGACCTTGTAAGTGCAGTAAAAGAACATGCACGGACTTAGAGAGTGCACCAGCTTAACATGTCACAAGGCGAACCTTGCACGGACCTTATAGCCTGAATGAACGTGATATGCATGGACCTTCTTCTCCTGTATGCATGCTGCAAATAGTTGCACGGACCTTGCGTCTCGCAAGGTAAGAACGGCACAGACATTGTATCGCACAAGGGCTAAAAGTCTGTATGGACCTTAACACAACTCGGTGTAAACCTGCACTGACTTTTAGACAATTAAGCCAAAACACACACAGACGTTGTGTGCTAAACAATGAAGAAAGCACAGACCTTATGAATGCATCGACCAAATGTTTGATAGAGTGTAATGCATCGACCAAGTGTTTGTCAAAATGTCAGACACAAAGAAATGACACACACACAAGGAAATAACAAGCACACATTCACAAATGCACACTTCATCATTATTTCACATGCACACATATGAATCACTTTAACATGCACACATATGAATCATCTTGGTGTTTGCTATCATCAAAACCACAGAGACACAACAATCTCCCCCTTTTTGATGATGGCAACACCATGATGAGTCATAATGATAATAAAGCACATAAAGCAACTCATGTCAACCTATTCTCCCCCTTTGACTTCATCAAAAAGAGAAATAGATTAACACCAATTGTAAGATGATTGAATCATGAGCTAAAATGCAGGCAGCAAACAATTCTCCCCCTGAGAGGATATCAAGGGTCATACATCAAAAACACAGGGGCAATAAGACAATTAAACGAGCCCAGAGAAATGGTTTCCTTTGAGACAAAATGAGAGCAAACTAGCAAAATCTTTCCAGCAGAGTAAAGGCACAATAGATCCAAAAATTTGACAGGATAACATATTCTCCTCCTTTGAGCAAGTTGACCATTCAAGGAATCAATCCGGAGTATTCAACCATAATAATTTTGAAGTTCAGAAAGCTGCAAGTGAACAAGGTAATAATGACAATGGATCCTCATATTTGTATGGTCTGCAGATGAAAGGTCTACAGAACCATCATGATTTGCTAGTCAATAGAAATATGGTAGTGGAATCCAGTGAAAGAGACTCAGGCTGATGTGCAGAGATCAATCAAAGCACATATATTTTAGGAACAATTTTTGATATCTGTTGAAAAGATCAATGAAAGTAACAGAGATCAACAATTGAGCAAAAGCATTATTGAATTTTCAAAGACCCTGAGATACAGAATTTTTTAGTAAGTTACCAACTTCATAAACCAGAATTTAGGTTTTAGAGTCTTCCACTATAAAAGCTTATGAATCCTTTGATTGACAGATATGGTTTAAGAGAGATGTAAACAGAGTTTTTTTAAAAAAAACCATACTCATATCTGAAATAAATTTTTTAATAAAAATGAACCAAATGCTCATATAACACTTCTAGTTCAACCTTCTTCCATCTTACTCAGTTTACTTTCCATGACTTCTTTAAGAATCACATAAGGTAGTATTGAGAATAAACACTCGTGAATGCATCTGAATTTTATTGTTTTACCAGAATTTTTGATTCACAGTATTTCATATTTTTCTTTTGATCAACAATATACTCTTTTAATGAGAAATTTTGGTTGATCAACACCTTTTGACGTGAGGAGACACCTTGGTTAGAGGCCAGAATCCCCAGTTACTTAGTGTGATAACCGCATTGCTTCTCTATTTTAGAGAACAGAGATAGCATTAGAAGTATCTTTGGCATGAGGAACACCTTGATTAGAGGTCAGAATCTCCAATTACTCAATACAACCATGCCATTGCTCTACCATATTTTCACATTATTTTCAATGATTTTAATCAGAGTTAACTATGGTACTTCATGACATAGTCCTTTGGACAGGTTTCTCAGTAACCACAGCCATTACTCTATCCACAATATTTCTTTTAGGACAAATTCAGACAGATTCAATGATTAATAGCAATACTAACACTCATTATTTCAATCAAAGAAAATCATGATTTCAACTTTTCAGATTTCAGGAAGTCTTACATAAATTTACATGTGACAATCAGTTAAGGTTTATTAAAAAGTTGAATCAGATATTTTCAAATTCTTTGAATTCAAACTTAAGAGTACATTAGACTTAAACCAATTCCAAATCAACTAACATTCTTAAACCTGTATAATGGAAGATTCTACATTAAAGGTGTTTTAACATTTATGAAGCAGTATTCAAACTGAAGGTTTACTTCAAATCTCAGTTCAGTTATTGAGTAATCAGCAGTAGCCAGCAATGATTATTTGATGATGTGAGTCACTGGAATGACAGATATGGCAGGGTAAATCAATTAGATGAACAAGAAGAGTTCAGGATTAAGATCATCAGAAGATATGCAACAAGTGAAATGTACACAATGCTTTCTTGACAAAAACTCCCCCTATCTATATGCAATGATGTTCAGACACAACATTCGAATTGGGAGCTTCGGCTGACTGAAGAGAGCAGATTGATCGATCGAACAAGACAGATTTGGAGTCACAAAGGCATTTTGCTCCCCCCCAAGAGTATGCAAGTATTGGGCATGAATTCATAGATTAGTGTATGCATTTTACAAAATGTATGCAGGTCTAACAAAGATATTATGCAACTTGACCCATGGTACTTGGCAGAAGACTTGGTCCAAGGACCACCTCACACATGGTAAGAGCATCCAGACATACTCCATCTGCCCTTCAGTACTGTTCCATTTAATATACCAAGATGGTCATGCATGACAATGCAGTGCCAATGCAGTTCTATATGCAGTCAGTCACTTCTTTTTGGAGTTTTCAAAATAAGTGATATGCTATGCAGTTCACTACGTGTATGCATATGCAACGACTCTCCTCAAGATGAATTACTCTGACTAGTGTGCAGTATGATCCAAATTTCTAAGTGTCACAAATGCATGACAAATTTTGCATCTACTCCCCCTGATTAAATGCAATGTATGAAGTTTCTAAACACACATGTGCAATACTCAACATGTAGGGAGTTTGACAAATCATGCATCATGACATAGATATGCAATGCATTTAGATACAGGCTACAAGTATTTCCATGGCATTTCAGACTTTCAAGGAGACTCAGTTAGACGATGCACAAAAGAATTAACATCATATGCAGACATTTTAAAGCAGACATCTAAAGCAAACAGATTCAGAAGACAGAGTTTAGGCAGAGGTTTGAGAGCTGACCTGAAGAGTGCAATCATGGGGTTTTCGTTCTTGAGTGTCTTGGTTTATTAACCCCTTGTTTATTTCTTTCCAAGGCACACCTTCACCAATTGGGTTATTTCGCACAAGCAGGTACCCAAGAGGTCTTGGGTCCTAAACTAACAGTGACACCTTTAGCAGGTGTTCTAAATAATTTTTGTGCATGAAGATCATCAAGTCTCATCAAGTAGCAATTATTCATTGAATGACCTATCTGACCACAGTAATGGCATGATGCAGCAGATTTCAAATTCTTTTTATGCAAATTATTATTGTCAAGAAATCTCTCAATCTTTGCATGAAAATTTCAGTTAATAGAATTAGATTTCTGTTTACCAAACCCAGCCTGTTTATTATAACCTGCCAGCCAACAGGTTGTAGCCCTGTGACCTGGCTTTCCACATACAGTGCATGTAATGAATTTTTCTTTAAAAATAGACTTATTCCTATCAACAACCTTTTTGTTTACAGGGAATTTAGAAAATTTGGAGTTAAAATTTCTTACCTAGGCATGCCAACATAGGGCACCAATGTGGCCTTTCTTGCCATAGTGAGAACATGAATTAGAATTTCTTCTACCAGCATTCAGCCAGCATTTAAATGCCTTATGACCCAGTTTGCCACAGTTAAAGCATGTCGTATGCTGGTTTATTGAAACAAACTTGTTCTTGTTAACAGTATGAATGTTTGCATGAAATTTAGCATGATATGAATGTGATTTTTTCTTTTCACTTGCAAACCAGCATTGTGTAATCGTGTGTCCTAATTTACCGCAGTGAAAACATTCAATTTCCTTTTTCTGAAATGAAGGATTTTTATCATGAAATTTTCTAGCATGCATTATACTAGCGCTCAAATCATCCTTTTCCATCAACCTACACTCATGCATCAGATGCCCAAGTTTATGACAATAGTGGCATGACATTTTCTTTTTGTGTGCATGTGTGTGTGTGTTTAGGTTATGTGTCACATGCACAGCATCAGCATGATTATTTCTTTGCTTGTTCTTCACATGAACATCGTTTTTCACTTTTTCAGCTTATTTATGAAGGTCAGTTTATTTTTGATTTTTCTGAATGATGGGCTGTTTATCTTTTGAGGTAGTGGCTATGTTTGATGCAGTGACAAACGATGTCATTAGCTTGTTATTAAAAACTTTCTTATTAACATTATTGTAGCCCAGCCCTTCCTTCCTGAAGTTAACCTTGACTCCTAGCAACTTATCCAGATTTTCTTACCAACTAACAAATTTAGATAGAGAAGCTTTCAAATCTTGAATCTCAATTTTTAATGATGCAATGTTTATTTCATAACTTGCAATCTCTTGTTCACTGCAGTTAACAACTTCATTCAGTACTTTGTTAGCTGTTTTGTATTTTTTAATTTCTTGTTCCAGATTTCTCAGTTTTTTAGAATCTTCAATACAAACAGTTTTTCCTCTTTCTAATGCTAGAAGTCTTTCAGACATAGCAGAGTTCAGCTGTTTTAACTTTTTATTTTCCTTAACCAGAGCATCATTTTGAATTAACTCATCAAGAAGAATCTGGTCATCATGTGATGCTTTTGGATTATCTGAAGTTTCAGATTCTCTTTGCAGATTTTCAATGTCTTTCTGAAGCTCTATGTTCACAGACTTTATCTCATCATATTTTTCAGCTATTAGATTCTTCTCGACTTCAAGTTTTTTGAATTTTTCTTCATGTTTAGTAATCTCATTTGCAAGCTCTTGATTTTCATTTTTTAATAAACTAGTTTGTTTCTTAAGCTTTTGAATATCAGACAAGCACGCATCATGAGATTCTTTCAACTCTAGACATTTTTCACAAGAAGAGTTTGAGCTATCCACCCTAGTACTCTTTTTCAATTGTTTATATTATTTTCTCAATCTCTTATGTGACTCTAATAAATCACCGTATGCATTCTCCCAATCATCTAAAGAAAAATTCTCGAAGGGATTTACCTCCTCGTTATCATCCTCTTCATTTCGATTGCTGCCTTGATCGCTGCCATTAGCCATCATGCAGCTCTCCTCTCTTCTTCTGTGTGCTAGCTTCAGCTTATCCATAATATCCTTAGCGGACCTGCAGTCATGAAGGCAAGAGTGTAATGCCTTGTCAGTAGCTACTTTCATTAGATTCAAAACTCTCTGATTCTCTCCATGCCTTGATCTGTGAGTGTCAGTCCATTTGGACTCTTTCTTTGGTAATCTGTGAGGACCGTGTGAAATTAACTTCCACAGATCAGGATCAATCAGTTTCACATAGCTATGGAGACTGCTAACCCACAAATTAAAATCAGAGCCATTGAAGACCGGTGGATAACCCATGGAATAAATCGACAAACAAATCAATACACCAGAAGGAAGTTCAGAAATGCACCAAAGAGGCTGCAGGATCTACTGCGGATCGTTGGATCCGATAAGACAGTAACCTGGGTTTGATACCACTTGTTAAAATATATGGGTGCAAGACACGGATTCAGAAGGGGGGGGGATGAATGAATCCTACAACAAATACACCCAATTAAAAATATTTGTGAAATCAAACTTTTAATTAAACTCAGTAATCAAATGAGACAGCACAACTACTCTCTTCTCACAACCGTGAGCTGAGAGACTCAGGCTCGCATATATAATTCTACTAAGCATAGGAACATACACTCCACAGACATATATGAAACTCTCAATGTAACACAAGGGCGAACGCAAGTAATCAAGCACACACAACCTGTGAAGGGTAGAGAGATGATATGGAGGAGCGCAAAGAGCAAACCACGATGGACATGATATTTTTAGGTGGTTCGGCAAGACCCACAGTCTGCCTATGTCCACCCCTCCCTCCAAACCAAAGTGAGGCTTCCCTTGCAATAGCAAGAACTGCAGACTCAGTCTGTAAACATACACTACCTAACAGCTTGATCCAGAGGAGCACACTCCTCTCTTCCTCCACCCAGGAGGGCAACCACTAGCGACACCCAGTCACTAGCAACCGGAGACACCAAGTCCCCCTTCCTCTGAAACACAGAGGGAAAGCACAAGTAACACCAAGTCACTTGCAACCGGAGACACTAAGTCTCCCTTCTCTTGAGTCCACAAGAGGAACCCTGAACTCAACCTGAGTATCGGAAGACCAAGAAACTGGAAGATAAAAGTAACAAAAGGAAAAAAAAACTGACGAATAAAGCTCAAAAAAAAAATATAGCTCACGCAGGAGCACATCAGTTCAGGATCTGATCCTAGAATTGAACTTCTTCACTCTTCCTCTTCTGCTGTTGGCTCTCTTACTCTCTCTAGAAGCTTCGATCTCTTTTTCTTCTGGGTGCTCTCTCTCTCTCTAACTTTTTCGTCTCTTCTATTATTATTATTCTTCTTTTTCCTTTCTGTTGTTATCTCTTTTTCTTTCTTGAACTCTCCTATTCTTTTCTCTGCTCTTCTCTTCTTTTGTTCTTCTTATCGCCTCCTCCTTTGTTGATCGCAGGAGGGGCCTTCTTATAGAACTTTAGACTTGGGTCCCACAAGCTCTCGCTTCAGGCGTGCGGAGAGCTTGTTCCCGCCATTCCTAGAGAAGCCACGCGTCAGGTGCAGATGGAGCGATGATCCACGTGGCAGCTTCTTCCAATAATGATCTACCTTGGATCACGTGTCAATTATTTGCTCTGCTATCCTCACGAACTCTTGTTCTTATGCTCCTCATGAGTTAAGTGCTCAGGTGCACATAAGATGCTCGAACCTTGGCCGTCCTTGCCTGATTGTTCCGTGCATAAGTTCCTGCAATGAAGAACACTTAGTTAATGCTATATGGTCAGAGACATAGTTAATATGCTCAGAAAGTTGTATGCAGATAGCCAAGCCATTGCTGATCAATGATCGTTGAATGCACAGGTCTTATTTGACCTAGTTGAATATATGCAAGGGCTTGGACTATGTGTAATGCACGTTATGCACCGACTCTGAGCATGCACCAACAGTTGTTGCACCGACTAGAAACGAGTGCTATGCAGAGCTTAGGAATGCACAGAGCGGAAGATGCACTGACCTTGTGTAGACAAGCTACAGGGAGGTGCACTGACCATATGCAAGCATAATAACAAAGAGGTGCACAAGCGTTACTAGCATTTTCACGATGTGCACCGACTCATTTGAGTGTACATCAATTTATGCACCGACTTAGCGAACACTTATGCGAACATTGCACAGACTCTATATGCGTGCATGTAAAACATGCACCGACCATGTGTATGCATGATAAAACAATGCACGGAGCATGTGAATGCATGAAATGTCGGTAAAGACTAAAAGATGCACTGACCTTAAGTGTTCAAAGCAAAACATGCACTGACTCTGAACAGTGAAGAGTGTAGACTTTAGATCAGTCTAATACCAACGTGCATTGACCTCATGTGCTAGCATCGACCTTAAACGTGCACAGTTGTTATCTGCCCAGCGTAAAAGTATGCACCGACCTGAGGTGCTCACAGCAAAGAATATGCACCGACCTACTTGCGTGCGCATGACAAGAGTGTGCACGGACTTGACATCTGCACCAACCATTGCATGCGCAAGGCAAACTATGCACGGACCTTGTAAGTGCAGTAAAAGAACATGCACGGACTTAGAGAGTGCACCAGCTTAACATGTCACAATGCGAACCTTGCACGGACCTTATAACCTGAATGAATGTGATATGCATGGACCTTCTTCTCCTGTATGCATGCTGCAAATAGTTACACGGACCTTGCATCTCGCAAGGTAAGAATGGCACAGACATTGTATCACACAAGGGCTAAAAGTCTATACGGACCTTAACACAACTCGGTGTAAACCTGCACTGACTTTTAGACAATTAAGCCAAAACACACACAGACGTTGTGTGCTAAACAATGAAGAAAGGACAGACCTTATGAATGCATCGACCAAATGTTTGACAGAGTGCAATGTCAAAATGTCAGACACAAAGAAATGACACACACACACAAGGAAATAACAAGCACACATTCACAAATGCACACTTCATCATCATTTCACATGCACACATATGAATCACTTTAACATGCACACATATGAATCATCTTGGTGTTTGCTATCATCAAAACCACATAGACACAACAACCGCCTCACCGTCTACTCTCTACCCGGTGATCCTAGCTACATCCTCTAGGGTGGGGACCATATGCCCCCATGGCATCAGAAACGCCCGGCTGACCCTATCCCATCTCTCCCTCAGTACCTGGATGAGTATCAGGTCCAGGCGGAATGGCTCGATGCTGAGGAACAGCCCAAATCCCATCTCCCTCAGCAGGTCCCTCTGAAACTCTGGGAGCCCCTGGTAAGCGGCATGGACAAGCACCCAGGAAATGCGAGTCTTCATCACCCCCTGCAAAGCACAAACACAGAACATGTCAATAAGCAGATATCATTAAAAAAAAGAGAAAAAAAAAGAAAAAAATGGTTTTCTGCGTCCACCATCATGTCAACTATTTCCTTTTAGCGTCTGCCAGGGTAGCCACTATTTCATATCCCCATTTTCTCATAAAAAATGGTTTTCTGCGTCTGCTAGGGTGGCCGCTATTTCATTTATCTATTTTTTATAAAACAAAAAAATGGTTTTCTGCGTTTACCCAACTGGTCGTTGTTTGTTTTTGCGTCCCTCACGGACGTCGTCATTTTAATTTTCTTTTCTTTTAACATCTAATAAATAAAACACATGTAGCATCCACCCAGATGGACGTTGATTGTTTTTAGCATCCATTTTGATGGATGCCATTCCTCTGTCTTCTACCTCCCGACTCCCCTCTTCACCCTAACCATTCTAAATGCAAACAAAAAAAGGGGGGGGGGGGGAGACTTACCTTCTTTGGGGCCTCCTGGTCCACTGCCCCCCGTAGTGGCCAGCGAGGGGGGGGGGGGGGGGGGCGTCACCGCCATTCTGCCGCCATCCGGGGCGCGTCCACCGCCACCGCTAGCGCTTGCTTCGCCGCGGGCGCCTCCACCACCTCTTCCTGCGCCGCTCCCTCTTCCTCTTCTCCCTCTCCGCATTCTTCCTCTCCATCATCTTCCTCCTCCTCCCCACTTCCACTGTCCGTCTCCGTTGCCTCCTCATCACCTTTCTCTATCGTCGGGAGCGCCGCGCCGCCTTCTTCTTCTCCCACCGGAGGCGCCTCCTCCATCGCTTCGTCTGCAACCACCGCCGCTTGCCCTCCTTCGGCTACCGATTGCTCCACCATCGCCGCCGCCACCTGCTCCATCTCTTCCACCGCCGCCTTGCCGCCGTCGCCGAGGTCGATGACGTCGGGGGCCATCACACAGCGGCGTTTGCTTGGGGTTGTCATCGTCGGAGAGAGGGTTCACGAGAAGGGAGAAGAAAGGATTGAGAGAGAGAGAGAGAGAAGGGTCTGGGGGGGGGGGGTTTCGTGCGAGGGAGGTTGTAGAAGAGGGTTTGAAGGGAAGAAGAAGAAAAAGAAGAGAGAAAGAGAAAAGGGCATCCGTTAAGGCTTCGGTTACTTAGAGAATCTGCGTCCTCCTTGATGGACACTTATTTTCATTTCTTGGAAATTAAAATGAATTAGCGCCCGCGTGAGAAGATGCTATTTGTGAAAACATGCAATTTGAAAATGAAAATATTTCTGAGTAATAAGCGTCAATTTGGAAAGACGTCGTTTCATGAAATAGCATTTTTGAGGAAATAATTTATGAATTAGCGCCTTCCTTGACAGACGCAGATTGTTGGGAATTGAATTTTAAAAATGAGAAAATGTCAAAAGAATTAGCTTCTGCCTCGTGGGATGCCATTTCCCTGAGAGCGATAATTGTTGAAACAACAGAGGATCATTCATGAATTTGGGAATTCTCACTCTTGATTTGGCTCAAGGAAAATAAAGGATTGATTTTATTGAAAAGAAATGAAAGATACATCATTTATGAGCCACTTAGGCCCTCATCTTCCTAAGTTCCCTCACATAGCACTCGCACATCTCACCATTCTCTTCCACATGTTCCACTAGTTTATGCAGCTTGTTCACTTCCCATAGAGCCTTGATAGTGTTGACCTCCTCTTCATCTTCTTGGCTAGGGAGGACCCTTTTTTTGATGGGAGGTAGATGAGAGGCGTCCTCCATGTGATGACGTGGCATGCCCAGGTGAGGGAGGCACCGGTGTGCGTTGTACAAAAGGAAATCTGTGGCACCGATAAGTCGGAGTTCCATGCTTGGGGAGAGCCGGGCATGAAGGTCTTGAGTTTTGAGGAAGCCCGGTGCATGAGTAAACATATTATGAGGCATGGTCTTGAAGTGCTCTCGCCAGTCCACCCTTTTCTTCAGTCCGGGCACCCTGTTGACGACCCTGTCACTCAGCCCAAGAGCGCCCGTCATATAGTGAAGTGGGCTCCTCGAGAAGATTTTGGATGATGGTTGAGATTCGCCACATGGGTCGAACTTGAGGTGGAGATCCACCCAATTGGTCAGAAGGAGCATAGACCCATGCAAGGGCCTACCCATGGTAGCTGAAGTGAGCCCACTGTATAGGTAAGCTAGGACTATAGGGCCCATCCTCTTTCCTTCCCAGATCGCACTTATCGCACTTAGCTATTCCTCTTCTAAGAAATCATCGGCTGTCGGGAACAATAGGGCTCCCACTAAGCAAATCACAAAGGCCTTCATCACGCTCTCTATGTCTTCTTCTTTGGCTTGACTCATCTGCTTATACACCCATTCTGCTAGCTTCATCAGATTAATTCCTTTGTTCACCCTGATCTGATTCACGATGTTAGAGCTGGGAATTAGGCCGGTAAGGATCTCTGTAGCACTCATGGGCTGGGTCATGGGCGCCATCTTTTCTTCATCCCCTTACTTCAATCTCTTCAGCCCAAGTAGCATCTCGATCTCTTCCAGCAACACGGTAGCTTCGAATGTGGGGAATAAGAATGTATGGATGTTCGGATGCCAAATCTCCACGAGCGCGCCAATCACGGCCCAATCTAGGTGCACATCCTGATAGTGCTTGGCATGTGTGATCAACCCCAATAGGTGCCACCGAGATAAATAAAACTACATATCTAGGGTAATCTTGGACATTAACAGCGGAAGCCACTTGTTCTTGGTAAACCTCCTTGCACTTGGGATATTGGGGTAGTTCTGAAAAGAAAAGAAATAGAAGAATCAAGAGAGCGTAAACGCTAAAATGGAAGTGTGTAGGAACACTGGAGAGTTTTTGAGAAGCTAACAAAGACGCAGTAAGCAGAAAAAGAAAATTGGCAAAGTTAAACTAACCTGGTCAAGCATGATCGCCCTGCTGATATGGCATGTTATCTCAGTAATCTTAGGTAGGGATGTCTTAAGCTTCTTCCCCCGGCCGTGAATCAGGCGATCCATGAGTGAGAGATAGAACCTTTGGGGAAAAAGTTGCAGAAAGTTTTGAGAACGGCTATTGATCCTCTGTGCGTTGCAGGACAAACGAGAAGGCTTTTAGTGGTTTAAATTACAGAGATTTGGGGGTTTGTTCTCGCAGGGAAAGTGGTTTTATACGGAATTTCCCCACGAATAGCAAGTCCGGGAGATTTCGGGGGTTGTTTCTGGGTGAGTTTCTAAATTCTAAAGTAATCAGGGAATCCACGTCCGGATGATCGGACGCAGTTTCAATGGGCGTCTGCCTCCGTGGACGCTATTTTTGATTTCCCTATTTTGAAAATGCGGAGAATGAGCGTCTTCTTTCATGGACGCTATTTCTTATTTTGTTTGAGTTTAGCATTTTAATTTATAAGAATTCACGTTCACTCTCTCAGACGCTAATTGTAATTAGCAACCAACAAAGTTGACGCCATTTCTTCATGTGGTTTGATTGGCTTGAATATGTGTTTGAATGTTTGCTGAATAATTGCTTCAATATTTGTGAGCATCACTGACCCTCTGTGGGCGCAGGAGGAATAAGTTCTTCAGGTTTGAGGCGCTCGTGCAACATCTCAGTAACATCACTCCACCACTATATGCATTTTACTATATGGTATCTACATTACTATAGCATATCAAGGACCATGTGGTTCGGATGAACCTGGAATTTGAGTTCCCCTTCACCAAAAATAGTGATGATTCCAGGAGAGTCTTGATCACATGGATAGGCCGTTGAGTCACCCAAGACTTGGGATGATGGTTCCAATTTCTAGGTTGATGCGTGGATAAACGAGCTTCCGCTCAGTGTCAACTTAGAGATCTGGATTCTTGACCAAGTCTGGATGGTTTAACAATATTATCCTTGATTATTCTCTATTCTTAGTTTGTTTTTAAATATCTCTTTTAGCCCAGCATGCATCATGTAAGACTTTGAGCTCCATTGCTAGAAAATGTTCCCTTGTTCAAGTCTTAATGGACTCCACTCGTCTTCGATTATTGTCGACATGAGATATTCCACTCCGAATCGAGTACTACGTTCTTTTGGAACTATTGAGACTGGTTTCTTGGAAGCACCATCGATCGGATTCCTGTCCCAACTTCTTTTTTTTCCTTCTTTCACCTTGGTTGTAGCACGTCCACATTGGCTGGTAATCGCTCTCCAACGGTACCCTTTATGCACCACGTGCACGTTTTCCTTAGTTTAGTTTCATCCGAGCAATGATCCTTTCTTGTAACCATTCGAGGTGGTTTCATTCCAAACCGATGAAAAGATTCCTAATAGTTAGTGTCATAAGCGTGTCACATCACACCTTGACGCCCGCTTTTCAGTGCACTCCCACTTCATTACCCTTCGTTTCCACTACACTCCATTCCGTTTCACTCCCTTGCAAAGCAGACGTCAAGGCGGGACAGCTGTAGACACGCTAAATTTGACATTAGCATTAGCAAATCTCATGTCGCCATGTAATGCCCCAAGTGGACTCCATCTTAGAATTGAATAAGATGAGTATTTCTATTTTTCTGGATAATTCGTGGAAATTGCGTCTCTCATTCCGGACGCTATTTGTAATTAGCGCCCTCTTCAACGGACGCTTATTCTTTGGGCAATTATCCATTTAACAATGATTTTCAATAAATAGCGACTTCAATAGTAGACGCTAATTGTTTTTAATTTGAAGAGATTCCATATTTTTGATTAACGATAAGCGACCTCTAAAAAGGACGCAATTTAATTAACACCCGTTATGGAAGATGCCGTTTATTTTAGAAAGTCTGAATATTACTAAATTAGCTCCAAGAATTTGCGTCCGTCGTGGTGGAAGCCATTTCAAATAGCGACTGTAGTGTTTGACGCCATTTCCCATTCCATTTCTATCGGCCGAAGATCTCCTTCTCCGAGTTGACTGTTGCCATTTCTTGATCCCTGCCATTTTTCTGGAAAGGAATCCTTCCTTGTTTTAATCCCTTCCCAACGAAGGAATATCTCCCATATAAATGCCTTCTCATTTGAGCGCTCGCACGGCAGAGGGAGGGAGTAGAAAAAAGGGAAAAGAGAATTGGAGAGGGCATAGAGAGGGATATCAGAGGAGTCAGAATAACATTCGTTGGTTGTGATTTCCTCCACTTTTGCCGACTAGAAGAATGCTTCGTCCATCCCTTTCACGCCAGGAGACTCTTCCTTCTGCAACGCCGCTCGGTGGAGGGGACACCCCCCCTTTCTTCTTCCTCTCGTTCTTTCCATTTCCTTTTGTGTTTGAGCCATTTGCATGCTACTGCATTCTCACTGTAACTCGCACAGTCACCACAGCGCACTCCTTCTGGCATTGCCAGATCATCACTGCGTTTCACTTATTATTTCATGCATACACATCTCCCATAACTCCTAAGGGGTTTAAACCAACACCCCCAGGTGTGTTCGGTAGCCTCTTGCATGCTTAGTCACTTATTTGAACAGATCGCTACACCATTCATTTGACTAATTTCATACATCATTTTCTTTGTTTGCTTCTTGTTTCAGGGTAATCAAAGTTTGAAAGGAATCCTTCTAGTTGGCCGACCAACCAAGGAGGAAGCACAGAATCCACCATCTCCCTCACAGGTATTTACACGCAATCTCCCTTTTCTTGTGTCATTTTTATTTTTTTTGAGGAGTCTCCCTCCTCTGGCGATCACGTTCATTGAGCACCACGTGCTCCATTCCATCATTTGAGCACCACGTGCTCACCTTCTCCACACTTTTATATTCCACAGCACCGTTTTTATTCACACCTTCATTTCACACAATGTCAAGTGACGGCGGTCACACATGGATGCCAAACTGGTTATACCCTAAAAACCCCTTAGAATCTCATCTTATTGTTGTAAGTTGCGGTTCGACCGGCCTTTGGAACCATGTTCCATGGTTCTATTATGTCTGTTCTGAACGTGGCACACCCAAAAACCATGTTTATTTTGTGTTTTCCTGAAGGCGGCCCCGTGATGGACCGTGTTCTGGAATCTTGTTCTGATCGCGACCATGCCATTGACCGTGTTCAACCCAGTTTCTAATGAATCGCACCTACTTGTATGACCGTGTTCTGTCTAACGTTTCTGAACGCGCTGGTACGATTGACCGCGATCTACGAAGCTTCTGTTAGTTCGTGTTCATTGCATAAATGCAATTTGTCCCATGTTTTAGCATGATTAATGTGAAATCTAGTTACTATCGCCTCTATCCCTTGATCCTTGTGAGAATGAAGGTTATTCTTCACGCAGGCTTGATCTTTTCTTTGAATTCCTTTTTAAATCATGAATCTTACTAAAGTTCTATACCTTGATTACATGAACTTAATTATTGGAATTCTATTTGGCCATTATTGTTATATGGAATTATTTAGAAATTTAAATGGGACTTCTGTCCACTGGCCTCAATGCCTGAGCATATAGGGCCCTGTCTGGTCCTGGGAGGAGCACTCGAATTATCATAACCACATGAGTTAAATGACTTGTGGTGTGACATTGCACTAATATGAATTGCAAGATTGATCTAGATAATTCAATTGTTATATGATTGTCATGTGATATGATTGATATGTTGGCCCAAATGGGTATTCCTTAATATGGCCAATCTTTGAAATGCTCCCTTGATTATTGTCCATTGGAAATTGTTACATAGAAAAGTTATATTCTTAAATTGCTCTTTGCACCTTGTTACTTCAATTTCATCTATTGAATTCTTTGTTCTTATGAACCATATCTTCATATTGCCTCTAGTTATTGTTACACGGATTTGCTTTGTATATCGAGTCATGTCATCATTATTGCATAGCCAACATATTAATTATTTAAATTCGCTTGATATAAGAGATGTAATTCCTACTGACATTTCGCTCACCTAGTGTAGTGCCCGGGATTTTCTCAAAGAATTATAAAGCATTTCTGCTATTTAAATTGATAAAATAGGTGTTTAGTACATGTTTTGTTAAATTCACAACTAAATAAATAAATAAAATAGATAATGCATTAAATATAAGTTTTTCGACAATTATAGATTTAAAATTTTGAACAATTAAGATTTTATAAGCTAATTGTTAGCATAAGCCCTTCTTATATTATATCCATTCACTAGTAGAACATATAAGGGCATAGACACAAATTCCTATAGTTTAGGATATACTATGACCCAACGTTTTTACTATTCATTTTCACACTTTTTACTATTCACTCAATTTCGTTTTTAAGGCCAAATATTTATTTGATAATTTTTCATGGTAGAGTAAATCGAGGTGGTTAATGGGTAATAATTAGATTTTCCTAATCATTTTTATTTTGTGAGATATTAATTTTTAAAGTGGACCATGAATAGTGTCCTTCATATACCCTTTACGTGATTGACATTCAAATGGCCAACAAGGACTTGTGGAGGCCATGATTATTTCAGATCAATGTCCTGTCATTAGATTTGGGTAGATCTGAAGCAATGGCTAGGATTTAGATCTATTTTGGTAGATCTGAAACAATGGCTAGGATTTAGATCTATTCTTAAAAGGGTTTTGACTTTATATAAGGGTGTGCTCAGAGGATTGGGCAAACTCTTATATCTTTTTTCCCCTTCTTTTTATTCTCTGCAAACCGTAGCAAGCCACTCCTTGCTTTGAGAAGGGGTTGTGAGTGCCCTTGTTGCTGGGAGTAAGAGGATTAGAAGGGAGGTTACGTGAGGGTCTTCGTAGAGGCTTCTAGACGGCCGTCGTGCCGCCGTGGGCGCGATTCGACGAGGGGATTCATCGGGAGGTGTCTCTCAATTTATGATTTTTCATTGATA